>CM040239.1:256298511-256354570 GCA_022545495.1 Chrysanthemum lavandulifolium
GTAGATGTCAAGCTTTGAGATCAATGATTGGGCATCTTATGGACTTAATCGCATCTAGACACGATATCATGTTTCTTTGTTTCTTTATGTGCAAGATATCAAGTCTCATCCAAGGTCTCTCGTATGAATGCGATCAAGAGGATTTTTAGTTATTTGAATCACCAACCTAAGTTAGGGTTGTGGTATCCAAAGGATTCACCTTTTCACTTGGAAGCTTTTTAGATAGTGATTATGCGGTGATAATTATGATGAAGATCAACCTTTGGAGGATGCCAATATCTTAGAAGAAGATTAGTTTCATGGAAATGTAAGAAACAAACCATTGCGACAACATCATCCATTGAAGCGAGAATATGTTCTTTTTGCAAGCTGTTGTGGAAAAGTATTGTGGATGCAGAATCAACTCTTGGATTATGGATTCAATTTTAAGAATACTCCTATCAACATTGATAATGAGAGTACAATCTGCATTGTGAGGAATCCTGTTTATCATTCCAAGACCAAGCACATTCAGATCAGGCATCACTTTATTCGAGATTGTTATGAGCATAGGCTCATTAATGTTGTTAAGGTCCACACAGACGACAATGTAGCTGATCTACTCACAAAGGGATTTGATGTTTCAAGATTCAATCATTTGGTGGTTAGTATTGGTATGATTAACTATTAAGCTACAATTAAGGGGAGGACTTATTATTAGTTAGATAGTCCAATGCATTGTTTGAGGGGAGGCAATACAATGCTTTATGATGTTTTTGCAATTGTGAAGAAGAGGATGGAAAAGTATTGCTTATTGTTTATCTAAAAGTATTGCTCGAAAGTCTTGCTTTGGAAAATCATCGCTTACGTGGAAACTAATCGCGATCTTGTCAACGTCTTGTTCCAACGGTCAAAAGATGGGGTAAAATTCAAACAACGGTAACTTTATTAATTGGGTTGTGATTTTTTCAAATCTTACCTATAAATAACTATCCTCTGATTTTCCCTCTCACTTTATACTTATCCATCCATATCTCCTTAACATTCACTATTCATCGCATCATTTTCTCTTATAACTACATTCAATGGCGAATCGTAACACAATTAGTAAGCATAACATGGTGGCTAACTTAGATAAGACACCATCCAATGTTGCTTTTCATGATATAATTGATTTCCTCACTGGATCATCAATCAATTATGCTCTTTTTGTCGAACCTGATATCATTGAACCCTGGCTTCAACAATTTTGGGCAACTACTAGATCTCATATGGAAGAAGATGAATCATACATTCAGGCTAAGGTTGCTGGGAAGATAGTTAGAATTAGTGAAGCTTCGATTAGGGAATATTTATTGTTTAATGATGAAGAAGGGGCCATTCGTTTTGAAAAACAACTTCTTTGGGATACATTAAGGGATATTGGGTATGAAGGGTCTCTGATGAGTGTCTAAATACTCATCATTTTTGTACCATCTAAACTGCAAAATCATCTGAAAACACTCAGAAATGTATCAAAATGATGAAAATATCACTAATCAGTGTTTTATGTGTTTTAAATGCAAAAATATCAAAATCGGATGAAAAACATATCAAGTTTGCAAAATTGGCGTTTAGTCCCCAGTTTCAAAAGTTGTCAAAAACAGTCCCTGTTAAATCAAAATAAAGAAAAATATCATTCAAGGTCCCTGAAATATTCTAAGTTGTCAAAAATGGTCCTTGAATGAATCTTTGGTCAAATAGCAGAAAAGGTCCCTAAAGTTTGAAAAATGGCAAAATTAGTCCTTGGATATTTTAAAAGTGGAAATTATCAAATTTTATCCTTGTACTATTTAAGAATGGCAATATTGGTCCTTGTGTGAAATTTGGAAAAAGTTCAGTTTTGGTCCCTCAAGTTTGCAGAATTACAAGAATGGTCCTTATGCTTATTTAATACCAAATTCAAACCGGACCCCTTTGTATCTTAAACCCAGCCAAAACAAATAGAACCCCTTGGACCATGAACCTTAAACCCACTTGACCCCAGTCCAAACCCTATTTTGAGCCCTCTGTGTATTAATAAAACGGGTCAGCGAAAGTCAAAAACCAGGCACTGTGCATCCCTTACCTCATTGTCGCACCAAAATCCAGATACCATGGTGGTTTCCTTGATTTGCTCTATCCACCCTTTACACCTGTCTCACCACTTGTATACCATCCCCCCTCCACCTTAACAATATCCAAAATTCATTAATTGATTGAAACCTGCTAATGACTTTTTTGGCGCCAAATCTACACATGGACGAATATGATGAATTTTGAGGATCCAATGGCTGGAAAGAGGTGGGAAACAATCAAAGGTCGACAAGAAGTCTCAAAAGTCTATAAAGAAGGGAGGAGAAGCAATGTGGGGAGATATCTAGTGTACTTTAGTTTAGCTAATGTTTTTTTTTTAGTAATTTTCAATTTTCAGTGTATTTTAAAGCTTTCAAGTGTTTTGTTAAGCCATTTCAGTGTATTGTTAAACTTTTGCAAGTATCAATTTCAAATCTTAATCATATTTTCAAGTTTATGCATTTTTAAGTTAGAAATCTAAAAATGTTCTAATGTTGTCGTTAGTTATTTTTATGGACTAAGTAAGATCACTTAAGCTCCTAGATAGCTTTTAAAAGCTATTAGAAACTTTTAAAAATCAGTTTAGAATCAAAAAGAAAAAATCACCAAAAATACAAATAAATTAGTTGAAAAATAAAAAAATTCCATGGAAATGAAGGTTACAGCTGGAGCAGGGTAAATTGTGGATGGCCTTGGTTTAGAGCTTCTTGGGAAGCTATAGGTTGTGGTCTTGTACCTCAGTTCTCAGTTCTGTGCTTAGACTCACCTTGTAAGCATTTTCTCATAATTTGCAACTTTTAGTTTAAGTGTTTAAAGTAAGTTAATTTTGGTTTAATCTTGTCTCATCATAGTTAATATAAGTTAATCACTAGGTTTTCTGTTTTAAAATCGGTTTTAGTACTAAAAGCTTCAAAACAGTTAAGTTAAAGGGTGTTTGGATTTGCCTTGATTACTGTTTTAGAGAGTGTTTGAGTTGTTGCTTGTTATTGTTTTGTGTTACTTAAGTATCATATAGCTCAAATAAACAAAGAAAATCAGTGCTTGTTTGTTTAAATAGTCAAAATCTCTTTAATCTCACGTAGTTGTTAACGGTTAAGGTTTTAGTTTGTCAATCTCATCATATTAGCTTAAAACTTGTTAACTTAGCTTAATTTCATCTTATTTTAGGTTAGTATAACATAATCAGTAAGTAGATTTGATTCAAAGTTCACATTAGTCAACTTATCCGTTATTCTGCTGAATTGCATTTGAAGTTTGCTGAATTGATTGATGATTCTGCTGATTTAGAATTTTAGATTCTGCTGAATCTGCTGATTCTGCTGAATTGCTTATTGTAGTTTAATAGTCTGTTTCTTTACATTCTTTAGCTTATTTCAGTGTGCTTAAGTTGTCTACAGCTTAATTTATCCTTAGTGATCATTCTATCGTCTGAAAGTTTTTAAAACACCATTGAGTCTCCGTGGGACTTAACGACCTAGGAATCCACTATATTCCTCTGATCTTCATTGCATTGGTTTCTGAGCAGTTTTAAGTTTATTACGGTTAACCATTCACAAGTGGTTAGCTTGTGTGATATAACTTGACGGTTCGGATCCAATCAGTCTCTAACTGAAACGTTTTAGGAAACCCTTGTTTAGTCCACCCTAGAAGTATCTTGTTCATGTATTACTTCATTGCATAAGTTCCAATAGTACTTCATGGGAACAATTTGGATCCAATATCGCATCTGCCTTAGTGGGATTAGCTACCAATCGCCTCTTTAACTTTTCGAGATTAATTCTGGATGGTATGCTATCTCACATCTCCAATGGTTCACCATTCCTAATGTACCCAAGATTTGTTCAAGTCTTCTAAAGGTACTGAAGCTCAAGTTAATAGTCAAAGTACTGGTGTACAAAGTACTGGAGATCAAGGTACTGATGATCAAGGTGTTGCTCTTCAAGGAACATATAGACAAGAGCTAATTACACCAAGGACCCTAAATTTTGAAGAAGTAGCTGGTCCTTCAACAGTCTTACATGAAGAAGAAGCTGGTCCTTCTAGTCCAATCCAGTGAAAGGAGCACACTGCTAGTGATGATGAGACTGTTGCTCGGATATTGCAAAACTTGTCAAGACCAAGAGGTGTTAGTATTCACGGGTTGAAGAAAAACCTCAAGCTTCTCAACCCGCTTTAGATGCAAAGGATAAAGGAAAAGGTAAACCTGGTAGAAACAAAGAAGAAGAAGCTTACTTTGGCAAAACTAAGAGCTATTGAAGTGGCTAAGAATGAAGAAGCCGCTAGGAAGCTACAAGCTCAATTGGATTTGAAGTTGCTATACCGGAAAAGCCATTGTTATACCACAAAGACCACCTAGTATTGCTAAGGAAAGGAATGTTATGATGGCCTATCCGAAGGGTAGAGGATATCTGAGTGCATAAATTGAAATATATAGAGATGAAAGACTTGTATGATCTGTTAGAGAAGCTTATAAAAAGGAAGTGGCTGGTATTATTCCTTTTGATGATGAAAAGAATAATGAGGATGCAAGAAAAAGAAACTTAAAGAGAAAAAGAACAACTGGTGATGAACAGCCATCAAAGAAGATAGAATTGAGAACAGATACAGTTGATGAGCTGAGGAATTATCTTAGAGTTGTAGATTTTAAGCATTCTAAGTCCAAAGATGTTGCAGTAAAGAAGTCTAAGATGTCTACATTTGAAGTTGTAGATTCAAAGGATGGAGATTATCTGATGTTCCATAGAGAAGATGAGAGCTTTAGAGTATTTAATTTGCTATGGGATATACTGCACATGATAGATAGAGAGGATCTGTTTCACCTATATCAACTAGTGCAAGAGTATTTTGAGCATATTCCTTCAACTGGAGTTGGCTTAGTCTTCTTGGGAGATCTAATAACTATCCGGGAGACAGAAGAGACAAGCATCGATGAAATCTGCAAAACCAAGAAGTTTGGGAGATTACTAGCTGGAGATTCTTTGAAGAATCATGAGTGCATGTTTTGGAGTTAGAAGATGGGACCATGATTCATATGTTAGCAGAAAGAAGATATCCACTTACAACAGATCTTATGAGAAGAATGCTAGATCATGGAATGAAAGTTGAAGAGGAGAATGAAACAGCTCTTATGGTCATCGAATTGTTCATCAAATGGACAACTATGGCTGATGATGATGCATAAATACTGGTATGATTTATAATAGTATAAATTTTTGAAAAATCAGTACTTTATTCAAAGTATTCTTTGGACAAACGATACTTTATCCAAAGTATCGCTTAAACCTAAAACCGAGAAAAGATTTTTAATAGAAAATAAGCAAACTATATTTTGAAACAAAAGTTAACAATAACAAATGGTTTTGAGATGGTTACAACAAAGGTTATCGATTCACCATGTCTAACAAAAGGTGGCTAATCCATGAGCAAGCGGCTCGGTAAAGATATCTCAAATCCGTTGATGGTTGACAACTTGCCAATAAGTTGTATGGTAATCAACTCACAATATCTGCACTAGTGAAGAGTTGTCTAGCTCACAAGAATAATGGCTTGTGGTAAAGGCTGTGGAAAAACCATTTCTATGGTAATTAGTTCACCATGGTTGCAAGAACTAACTAGTCCAAAAGGGTAAGGCTTTTGGTAAAGACAAAACAAATCCATTGATAGCTGATGATTTGCTAAAAATCATATGGTTATCAATGTACCATGGTTTTACACATCTAAACATTGGTTACTCCAGAGTTAATGGCTTTGGTAAAGAGACATCAAAATCCATTAAATTTTCAATGATTCACCTCTCACATGAGTTTACACACCGGAAGTGATGAGAATAGTGAAACTTTATGATCCGAGGTACAATTTGCCATATGTTCTTTGAGTAGTGAAAAGATGAAGATTGCGATAATTCTTGAAAAGGATTACTTATAAAACTACTTTGATGATGATAATACAAGCACATAACAAATCGAAGATAAAGACACAATCCACAAGACAAAGATGTTAAAGATCTGAGATACAAAGGAACTTGAAATCAAGCAAGTAGAATTCAAGTTAAGGGAGGATTGTTGGGATATAAAAGACAAAAATCTTGAAGAAAGTCAAAAAATCTTGCTTAGTGAAAGTCAAAGTACTGCTCAACATCAAAGTACTGCAAAGCTAAAGAACTGCTATATCGTTAATGGAAAGCTTTGTAATTCTAGAATATTCTTAGTTTAGTTTAGTATTACTTGTCGTACAAGGATTATAATTGTAAACCGACTAGGGTGTTTCTTATGCCTATAAAAGGACCCCTAGATTAGCATTAGAGGTACGACTTACATACGCAATATTAGAGAATATTAGAGTTTACCAAGTTCGATATATTAGAGTTATTAGGGTTGTTAGTGAATCTGTGTATCAAGCAGGTTCAAAGTATTAATAAAATCGTTGAAGTTTAAAGTTATTCTTCTTAGCTTTATTGAAGTAGTTTCCGCATACTTAATAGAGTAAATTCAGTGTTTCATTGTTAGTAACTTAGGATGTATCCGAGGTTGCTAAGCCCTTACAAGCTACATAGTTAGTTTGGTCTGAGTATATCGATCCAACAATAATGATCGGGTTGTATGCATGCAAAACGGGTCAAGTATATATTCAAGTACAAACGTTCGTTTACGTACTCTCGTGTTTAACGTATGTGCCCCCATAGGCTCACACACTTCTAGTCGTTTCGAATGTTTTAACTCCCACAAACCAACAAGCTCTGCTCACTATTTTCACTGGCTTCCTTAGAGCTAAGGTCACCCTTTCCACTAGTATTAGGATCCATAGGTTTAGCAGTACAAACATTTCTTATTAGTACTCTTATTGGCCTCACTAAGGTGGTGTTTGTTTTTTAAGAGGATCTGAATCTGAATATGAACCGCACATCTGAATCTGAATGTGATGCGTAAATGTCTGAATCAACGCATCCGAGCAGGAAAAAAACTCATGTTTGAACGCACATTTGCTTGCTCGTACTAATTTTTCTTTGGGTTTTTGTGTCGCAAGAGGCAACAAGAGGCATTCGAGACACCCTCTCAAGTCTAGACCATTAAGATCTTCCGCCTCGAACGCAGCGTCGAATGGGAAAAAAAACAAGCAGTCTCGAACGACCAAAATGTCGACCGCGTCTCGAGCAGTTGATTAAGAGGCATTAAGAGCCTCTTTATGAAAAACAAACACCCCCTAAGTGCAGGAAAATCATCATTCAACGCTACATTATGGTCAACCTTATCATTCTTAGCATTTACAGTACTATCACCAATACTATTCTCTTCCATGTCCTTCTCCTTCTCTCTTTCACTGTCCCTAACTTCCTTTGGTAAATCAAGGTTTTGAACCCTAATTTCTTCTATTCTAGGCTCTATATCATTCCTTTTACGTTTTGAAATATAGTGCTCATAACATGGTTATTATACTTCGTCAGAACCCTAATTTGTCTTGTAGACCGTTGTTTCTTCTTATTCGACATAATAGAACTAAAATAGACCTAAAACAGTACCATTATTGTATATAAAACTCAAATATCGATCTACACTAACTACTGAATACTACTACTTCAACTAGTATCGTGGAAATTGTTATTTAGAAAATTAGGTCATTTTGGTGGATTTCTCAAATCTCAACGAAAATCTAATTAACTCTATTCATTGCATGCGGAATGATAAGATGAATCGAATGGTGTAAACAGAATTGAAATTCGTTAAGTGTTTGATTAGGAAATGAAGCTTTTAGTGGATGTTAATGGCGGACATATTTGGCGGGACACAATTGTAATATATCAACAATTTCATCAAAAGTATCAATTCTCACTGCTTTGGGGTTACTCCAGCAAGAGAAATAGTAAAATTGTTTGGTAAATACCTATTTTGTCCATGTTAACTGTTCTAAAAGAAGGTTACTAATTTCAGCAATCAGATACATCGACAAGACTTTTTTAGATTATGCGGATGTTCTCTAATTATGCAAGAGTTACCAATTAAAAACTCAACTTCTCAAGCTAAACACATAAAGTAATCAATGCCCAACTATGTTGTGTAAATTCTCATATCTTCCATCAGAGTGATTGCTGTTTTTCCACTAACGGACAGGTTATAGGGGAGAAGGAAAAGTGGATTGTACGGAAACTAGAAAACTATCGTCCTAATTTAAATTGTGAAAGAGATTCAAAGATATTTCTAGCTAAGCACTTGATACTATGCACATATTATCAATTTCGCTAGATGCATGATTTAACAGTCAAATACCCATAGATGAGTAGCTATCTAATAGCCCTTCAGCACCCTTTCTCTCCCGTAACCGTTTTCCCTCCTTTTTACACACCATTAAAATTCATCTTAAAGCTTCATTTCTACTCAAAATTCTTCACGAATTTTAATTCTGAAACCATCAATCGATTCAGCTAATCATTGCGCACACAATGATGTGCTTGGATTATATTTTCGTTAAATTTTGAGAAAATCCCTAGTTTTGATGATTTTAATGTCAAGCGATCATTTTCTGACCTAATCTAATCCATTCAAATGAATTAGAATTCCATTCTGCGTAGTTATAATTGGTTGATTTTTGCTATTTCGTTTGAGTAGCCTAAATTCAGTACTGGAACAATGTCTAAACGTAAATCATCCAAACTTCAAATAAGAATACCAGCTAGGTTTGAGGAATCTGTATGTGATGTAGGCATGAATAAGAATAAGAGTAATAAGAAGGATAACCGTGCAGAATCGTTGCAGCGGTTTATTCGTGATTTCCACATGATCGAAATATGCACAAGATTAACAAGAATTTGATTCTATATATTACTAACAACAAAACATGGTTACATTGTTAACATTAGACACACTTTACAAACTAATACTTGACGCGTATTTATAATACATGAACCATCGTGACTTTTCAGAAATAACTAACTTTTGTAACCGCCAATAACTACCTATAACTGCTTTTAACCGCCAAACGTTTATCAACTATCAAAGTAACATATTCACTCCTTTTACTTTGCGTTATTACATATGTACCAACAAGACGTATGCACTTTGTTGGCTCCGTTTCATCAGGTTCTAAACCAAGCCATTTGCGTGACATAATAGCCTTATGATTCACCATGTCTATGGCGTATATAAACTCGACAATAACGTAATAAACGAGATGTTTATGATAACACAATATGATTGAACAAAGATAAAAACAAAAGACTTAATATAAAAGTAAAAGTTGTTATTTACAAACATCCTAGACTCGATCTTATATAGGTTATGAATCGATACAAGACTTCATTCCTGAAACGTCATGATGCTTCAGGAGTAACCGCCATTCATAACTGCCATTACCGCCCAAATAACTAACTTAACTAACAAATGTTTTAACGGGTGTTTGGTTGTAAGTCCAACCCAATGTTCTTAACCCGTTTGACCCAAACAATAATAAACATAATAACATTGTTTTCCAAATTAACTTAACAAACATTAAACGGAGTTTACATCTCCCCCGTAATTTTGTAAAGTTAATGCCTTCATGGTTCCATTCCTTCATGCCAAGATGATGAAATCATCTTCACTGGTTGCGTTCTCCTTGCCATAACCACTTTTTGAGCTTTCCATATCTTCTTCCGTCTTGACCTCTCCATGGACATGCTTGGTTCTTTTCCTTGGCTTTTCTTCCTGTGCTTCCTCCATGTACACGCTAGTCTCCGCATCCCCACATGGTTCATTTCCGACCATATTCCGTGGTTCTCCATGCCCTGCCCTGCGTGCTTCCTCATAGTACACCTTTACCAATGCTATATACTCGCGGTAGCATTCCTTAACATCATGTCCATCCTCTCGTGCCAAACCCAATGGAAGTGCTATGTCGCCCCATAAGTTATTGAAAGATACGTTCATGTATCCACCCATATCGTCTACAAACTTATATAAGGCAAGTAAATCTATCCTAACCACTCCTATTTTGGTGGTAAGTCACCCAACGCTTCCATACCCATGTACTGTGATAAAACCATCCCAACAAACTTATAAACTTTTCTCCCATGATTTTCCGGTTCTTGAAGACTAACTTATCAATTTTGACTAGATCTAAAAATGATAAGAAACGTTGAAACGTATTTATTTTAAGATGATAAAGCGTACCATTTAAACTAATGTACTCTTCATCGATGTAATCATGGCTATCTTCTTTGTTCATCTCGAGTTCTTCCATTCCTTTTACTAGTGAACATTCCTCGCTCGGATCAAGTGACTTGTAATACCCTTCCATGAATTCCTCATGTGCCTGGATTGCCTCTTCATCTCCCTTGTCTACGGTTTCTTCGTCTTTGTCAAACATATACTTCACTTGACATGTACCGTCTTTACAAGTCACAATAAACCTTGATCCTCGAGTTGTTTCATACTTAATACATTCATTGTAATCTCGGTGTATATAGTACTGGAATTACAATTTCTTCCTCCTTGTTATCAATGATTGCCTCTCCTATTCCGTAGGCAATAATAAACCTTCTCACCCTCTCGTCTTTCCCAACCAACTTGAATTGGTTTGCCATTTGCGTGACATAATAGCCTTATGATTCACCATGTCTATGGCATATATAAACTCGACAATAACGTAATAAACGAGATGTTTATGATAACACAATATGATTGAACAAAGATAAAAACAAAAGACTTAATATAAAAGTAAAAGTTGTTATTTACAAACATCCTAGACTCGATCTTATATAGGTTATGAATCGGTACAAGACTTCATTCCTGAAACGTCATGATGCTTCAGAAGTAACCGCCATTCATAACTGCCATTACCGGCCCAAATAACTAACTTAACTAACAAATGTTTTAACGGGGTGTTTGGTTGTAAGTCCAACCCAATGTTCTTAACCCGTTTTGACCCAAACAATAATGACTATAATAACATTGTTTTCCAAATTAACTTAACAAACATTAAACGGAGTTTACACACTTATCGTCCAACAAACCTTCGCAGGTCTCTCTTAGTGGTTCGGGTCCCGAGGCCTTCCTGTTTGGATGGTTTAACTTGGGGGTCGGATTTCAAGTGTGGGTGCCGTTCTAAAAAGATATAAGAAGGATAAGGAAGTGATACGGGATAATCCTGTTGATTGCTCTAACAGTGGAAAAAAGAATGATGAAAAGGATATGGTTGTGGATAAGGATATTGTTACAGAGGAAAAGGTGAAGGAAACTACCGATAATAGTCTGGATGCTATGGAAGGGGAAAGAGATGACGATAGTGGTGTAGTTGGTAATACTGCAGTTAGTGACAGTGCTGTGAAACAACATGAGTGTTGTGATTAGCTTGAGAAACTGCCAGAAAGCACTGTAAGTTATTCAACTTCACCAGTGAATGTACAACCTAGTAGTACAAACACTAGTTTTGTTGGAAGTATTGATAGCAGTATTAATGGTACTAGTTATGCTAATATGACTAAAAGTAACTTGGAATGTTTGAGTAACAAACTAAGTCATATACCTACTAGTATTAATGAAGATGGTTCAGAGGTGGTCATTTTTGATGAGGGAATGGTTATGGAAGGTAGCAAAAGGTGGGAGTTAATAGCTTGTGGATATTTTGTGAGGTATAATATGTATGCACAAGAGCAAGAGCTTAACTATCACTTGTTCAGAATATGGGGTAAACATGGGCTAAAAAGTATTCTAAACTTAGGAAAGGGTACTTTTGTATTCAAATTTAATAGTGAAATTGGACTGCAAACAGTTGTGGAGAATGGAGTTTGGATGGTAAACAATAAACCAATGGTGGTGCAGAGATGGGATTTTAGTACGGATGTCAATAAAAGTGGACCTGATGTGTTACCAGTTTGGATCAAAATGTTAAACATACCATTAGGAGCCTGGAGTGCTAAAGGTTTAAGTGCCCTAGCAAGCAGATTGGGAAAGCCCATCATTATGGATGCTATGACTAGCAAGATGTGTAACCAAGGTGTTGGTAGACTAGGCTATGCAAGGGTGCTAGCTGAAGTGGATGCAAAGAAAGGATTGCAGGAGTCTATTGAAATTCAGTATTGTGACAAAAATAATAAGAAGATTGTTGTCAAAATTGTCAAGGTGGAGTATGATTGGAGGCCTACAATTTGTGACAAATGCAAAGTCTTTGGTCATAGTACTGTGAATGAGGGGGAAAAGGTGGATAATAATAATGAGGAACTGTTTGTTAATGTCAAAGGTAGAAAGATTAATAATGCAATAAAAAAACAGCAAAATAGGGATGTGACTTAGAGTAATGTGCAGATGGAGGGTGGTCAAAAGGATGTGACAACTAAATATGCATATAGACCAAAGATTGGGACAAATGTTAGCAATAAACATAATGCGGAAAAAGAGAACACTACTAAAAAAGGTAATGTAACATAGGGAAACAATGAAATGCAGTGGGAAGATCAGTCTAATGTTAATGGAATCATGAGGTAGCTTCAACTTCAAAGGAAACAGAGGGTGGTAAGTCTGTGGATGGGAAAAGGGAATGGAAGGCCAGTAAAGAAACTATGGAAGGAGTGAGTGAGAACTAGCAACACATTTGCTAGTTTGCAAGAAGAATATAATGTTGAATTCCATGCCATTCCTACTTCACAAAACCAAAGGATTGGGAAAGAAGTGCCTTTTATAATTTTACATTGGCAAAAGGAGTTAGAACTTGTTGGAAAGCTTGTGAACGATAAGAGGATACCTACTACTTAAGAAGAAACAGAGCTTTGGCCACGAAGAATGTTTGAGGACTACAAGAATCGATGAGAAGCAAAGTGGAACAATGAGTGTCCCATATTAGGAAGGTGACATGATATAATAACTGGAATTACAAAATGAATGGTGGAATGAATTGTTGAATTGGTCACTGATGTTTGTTTTCTTGTATTGATGTTTGTATGGTGTTCTTTGTTTAGTATGTTGTTTGTTTGGTGTTAGCTCCAAATTCAGATGTTGTGGCATGTCACTAGCTATGATTTGGATGCTTATCATGTATCTTGTTTTTGAGCTAATATATTTTTCACCATTGCACCAAAAAACAGTTAAATAGCCATGGTGCCACACACCCACGCCTGCAACATTTCAAACCTGTCATCATAACCAATGATATTTCTCCTCCTATAGCTTACTTTTAGAGCAAAAAGACCATTAAAATTGAAACGGAAATTACAAATATTTGGGTGTGGGCAAAGTCGGAAATGGTCATGAGGATACCTCACGGTTAGGCCATATGATTCAAAAAGACTCACCAGGAACCTGAACTCGGAAAAACTCATCCTTTACCGTTTTTTACCGATGCAAGAGTCATCAATTACGCAATTAAACAATTAACAGCCACACCTATATACACTTTTAAAGCGATATATAACATTAAACTATACTGTAAAAAGGTTAGTTGTTATTGTGAAAGTGAGTTAATTAACCTCGATTAATATCAAACTCTTCGAATTCATCATCATCTTCAAAGAGATCAATTTTAGCTTCTTCACTCACTACCTTCGGTTGCTCCTCCAGTTTTGTTGCCATGTTGACTTCACTTACAAACACCTGTTGAAAACATTAAAAATTAGAAACCCTAGATCATGATTTGTATAATAATGTGAATGAATCTAGTGAAAGTATTGAAAGGAAACTATAGTATAAAATTCAACTTACGAGAAAAATAAGCTAATAAGCTCAAGCAGATAACCTAATGAGCCGAGAAAAATATGCTTAATAGCTTTTCAAATCTCAGTAAACCGATGTTACCTATAATATAAGTTACTTTCCACATTTTCAACCATCAAAAAACCGTAACGTCTCTGAAATTAGCTTACCGATCAACCTCAAACAAAATAAGCTTGCCAAACACCCCCTTAAATCAAGCGTAGTCTTATAACATTCAAATGTTTTATTTAGTTTAAAGCAAAATGCAATTTGATTCTCCACTGTTAAAAGTTCAAAATGGTTATATGCAGAAGTTTAACATGACTAGAACTGGCTATGTCAATTCAACGATTAATCGTTTAAAGAAAAATGTTGTTTGGTATTTTATTAGTATAAGTGTATAACTTTTATAATCATCAATTCTTTATACATTCAATAAACGGATAGAGAAAATGTCGCAGAATGGTAACATTGATCGACTTGAACCGAATTTTTAATAGCTCATATAATCATAACACAGTAAATAGTAACGCAAAGAAAAGTTAGTAGGCAAAGAATAGCTATTCAGATGATAAAACACAAACAGTGGCAGAACATAATTTATACCAATGTACGCACTATTACAAAAAGTTTTTTTCAGACATATACCACCTTTACAAAACTGCTGTTATTGTTTAGCTACAAAAACTTGCATGCGTGCTGCGTGCGTGCGATAAACCCTTCGAGATCCACCCTTGAAAGTGAACCCCATCCTTACGAGAAATCAGGTTCATCTGGCTTGAACAGTTTCGGCATCTTTAAACTCGAAGCAGAACCTACAACACCTTCCTTGTGGCTAATCCCTCTTCTTGTGTTTGCAGCAAATCTAGACGCTAAAATAGTTGCTCCCAAATGCTGTGAGTTTTGGTCTCCGTCATCATCATCGTTATAATATTGATACAACCCTTCTTGCCTAGCGAGTTCTTCAGCCATTTTCTTCCTTTTATGCCGTCTCCATGCAGCTTGTATAAAACATGCTCCCCATGTCCTCCATTGGAACGAGTAGTACCTGAAAATGGTAATTTTACCCATTTACATACAAATGAGTCATTTTTGTTTATTCTTGATGGTTCAAATGGGTTTAACTACTTAGGTTCGAATCTTCTAATACAATATCTAAAAGTAAAGTCCATAAAAAGGTGTTTGCACAAATCAGTTTCTAGTCTTTCGACCCACACCAGTGTCACCCTTTTGCCCCGGCCCCAGTACACAAGTACCTGAATGCATGTTGAAGCTTCTTGCTATGAAGCCGTTTGAACTGCTTAGCCACGAATCTTAAATCTTCTGCTCGAAGTGCAAATGCTTCCACTTCATTTAGAGCTTTGACCGTTCGAGTTGAGGATGGAAGATTAACATTTGAGTCAGGGGTCAAAACCCATGTCAACAATTCTTCACCACAAAAGTCACCGGCTTTAAGAGTGATCGAGTTAAAGAATCCAGATCGTCCTCCATTGGTTGTACAGCTCTCAAGCTGGCCTCTTATCACAAAAGTCATCTCGTTGACTGGATCCCCTTCGCGTACCAAGTATTGACCTTTTGTGCTTAAAGATTGAACAAGGTGTTCACATATCACATCTAGGAGTTGATCATCATCCATTTGTGAAAAAAATGGAACCTGTAAAATATGACACTCAAAGTCTCATATAGCTATGGGACGTGAAATAAGGAAAAGAAAAATAAAGAACTTACACGTTTAACAAGGGCTAAGCAAAGATGTCTTTGAATTTGACGTCTTAGATCCAAAGGTAAAGCACGAAGGATATGCTCTTCATCTACTCCTCTTGTTGCAAGCCATTTGTATTGAACAAACCTGCGAATTTTCTCTTGTAAATCGGCGGGCAATTGTCTATGCCTCATCCATTCCTCAGTGTCTCTTCTCTTGACCCTCCACTCTTCAAGTCTTGCTGTAGTAGATTGGAGGTAAGTCTGTACAACATATTCAGAATCATATCAAACCTTTATTCAGCATGTTCTTGGTTCTAATGTAGTGACACAAGTCAATTTAAGTCCATGTCACTTGCTACCACAGGTAGCAAATTAAACGGGTTGGATGACGGGTCAAAAAGCATACATTCTGGTATCAAACACCTTGGATTAAGGTCAATCTACAGTTGGATGAACCTACTTTTGTCCAAATATTGAACTTTTTATTCCGTACAAAAAATATTTATGTTATATATGATTACCAAAAGCTATATTGTTACAATATTAACTTATTTTGTGCATAAAGAAATTTTGGAGATTATATGCGTTGTAACTACTATGTGGACGAATTTCGAACCTTAGATATAAGAGATAACCCAGATTGACCCATCATACTCATATGGGTCAAAATTGCCACCTCTACTAGCTAAATGTAAATTTTTTTCTGAGTGAAAATGGTGAATATATTAAAATACCAACCTTATACAACAATTACATACAAGGATTTTGGACATTTCCCTAAGAATCCTAAAGTAACTCAATGAATCATTTAAGAATTTCTATGAAAAGCTGCATACTGACTAAAATTCCAGAGCTGCATTAACACTCAGCAGCATACAAAGATACTATAACCTTTTGACATTTATTCAGGGGCGGAGCCAGAAAACTTTTCTTGAGGGGGCACATTTTAATAATTTTTAAAAACTACACTACAAATTGGTACTTGGGGGGGGGCAAAATTACAAAAAAAGCCAGATATTTTAGAAAATTTACACTACAGTTTTTTCCGCAAGGGGGGCACATGACCCTTGTGACCCCCCCTTAAATCCGCCCATGCATTTATTCACCACAAATTCACCCTACCACAATCACATGACTACATTTCCTCATAAGAGGCATCATCATGATGATTATAGCAACCCTGACTCAAAACGATGACCATAAAAGTAAAATCAGCATAAAGTATATTATCCATATACCTGCATATTACCAATGAGCAAACAGAATATAACCAAGCCTCCGAGGCAGACAGCACAGCCAAAAAGTGTTTCACCCATACTTGTACTCGTCTCCAAATTCTGTCCATATGAACTGCATAGCATCAAGTTATGTAAATGGAATTAGCCAAAAAGTATAGCTAAGATTAAGATAAGCTTTCATTTGATAACGAGTAGATCATACCTTAGACTTTTTAAGCCAAACCAAAAGCAAAAGAAGTATTTTTCAAAGAACGTTGCAGATGTAACTCCTTCGGTGAAGGCAGGACCATACATCCCGAAAGTAAAATTAAGAGGGCTAGTTCCAGTACTACAATTACTCAAAACTTTAGTTTGTTTGAGCCACTCGTCTCGACCTGGTTCATCCACATGGTCACAGTCAAAATACACACGATTGCACGGATAAGTCACGTTCTCCTCCTTTGCACATTCTTCGTTCCAACATGAATATTGCCTCTCAATTGCAAGTAAATACCATGACGCTCCGATAACCTGCACTGGCATATCATAATAGAAATAAATAACAAATATTATATATTAGAAAAAGATTATCATGACTAAAACGGGAAAAATGATAAAGTATGTTTAGTATTTTATGCAGATAAACCAATACTTCATTTAACATTTAAACCCAATTGACCCATTCACAAATGGGTCGAAATTCACCCATTCACAAATGGGTCGAAATTTCTATCTTGAGTCTACGCCATCATAATCCATCATATATGGAAAAAGTATTAAAGAAGAGTCTAATTTGCTTACATGACTAGCTAGCATATAGAGCATGATATAGTAAGCTGCACCGGCCCAAGCAGTCTTGGCAATTACTCCGGTGGTTTTTGTAATGCGTTGGTTCAAAGGAAAAATCACAAACAATCGTGGAATGTATTGAATGATGATAACAAGGGAAATCGAATGGTTCGCATGAGCAGCTGTAGGACTTCTCACAGCTGGAATGACGAACCAGATGAACAGCTGCATAGACACAGAATTATGTAAAATTTGAACAAATATGCTCGAGAAACACCACAAAATCAATCATAAACAAACCTGAGGCAACGGAAGAGCAGCAGCTAAATCAACAACAAACCCTGTCCTCAAATACCTTAACGCAATCTTCTTAGGATCCCTAACAAGATCACCTCTCCCAAACACTCTCGAATTAGGAGCAACATACGCCGTCCTAAACTTAATAAAAATATGAATAAAAGATATGACATCAATCAAACACCGCCACACGGTAATCACAGCTGCAAATCCATAATCTGAACGCATACAATATTTACGTCTAGCTATCTCAGGAACAAGAAAATACAAAGGATCAACGAAAAGCGCGTTAAGACACGTGATCAAGAATATATAGTTCCATCTCGTAATAAACTGACCACCCGGGTCGAAGATTTGAGTTAGCCATGAGGATTGTTGGTTATTGGATGTGATTAAACTTGATGATGTTGGGTTCACGGATAAAGTTGTCGATGGAAGACGAATGTAGTTCATGGTGTTTTATGATTTATGGAATTTTTATAAAAATATGTTAGTAAAATTTGGTTAGGAAATGATAAGCATTAGGAGAGAGGACATTGTGAATTCTAAAAAGATGGAAAATTAACGGTTTGACACTAAAAGGCGCGAATAAACGGAAATTTAATTGTTGTTAGTGATATGTTGACCGCTATGATGGATTCCAACGATCAAACATTTTAGATGTACTGTATTAGTTTATGGAAACACATTTTAGAATTGGAAAAATCAAAAATAATAATAATAATAATAATAAATAAATAAATAAATAAATAAATAAATAAAACAGTAAAGTCCAAAATAGATCTCTCTGGTTTGTCCCATGTCTCGCTTTACACTCCTAAACATTTTTTTGGCACAAAATCATCTTTTCGTTAGTAATAAAAAAAAACAGTAAAATAATAATAATAATAAATAAATAAATAAATAAAACAGTAAAGTCCAAAATAGATCTCTCTGGTTTGTCCCATGTCTCGCTTTACATCCCTAAACATTTTTTTTGGCACAAAATCATCCTTCCGTTAGTAAAGTAACCATCCCTCTGTTAGTAAAGTCACTCAATGAAAACTAACGGTGCAAATTATTTCTCCGTTATCGCCTAACGAAAGAGAGAATATTTGCATCGTCATTCCTAATAAGGCTGAGCAAATCCACCCGAAACCCAACCCGAGCCGACAAACCGATCGAAACCGGACCGAACCGACCGAACCGAACCGACCTTTTTCGGTTCGGTTTCGGTTTTGTATATATATTTCGGTTTTTGTCGGTTTCGGTTCGATTCGATTTTTGTCGGTTCGAAACCCGAAAACCGACCCGAACCGAGGCATTCGGTTCGGTTTCGGTTTTGATTTATATTTCTTGGTTCGGTTCTCGGTTTGATTTTTTCTTTTTTCGTTTTCGGGTCGGGTCGGTTTTTTCGGGTCGGGTCGGGTTTGACCCGATGCTCACCCCTAATTCCTAAAGACTAACTGTACAATTTATTTTCGGAAATAAATTGCATTGTTAGTCCTAAGGACAAACGGTGCAAAATGTTTTTGGAAAATAAATTAAAAGGAGGCCAATAAGGAGGAGGTGGTGGTTGTGGTGGGTGATGGAGGTATAGTGGTTGTGGTGGGTGGCGACGGTGGAGATGGGTGGTGGTGGTTGTAGTGGCGGTGGATGGCGGTGGATGGCGGTGGGTGGTGGTGGCGGTGGTGTTTGTAAGGGGTGGCGGCGGTGGAGGTGGGTGTTGGTAGGTGGCGGTGATGGTGGTGGTAGGTGGCGGTGATGGTGGTGGTAGGTGGAGGTGGTGGTAGTGGTTGTGTTGGGTGGCGGCGATGTAGGTGGGTGGTGGTGGCGGTGGGTGGTGGTGATGGCAGTGGTGGCGGCGGTGGAGGTGGGTGGTGGTGGCGTTGGGTGGTGGTGGGGTGGCGGTGATGGTGGTAGTGGGTGGAGGTGGGTGGCGGTGGAGGTGGGTAGTGGTGGCGGTGGGTGGTAGTAGGTGGTGGTGATGGCAGTGGTGGCGGTAGCGGTTGTTTGTGGGTGGCGGTGGTGGCGGTGGGTGGTGGTGGCGTTGGGTGGTGGTGGATGGCGGTGATGGTGGTGGTGGCCCCCTTTTAATTTATTTTCCAAAAAATTTTTGCACCGTTAGTCTTTAGGACTAACGATGCAATTTAGTTCCGAAAATAAATTGTACCGTTAGTCCTTAGGACTTACGATGCAAATATTCTCTCTTTCATTAGGAGGTAACGGAGAAAAAATTTGCCGTTAGTCCTTAGGACTTTACTAACGGATGTAAGTTTGTATGAATATTGTATATTGAATCTAATGTTTGATGCATCAGTTATATAGGATACATAATGGTACAATATATGGGCCAAATACTAGGAGGTGAAACTCATTAAACAATGCAAATGGAAAAATTTGCCAGAAGGAACATGCAGAACTCGAACTTGAGAGTAACCAAATCACGAACAAAATGAATATCAATCTATACTGAGTGACGATCTTGAGCAGGGGTTAGAAGACAAGTACTGCACCACATTATCACTTTACTAACGGCCTAATATATAATGGGCCAAATACTAATCCTAATACTAATAGTCTAACAACAGAGGTATGGTTTTGTGCCAACTTTACTAACGGAGGGAAGGTTTTGTGCCAAAAAAATGTTTAGGGATGTAAAGCAAGACACGAGACAAACTACATGGATGTATTTTAGACTTTACTCTAAATAAAAATAAAAAATAAATAAATCACATTTTAGGTCAATTTGAATTTTAGGTACTTAACCATTTTTTTTCTTTGATTTAAGGTATTTGAGTCATCTTTTTCTTTAGTGTAAGGTTTTTTTTGACTTATCAAAAGCGATTGTCAGTAATAATTTTAGCCAAAATGACTTTTAATACTCAATTATAATGAAAATATCACATTAATTAACCATTTTAACTGAAAATATGACCGATAACATCTTTTGAAAAGTCGAAAACACTTTATATTGGACAAAATATAACTTGAATACCTTAAATCGTGAAAAATAAAGTTGAGTTTCTAAATTTAGATTGACATGCACTGTGTAATACTTTTTTTGTGTGATTTCCCGTTTAGGAAATGGTTAAGTCTACGGGAACTTTTTAATTCCTAGCATGTTGTGGCGAGACTGCAAAAATTAGTACTACAATCGTTTACTTGAATGATTACCAACGTTGTCTTTTGTACAAATTAAAAACAGAAACAAACATAATTCGGTGAAACATTATAATATCTTATTTAATTGGATTGTTTCTTTCTGAATCCCTATACGAAGGTTTTGTAAACGCATCTCCGTTCTTTGATCATTTCCTTTAAAGACATCATATACATCATCAATCACCGCCATATTACCTTTACATTTTACTACGTAAGTTTCTACATTGTATTAAACTTCACAATATTAAATTGACTTCCACATGATTATAAGGTTTGATAAAGTGAGACAATTTAATACCAAAATGGTGTATTAATTCAATGAAAAAGTAGAACACTTAGGCCTACATAACACATTTAATGGTTGTGTTTAGAAATTCATCCCATTTACACGAACTAGATTCACAAATGGTATTGCAAGTATGCCAAGTAACTTATTTTTTTATTTGAACGATGCCAAATACTTGCATTGTGGATTACAACAACTCGTATTTTTTAGGTCCTTACTCAACCTCAAACTCAAAATCTATTCTATTTTGAAAGATTTCACATTCACCATATCGTATAATTATTTAGTGGAATCACGTAAACAAGTAGCACCCTCTTGTGCACTATGACTTTGGCCTAAGATTTAGTCTGCATATTTTTAGAACATTTGCCATTCCTTCAATTCATAAAATAATTTCTAGCACAATTTCATTTTATTTTCGTACGATCTATTAAAGTAATAAATGCTTTTCACAACTTTGCATGAGCACACAATGTACCCGATACTTCTAACGATTATTTTACACATTCTTACACTACTTAAACTACTACAAATATACAAAAATATATTTCTAACACTTTCCATAATTCTTTTATTAAAAACACTTAATTATACATATTTAACTTTAACTACAAACTAATACCCAATACCTAATTTTTACTACCCAATACACTTACAGAATACATAATATATAAAAAAACTACAATGTTTCTTCTCCTTTTCATCTATTAACCGTCCCTAATGTTCCTCCCCTTTGAAAAGTGAAGCTAAACTTTTCTTTTGCTTATTTTAATTACCTTACCTAAGGGGAGAGGGAGTGGTACCCTAATACCCTATGTGCCACATCACCTCTATCCTATAAAAACCCTCCAACTCAAAACTACCCAATTTTACCCTAACACTACCCGATTTGGAGAGTGGTACCCTAGTACCCGATTTTTTATTTTTTATTTTTTTTTATATTAAAAACATACTATTTTTTTTTTCATATTGTATGTCATTAACCATTAAAATAATTGATCTATTAGTCACTCCAGATTCTTTAAATAAAAAAACACTACACACCAAGATCACAATCCAACAAATATATAAAAATAAAAAGATCTAACAAATTAATAAAATATACCTCTGGTCTTTCTTCTTTGTCAAGATCAACAGCCATGGAATCAATCATCATAGCTTCAACTGTCAAAATATTTGAAATCCTTCCATAATCACCGCTCGGGCTATGAAACCGAATCTTCAACCCGATCGTGCTACCCGACTAACTGGGAATGGTGTTGCCGATCGGGTAACCCTACCCGACCCCACTCCCTCCCCCCTTATACTTTATAACTTTTGACTTTGACTCACATGACCACCAAACACAAGGTTGGATCATGGGTAACAACTAAAGTAGGAGACAAGCCACCCTAATGTTCCCCCCCCTTTGCTTGTTCGGCCAAAACACCTCAAGAACACCAACATAATCATTTTTTACCTAAACTAGTTTAATAAATAAATACTTCATCCCATGCTTTGATCTTACTATATAAAGGGACAATGTTTTACTCATATTTCACTTACACAACAAATCTCACTCACTCAAGCAACTAGTTGTCAAATAGGGCAAGAAAACACAAGGAAGAGAAGTATTTTGTTAGTTCAATTGGTTACTAGGGCTTACTTGGGTTTATAATCAAATACAAAGGATTTTGGAGTAGTAACTTGGGTACATTGGTGTTCACTAACTTCACATACACTTTCTAAGCTCAAGTAAGTCACATCACCATTTTTATAAACTTTACACACTTTGCATTATGTTAATTTCATGACTTATGGTTTACATACACTATCACCATGTACATGTTTGCGTACATTTTAAAACCATGATGAATTAAACTTTATATGTTTCTAACCAAGTTGTTAAATTACTAATTTTAAATATTGAGGAATTGGTTAAAGAGTTAGGATAGTTTTGGGATTGATATGGAGTTGATTTTGGTATTATGATCTAGGAAAAATACGGTTTTGACACTAAAAGGTTAGAGGCTGTCCCATTCGAATCAATACAGAAAAATCAGTGGTTTTTGAGTAATATTTGACTAAATAAATAGGAAATAGACTTAATGAAGAAAACGTGGTCATTTGAACGGGTTAAAACGGACTTATAACGAAGAAGTTATGCTAGTTTTAAGTTAGGTGACGAAAACTATTTTCCTGAAACAAAAATGTTGCTGTTAGAGTTTTTCAAGTGATAAAACTGGACATTAAAAGTTGGTTAGACTAGTCGGGACACTAAAACTTGTTAGTATACTTGAATACGAATTCGGGGATATATGAAACTTAAGAATCGGACCTAAAACGAGAAAGTTATGGCCTAATGAAGTTTTTGACGAAATATAATTATTTGACAGCTTTTCACTAATAGAGAAGCTGTTAGAAAGTTTTAAAGTGAACTTTGGACATTTTAAGTGCGGTTTTAGCCAAAATAACTTGAGCAAAAGTAGTAGTATGTTATGTATACTTACTAGACGCATTAGAAGCTTTTCAAAATACAACTTGTTGAGTCAAGTATAGTATAATAACGGAAGCAACTAGATAAGTCTTATAAAAATTGTATTAAACTTATAAACGAGCACATTAACGTAACAACATTTTTCACAACTAAACTTTCATGCAAACATGTACAGGTGATATAAAATTTTATAAAATTGCATACACAATGTTTTGTCGAACCTAAAAAAAAAAAAAAAAAAAAAAAAAACTATTTAAAAAAAAACTTTACCTCTATAAATACCAACTTCAAACATAATCTCAAACACAATTCAACCTCAAACTACTTCTCATCTATATTCACTTCCAACCTCAATCTAATTCTCATCCAAATTCAAAATGTCAAAGAAAAATACCCCACAATCAAAAAACCTACGATCCCGACTACCCCAAAATGCCCCGAATTTGAATTTCTCGCTGGAAAATAACTTCGAATTAACCGGCATAACACCACAACAAAACCGGGTTATTCGCTTTCTTCCACAAAGTTTTGAATATCAATCACAACTAGCACAACCAAATCAAAACTAAAACCCGTTTTACGTTAACCATCCTTTTGTCCCATCGCAACGTCCTTACACCGATTACCGCCAAGAACCTAGTGGGTCGTCGTATCGTCCAAACATGGACTTCATTTATCCTCCCCAACCTTATCAACCTTATTCCCCGCTTCGAAGTACTAATCTTGAAATAAATTTGGAAGATTATATGCCGGAGTATCCGACACAAAACTATCCAACTCAAGATGCTTCGATAGGGCAAGGTTCGGGTCACGGTTCGTACCACGGTTCGTACCATGATTCCATTCCCGTTGAAGACGATGATGATGAAAAAACCGACGATGATGAAGAAATGTCCCCCATCAAACCAAAGCACCCATCAAGACGTGCTTCAAAGGCCAAGGACAAAGGCAAGAAGCCCGAAGCAAGCAAGGCGAAAGGCAAGAAGATCGTTGAACCATGGATAAAGGCGGAAGAGATCGCGCTTTGTAGAGCTTGGGTTTATGTGTCGGAAAACTCGGCGAGAGGAAACGCCTTGAACCGACACCACTTTTGGGAGTTAGTGATAGAGTATTTTCAAAATGAAACTGGCTCAGACAGAACCTACGACTCCATCACTACCAAATGGAAGAATAGGATCCGTAATAGGGTTGGTAATTATTGCGCTATCATTGATAATATCAAGAATAACCATGGAAGTGGTGAGAATGATGTGGAAAACTAGAAGGGGGGGTTGAATAGTTTTACCAATTTAAAACTTCCTTTTACCCATTTAGATCGACTTATGTCAATCTATTTGGTTGTTTATGTTGGACGTTGATAGATAGATATATAAACGTGTAATGAAAGATAAGGAGTAAGAAGCACATCACCACAACACAAGTATTTATAGTGGTTCGGCTACAAGGACACCTTCCTTGCCCTACTCCACTCCCCGAGTCACCTACTCGAGAGTTCGTAAACACTACACCAATCTCCTTATGGCGGAGAAGCCTTCACAACGTCGCTTACACCTTTTTCCGGTACAAAGCTAAATACCGAGTTCTTTCACACCAAGGCGAACCACACCTAACACAACGTTGCCTACCCTTTATATGGTGCTAGGCTAACCACCGAGTTCTTTCACACCAAGGAGAACTAATCCTATCACAACGTCGCCTACCCTTTATTGGGTACTAGGCTAAGCACCTAGTTCCATAACTATGGAGGAACTACTACCCTTCACGACACAACACCTAATCTCAAGGAGATCCACTCCTTGTTACAACACTCTCAAGGACATCACCATCCTTGGAAATAAACAAATACTTATATGTATAACGATGCACCTCATCGATTATACGACCTAGGCATTCTTCCCTAATGCCACTTGATTTGATTCTTAGGCATCCTTCACTAATGCCTTTGACACAACGTTTGGCACCCTTCACTAATGCCTTCGTCTTGACACCTCTAGCATTCTTCACCAATGCTTTTGACACGGACGATAAGCACCCTTCACTAATGCTTTCGTCTTTGATACTTTCGGCATCCTTCACTAATGCCTTCAACACAACATCTATAGAGGAAGAAAGAACTATCAACAAGAAAACCTCAGTTGTCTTGATGATGACAAAGCATGGCAACTCATGGACTTGAGCTTGCTCGACTTCAAGTAGTGGTGATCTCGCCTTTAAGAGGAACCTAGAGAATCACACAAAAACAAAAGACAAACTACATAGATCTCTTGGATCTGAGGTTAGAGAGATATAATACTTGGAGAAAGTATATGCAGTGGTGAGCAAAAGGAAGAAATGGCTCACTATTTATAGAGGAGAAAACTTATCATTCCCGGATCGCGGATCCCTCCCACAAGGATCCGTCTAGCATAACGCTAGGGATCCGTGGGACGCT
Source organism: Chrysanthemum lavandulifolium (assembly GCA_022545495.1). Taxonomy (NCBI): domain Eukaryota; kingdom Viridiplantae; phylum Streptophyta; class Magnoliopsida; order Asterales; family Asteraceae; genus Chrysanthemum; species Chrysanthemum lavandulifolium. The sequence continues at coordinate 256,324,580 of CM040239.1, forward strand.
CCTCTTTGCCCATGGGTATTTTTGTTATGGGTCATGGGTCATGGGTTATGGGTTGATCCATGGGTTTCTTTCTAGATACAATGAACTTGGTTAAGTGGTTTGTATAAAACCATGGGTTATGGGTCAATACCATTAGCTAGTTTTACCCATTTATTATATACTTGTTTTACCCATTTTAGTATAAACTTGTTTTACCCATTTTAGTATATACTTAGTTAAGTATATGTTAACCCAATATGTAAGCACTAGTTGTTGTACATGTGTATCAAGATCATAAAATCACTTATACTTGTTTTAGTGTTTTATGTGAAAACGTTAGTGTGTTAGAAAACTATTGAATCAAACTATTTACGTATTTTATTTGTTTCGTTAAAATGATTTTACGTTTGTTATCGACAAAACATTAGAAGATCGTAAAATATAAATAAACGTTTTACGACTTATTTGTATTAACAATCTCCCTTTTGTTGATGACAAAACATAAAATTATTTTAAGGAAAAGCTAAAATTGTAAAAGTTTAATTGTAATTTTACTTTTTCTCCCCCTTTTTGTCGAAACAAAAAGTGATAAAAGAAACTAACACAATTTTTGTAAAAGAAAATTTGTACGAGAAAATGTACAGAGAGCAAGTGACGGGAATGATACTCGTCTTAACCCCTTGACAAGTCCATCCTTTTGATAGGGCGTCAAGTATATAACGTAAATAAACTAATGTTTTTGCAAATATGTTTGCAAAATGGTTCGTCTAAGTGACGAAAGTGTGCTCCCCCTTGAAGATTGCAAAGTTGCAATGGGGTATCATGAAGTATAATCCAAAGGCGGATTAAGTTGCAAATGATTTTGCAATATCTTTTGACACAAAGCTCCCCCTAGCTTTATGGTGTCAAAATCTTCATGTGTATTTTGAAAATCTACAAAGTAAAGATTAGAAAACAAGAGTATAGTGCATAATTTCCAGCAATTAAAACTCAAGTTAGTAGAAATTTGTGCTTCTGTACCACGGATCCCACGGTTCCCTTCTTGGAGGGATCCGTCTAGGCATTTTGGAGGGATCCGGCTGTCTGGTGACAGTTTCCTCAGCAATGAGAATGTGCCAATCAATGCTAATGAGGAGGTAAGATATGTGTACAATGTAGCAAGCACAACAAAAAAATAATCATGGCATATAAATATTCATTCAATAAAACAAGAGATAATCAAACAAATCTCTAAAACTAAGAGAATGAACTAGGCCATACAAATACTACTTAATACTAACTAGTTACTAGACTTATAATGTGACAATGTGCTTGAGTCTAGGGATGAGTGGACTTGTTGATTTGATCCAACTTTGCAAGAATATGATTAAACATGAAATGTATCTCATTTCGTGCTTCTTGAACAAGTCCTTGAGTGATTAGACAATTTGGACACTCATTATCTTGGTTTGGAACCGGAGGAAAATGGATATTTTGAGGAGGCTCTATGTGTGATTGTGGATCTTCATTTTGAGAAGTAGGATGAGGTTCTAAAAATGAGGGTGGTAATGGAACTTCTTCCATATGATCAAGGTTGTTCCTTGTCTCCCATGATGGACTAGTTGGTATTGTTGGTGGTTCCCTATTCAATGAAAAGGTTGGTGAATGAGAGGTTCTTGGTGGTGAATGACCCAATGAGTAGATGTTTGGGTGAGGGAGAGGCTGGTGCCTTAATCCTAAGGTTGTTTGGTTTATAAAGGATAATTTGAATTTAGGAAATTAAATTCTTGGCCACTTAGAGGATTAAGCATGCACTTAGAATTTTGGTCAGCTCAAGGAGGATAATAAATGAATACTAAAAGTGGTTAGATAACCAAAGGTGACTCAAAATTGAATATGGAAGCCGATTTAGGCTTTACGCATCTGGATCCATGGATCCCTCTTAGTAGGGATCCGTCGGTTAAAGACCAGGATCATCTTTGTCGAGCGCGGGTTCTAGGTGAAATGATTATGCTTTTGTAAGATTTATTATCAAAGGATTTCGAGGTTTTGACTTAATTTTGAAGTCTTTAGCTGTTGGATATCTCAAATCCTCAACCATAATGAGTGATGGTGCTTTAATGATGGTTTTGGGCAAGAAAATTGACTTTGGGTAGTCTAACTATGTGTTTGACAATGATACCATTTAATTTGAAATGGAAAATGGTGGTAATAAGTCCTAGAAGTCAGATGATGACTAATGACGTATAGTCCGTATTCGGGTCATGAACCCGACCAATAACGCTACTAACAACTGAGCCCAGTACGAATGGGTTAACCCGGTAACGGTTTGGGCTCACGAAGGCCCAAACCCAAAGTTATTTATGGTTTTGGATATCGGATATCTCTTATTTATGAGATATGTATTGATTGACCGACTTAGGCGGGATACGCCGAGGGTTGGGGAACAAGAAACCAACAAGGATTTCGTGTGTGTATATAAGGGGCATCTCGGCCCTCATTAAAGGTACGATCTTAAAACCTAACTCTCCACTAAACCCTAAAACCGATTACTTACTCTCACGCCGGAGGATAATCGTGGGAGACAATCCCACGATAAGCCTAACGGTGTTTTCTGTTTACTTAGTGCGCAGGTCTCAAGCATCAAGATCTAATTGATACGGGAACCGGAGTCCAAACAAGGAACGCCCAACTTTTGTATCAACAAGTGGCGCCATCCATGGGACCAATCACTAAGAACTAGAATGACAAAGCACGAAAACCTAAGCCAGCGATCGCATAGTGACTTACAAGGGAAAAAGCAGCAAAGTGGATCGGCCTCTAGCGAAGCTTACGGAACAACCAAGTCGACCAAAAACCAAGGGTCGGGCCCGGACACGGTCTTCACGACAGTGGAACCACTCATGGAGACAACCCATGCCATCGCAACAATCACCGGTAGCGAGAAGATCCATGCGCGACCCTTTTCACCACTCCCACCAATCGGTGCGAGAAAAGGACCTCATAAAACGCGGCGCGCCTCTCGAAATAGGGGTCCGGATGTGGAAATGACATCCTCGGCTAGAAGGAGTCACGCTGAACTAGCACCAAGTGACCGTGGCTCAAAACTATGAAACCTTGGCTGCCTCATGCAAGAGGAGGCGAAAAGAGGTCGAGTCGAGCTGCGCAGACCGACTAAACTTCGACACGGAGTACGAGACATCCCCATCGCGTCAACAGAAGGAGAGGCGCGAGAAGGATAGCCGCCGCCCCCCAGTGTTTACCAGGATCGGGAGGAGAGTTGAGAATGATGAAGCAGCTGACATGCAGTATCTTGAAGAACACGAAGAGGACGGACGACGTACCAATGTCCACGCTAGGCTTGGTAGCCGCAGGGTCCATGACAGACTTGGACGACGGCACTCCTCAAGTGAAAGATCTTCAAGCTCGGATTCCGAGGACAGTCGGCGCAAGCGCCGAAAGAGGGGAGGCTCGTCCTCTGGTGATTCCTCGGACAACGAAGACAACAAACAGACCTTTGAAGTCCAGAGAAGATATCGCGACCGGAGGAGGAAGATATGTCTCTTCCTAGCGCCGCCAAAAGGTGGATCGTTCACTCGGCGCATCGGTGATTTCTCGAGAAGATAAGAGAAGGCGCATGCCCGCCAATGTGAAAACCTACGATGGAGCAGTGATCAGGAAGATCACCTAAAAAATCGAATCACCGCTACCATCGAAAATTGGCCACAACCGTGTGATGCCACATGTTCAATTCCACATTAGTGGAAATCTGTGGCGGTTGAAGAAGCTTCCACGCAGAAGCATTGATGGCTTTGAAGAGTTGCGGAAGGTGTTTCACCGAACTTCACTCAAAGGAAGAAGTGCGCCAAAACTCTGTCGAACTTGCGGGTAAAAGCAGTAGCCGGAGGAATCTACAAGCGCTTATGTGGAGCGCTACAAAGATGAGTGCATACATGTCAAGGCATGCCCGAAATACTAAAGATCTCGGGGTTCATGAATGGGATCAATAACCCGAACTCATCAAAGGATGAGCGACAAGGTCCCCAAACCTTTGATGAACTTATGAAACGCACAGGTCCTTTATCCAAGGAGAAGCCGCCGGGACAAAGAAGAAAGGCTACTCAAACTATAGGTCACAAGAACGACCTAGGAGACAATCCATTGACCGTAGTAGCAACCGCAACAAGAACTACCGCGCCGTGGGAGCGGACGAGATAATGACAAATATACCCGATAACCAAGACTCAAAGGAGATATTCGCGACGAAGGCGCGAACTTCCCGAGGCCCCCACCAATGCGCACCCCGTAAGAGCGGCGCGTGGGGAACGGATCATCTGCGACTATCATGGATGAAGGCCACACCACCAATGAGTTTGTCCAATTGCGCCAACTAATTGATAAGCTAGTAAAGAAGGCGATTGGACCATTTAGTTAAGAACATCAAGGAAGGAAAGATAAGCAAAAGGCGGGAACAAGAAAGAAGCACCCAAAGATAAGGTCGATACCATCTACATGATACAATCATGGCAACGAATGACTTAGCGTAAGATCGACCAAAAGTTTCCCGTGGGCGAAATCTCTTTCCCACCTTGGTTGTGGACAACGATGGTAGAACCGCCACCATTGAAATTAACGCAGGGGTCACGATATCCACCGCATGTATATTGATGGGGAGCATCCGCACATAATGTATGAACATTGTTTCAAGCGATTGCGACCTAAGATACGAATTCGATTAAGCCGGTCATGATGTAGTTGGACTAGTTTTACTGAGGAGAAAAGATATGGCCCATGGGGCAATCGCCTACTAGTCAATGTTGGTAATAAGGAACACTCCACAATGACTGGATGAATTTTATGGTGATCAAATCCCTTCGCCATACAATGGCATTATTGGAAGACCAGGGATATCGGCCTTGCGCGCAGCATCGCTTCTACAAAGACATGGGATGCTCAAGTTCCGGTGGAGGAAGCATTGTTACTCTCACAATACCACCATACCACCTAGAGAATGTAACACGATTACATGTGAGGCGGCGCACATTTGAGCAGTAGCGCAACTAAAGTATCAAACACGAGGGTCGCAATTCATCCCGATTACCCGAGCAAGAAGTATCGATCGGGGATCATTGTCGATAATGGCGGGATAGCCGTGCGCACTCTTGCAAAAGAATCTGGATATCATTGCATGGGAACCAAATAACATGACCGGTGTACCACGCTCAATTCTGAACACAAGTTGAGAATCCGACAAGGATACTCCCGAGACGATAGAAGAAGCGTGGCGGGCTCGGGCGCGCACAAGCAATTCGGCGAAGTACATAAACTTGTGGATGCATGTATCATGCGAGAAGTCTATTACCATGACCGGCTTTCCAACCCGGTGATGGTCAAGAAGAGCGACGGTAGTTGGCGGATGTGCGTGGACTTCATGGATCTCAACAAAGCATGTCCACAAGATCGCTACCCACTACCGAGATAGGCGGAAGATAGAATCTTTGTGCGGATACCCACTTAAATGCTTCTTGGACGCATACAAAGGATACCACCAAATCCAAATGGCTAAAGAAAATGAGGAAAAAACGGCCTTTCATACAAGCCAAGGCGTCTATTGTTATACTAAGATGCCCTTTGGATTGAAGAACGCAGCGCCACCTACCACCGATTGGTAGATAACGCATTTGAAAAACGGTGGGCGCAACCTAGAGGTTTACGTTGACGACCTTGTCATAAAAAGCCATCACGAGACAAATTGGTGCGCGATATTGAAGAGACATTTAAGACACTACGAGAGATCAACATGAAGTTAAATCCTAAGAAATGCACCTTTGGCGCTACTGAAGGCATGTTCTGGGATATTTGATAGAGCCGATGGCATTAAACCATGTCCGAAAAAACGAAGGTCGTCATCCAACTTCCTTCACCGCAAGACGTTGAAAGAAGTCTAGTCTACGAATGGAAAACTAGCGGTTTGAGCAGATTCTTATCTAAATCACAGATAAGTCACTCCCCTCTTCAAAACGCTCAAGAAGTGTACAAAAAGGAGATTTTTGTTGGACTACGGAGGCGTAAGAAGCTTTTATCTGACTTAAACAACACCTAGCAGCGCTCCCCATTCTAGTCGCTACCGCCTGTGGGAAGAATTAATTATGTACTTATCTGCGACTCATGGGCGGTCCAACATGGTGCTACCGACGGATAGGAATTCAAGACAAACACCGGTATATTTTGTAAGCAAAGCACTCAAGAAAATGGAGGTTAACTATAGCGCAATGGAGAAGTTGGTCCTAGCATTAGTATTCGCCGCCAAAAGGCTGCGAGGTACTTCCAAGCGCGCAATAGCGGTGATCACGCACCAACCTATCAAGCAAATCATCTCCAAACCCGATGCATCGGGCGACTACGAAGTGGGCGTGTTGCTAGGAGAGCATAACATCTCCCTGCACCACGCACTGCGGTTAATGGGCGATCTAGCGACTTCATCATCGAAAAACCGGATACTGATGATGCACCTTCAGAAAGCAAGGTGGAACTACAAGAACCATGGATCCTGTTCACGGATGGATCTTCATGCGTGGATGGGTCAGGCGCAGGCCTTATCCTCGCGAGTCCAGAAAGAATGGAATTCACTTACGCATTGCGTTTAGAATTCACAACCACAAACAACGAGGCCGAGTATGAAGCCCTAATTGCTGGATTACGCATTGCAGCTCGAATGGGCATACGCAACCTAGAAGCAAATGTAGATTCCCGGCTAGTAGCCAACCATGTGTTGGGCGATTATGTGGCTAAAGAGGAAAACATGATTCAATATCTCGACAAGACCAAGTCACTAATCAGAAGTTTTGACAGATTTACCATCAAACAAGTCCCTAGAGGGGAAAACAGAAAGGCGGATGCACTGAGCAAGATTGCATCCACAAGCTTTGCGCACCTGTCAAAACAAGTGTTGGTGGAAACGCTGAAGAGCAAGTCCATCTCCGAGATGTAAATATCCACGGTGATAGAGGAGCAAGGTCCTACATGGATGACTCCAATAGTCGAGTTTATAAGTAAGGGCGTATTGCCCCAGGAGCAGAAGGACGCCCGACGAGTACGGCGCACATCACAGAGGTTTGAACTTCGGGACGGTATACTATATCGACGTTCATTTCTACAACCATGGCTTCGATGTGTCGGACCCCTTCAAGCAGATTACATACTCCGAGAGATCCACGCTGGTTCATGTAGCATGCACTCAGGACCACGGTCCGTCGTGGCGCGTGCTTTACGGTCAGGATACTACTGGCCTACGATGCACCGTGACGCGCGAGACTTAATAAGAAAGTGTGGCGACTGCCAAGTTCACAGACCCATTCCACACCAACCACAACAGAGCTAACACCTATTACGTCACCATGGCCATTCTATAAATGGGGTATCGACATTGCCGGCCCTTCCACATTGCGGCGAGGGATTGAAATTCCTTATAGTGGGCGAGACTATTTCACTAAGTGGATTGAAGCAAAGGCGGTCACGACAATCACAGGAAATCAGGTAAAATGGTTTGTTTGGGAAAATATCGTATGCCGCTTTGGATTACCGGAGAAATCATCTCGGACAACGGAAAACAATTATGTGACAACCCTTTCAAGGAATGGTGCGAAAAACTAAATATTGCCTGACAAAGGCGTCGGTTAAACACCCATAAACCAATGGTTTAGTCGAGCGTGTAAATCAAAGTCTGGGCGAAGGAATTAAAGCACACTTAGACAAACACAAAGGAAGGTGGGTGGAGGAGTTATCGCATGCCTTGTGGGCGCACCGCACGGCAATCAAAATTAGCACGGGAGACACTCCATTTTCTCTTGTCTATGGGACAGAAGCCCTCATACCAGCCGAAATTGGGATGCCAACTATTCGTACTACCAAAGATAATGTTACAACCAATGACGATGAACGGCGCATTGACTTGGATCTGTTGGAAGAAAGGCGCGGACGCGCAGCTATATGCGAGGCGAAAGCTAAGTCAAAAATGAAAGGATACTATGATGCTAAGGTTCGAAGCACCTCATTTAGACCAGGCGACTTTGTATATCGCGCCAATGATGCGAGCCATGCAGAAGATACAGGAAAACTTGGATCGAAGTGGGAAGGACCTTATGAGGTCATTGAAGCATTAGGAAAGGGCGCGTACAAGCTGCGTGACATGGATGGTCGTGAGCTACCACGCACATGGAACATCTGCAATCTCAAACGATGTTATCTCTAGGAACGGCCACGGCCCAACAAGACGGAAACCACCGTCTCAACATTGTTCTTATATTATCTTTTGCCTACATGGCGTGCATGCACTTACTAAACCAGCGATGGTAAAAAGGATGAGTAAACCTCTTGTTTTAAATATAAATATTGACAATTGTCGAAAATAACCGATTAAATTTTTTTTACGTAATAAATATTATTATAATAATCCAAAATTTTACGGGTTGTTATAGTCTACCTGACACATCCTTATAGGAGATCCGTCCGGATCTCGGTTTACGCTATCCGATAGGGTGAACGGGAACAGTGATGGTATTTGGAACAAGTTTTGAATTTTCCCTAGGTTGTTCTAGTGTTTCCCCTTTGGGTATGGGTACCTAGGTGTTATGCCTGCATAGACATCCTCTATCCGAGGAACCGATGAAAACTTCCTACTAAATAACTCGTTGAGTAAAGAGGGTTGCAAACCCATCAACATTGGATCATGCATCCTTGTTAAACACCTTATTTTCAAGACGTTGGAATAAGTTCAATGCGCATTCCACGATGGATGCGCAACATTGCATACTGTGCGCGTTTAACAAACTAGGAATCAAGACTCTTGACTCCTTAATATGATATTTACAGTACACTGCATATCACACCATACACGATTATGACACAAGTATTTAGAAATTATGTTTCAAGATCATGACTTTCATACATGATTATGGACTTCATATATTCTTCTCGCTTATACAACCATTTGATTCTTAGACAACAAGAACATTTTTCATGCAAAGATGGATAACTAAGTACAAAAATTATAAGTCATAACCACATTCAGATCAACACACCTTCAACAAAAGGAAAATTTTATTATGAACCACGAGTTCTTACAAAAAGGATATTTACAGAGAAAATATAGCCTACATACGGTTATGTATTATTTGATAAGAAAATCTATTACAACGCCTAAGATGTGAGTTCTCAACACGGTTTGCGAGTCCCCACCTCTTTCGGTTTCTTCAATAGGTCGAATCACTCGCGCGATACCGCTACACACTAATAGGTACCCGTCGGATCTAGGGAGATGCGTTGCGCCAAGACCACACAAATGGCCTTCCCTTCACGCCTTCTTCTTTGCAAGCCTCATAGCATGGGCTTAAAGATTCCTTCAAAGGAATTTCCTTCTCGCTTAAAGGGTTTAGATGTCGCGGGCGAGCAAAGATAGGCATTTGTTCTCATAACGCGCTGTGACTCATCGGTTTTCAAAAATAATCGACACCAATACTTGCCACACTAATAGGTACCCGTCGGATCTAGGGAGATCATCAAGACGGTGGCGGGCCAAGGTTAATCCTCCATATTCACACCTATGGATAATCTTGGTCGCCGCTCCAACCGAGCAACTGAGGAAGCTCAATATTTTCATCTTTTTCATCGCAAACAACAAGATCCTCATAGGCATGCTCATTGTACCCCTGGCACTGTCGTGCGGTGCACTTTCAAAAGGCCACCCTCATGAAGCTCCTCTATGGCCTCCGCCTTACCACGCGCCAACGCCAAGACCGCACAACACTCCCGAAGGTGTTTGTTACCTCTCGGGACTCAAAGTGTTGAGCGCAAGAAGGCGCAAACCATGGTTGATGAGCCGCGCCAAGAATGGTGGAAACAAGTCGAGGATCGACTCTTCATCGTACTCAATGATGAGCTTGCGAAGTTTCATCTCATGCTCCTTCAGCATTCCATCCACAGCTGTACGAAACTCTCCCAACCGAGAGAAGTGTTCATTCTTCCCCTCCTCCAAATACTTAAGCGCCCAGACGCAAGAGGCCTTGTAATCCTCCAATGCGGCATGCTCCTGGCTCACTTGGATTAGCAATGACATCTTTTCTCCAGCAAGTTTCTGAGAATAAGAGCTCGTCGCCTCTACCTCGGCTGAAAGACCGCCAAACGTGCCTCCAAAGAACGCAATCTGTTTGTCCTTATGCGGCTGCGCTACTCTCCCAAAGATATCTTGACTTTAGTCTGCGCGACCAATGTAGCTGGTGTGCGGCAGCCCAAACCAAGCTCCTCAACAAGTTGGTCCATTGGCACATCCCGGATGCCAATAGATCGGCGCCTGGTCCTCCGCGCAGGAGGGTCAGTGCGAATAGGACTCGCCTTAGGTGGCGACTCCACAGAATGCCCAGCAGTACTCCCAGCAGTTTCAACACTGCACGCAAACAAAGAAATTTTATGATTATTCTATACAAAAAATAAGGATGCACCAAGTGTTTCGGCGACAATACTTACTTGGGAGGAGTAGTCTCAGTTACGCGGAGGGGCGATGATTCATCTGATGATGACTCCACGTCATGAATGACATGGCGTTTCCTCTTAGATGAGCCTGCGCCATCATCACCAGCGCCTCTTGCGCCGACCCTTGGTCTACTTCCTCGCTCTTCTGGAAGACTTCCACGCTCTCCATTACATTTGCGCATGGAAGCTCGCCACAGGCGAATGTACCACTGGTTGGGCGCTGTGAGAGGATTGCCTCACAAGAAGCGGAAGAATCACCCCGGTTCCTCCGGTTGCATCTCCATGGTGCGCCTCATAGTAGCTTCCGAATATTCCCCTCTCAAAGGCGCACCCACGGTAACTTTGGCAAGGTTTCGCCAATTACACAACGGTGAACAAATCCATCTCTGCGCAGCAAGAAATGAACAAAAACAAGTTATATAAAGTACAAAGGTGAAAAGAAAGGATCACATTAATAAAGCAAAGGAGTAGGAAGGACGAGCACCCACCCTGGTCATCCGCGTCTAAGAAGGTTGGCACCTCGTCAGGACTATCGAAATAGTTGCGACTGATGCCCATGTGTACTAAAAATTCCTCGGGATAGGAGCTGATGGGAATACGATTGGCGTTTATCGTTTCCGCATCATCTGCGTTGTATGTTCCAGGGAGGGGGCGCTCATCCTTCGGTAGAGAACTTTGGAGCGCCATGGGAACAACGCCTCATCAACCCAGAAGAATTTCTCTCTCTAGTTCCTAAGCGCGTCTAGTTTTTCAGTATAACATTGCAGCCGCCCTGCGCACTTAGCGAACGAAACCCACCCGTTTGACCACGTTGTATGGTAAAACGCGTGGAAGAGATGGATAGTGGGGTTAATCGCCAACAAGCGGCAATTAACCTCGAAGTTTGTTATTTTTGCTGCACCTATACAGTGCAGCTGGGATATGTGTAGGCGGTAGTAATTTAATATGTCGCACAAGAATAGGGAGACGGGCACACGTTGATTCGCAAATTCGAAAAAACGCATGTATACCCCTACTTTCCCTTCGGGGTAATCCGCTATTGACGCCTGCGCAGCCGGAACTACCGGATGCAGCGCAAACGGGATATAATATTCGAGGTGAACTCACGCAGTTCATCCTCGGTCATATCGGATGCAAAGTCAGTTAATCCATGAACCATAATCAGGTTTAGAATACGCACGCGGGGTTACCTTTAAACGTTTGTGGTTTTCTTGGTTGATATTTCAAGCTTTTCAACAATGGTGGAAATGATTTTTTACTGTGAGAAACACAGTATAAGGGAGGCGGTAGTTTATATAGGGTTCCACATCAATGCGATGCTTGACACGTGGACCCCACTTTCTCCAAATGTGTGGATAGGAGTTGCTGATGTGGCACACTTTCCATTCACTTTCCCATGTTTTACGAGGGATGTATTTGACATATTTTGACTGGATTCATCGTATCTTCTTTAAGGCGGGAATCCTTTAAAGCTTCTCTACTACGCCTTGAGGAATATGTGAGCTACAGTTATTAGTCTAGCATCCGCGGGTTTCATCCTGCGCATACTAGACTGGGGGGACATGATGACGATAGTCCAGATTCGGTCATGAACCCGACCAATAACGTTACTAGCAACTGGGCCCAAGATGCAATGGGCTAACCCGATGTGGTTTGGGCTCACGAAGGCCCAAACCCAAAGTTATTTATGGTTTTGGATATCGGATATCTCTTATTTATGAGATATGTATTGATTGACCGACTTAGGCGGGATACGCCGAAGGTTGGGGAACATGAAACCAACAAGGATTTCGTGTGTATATAAGGGGCATCTCGGCCCTCATTAAAGATACGATCTTAAAACCTAACTCTCCACTAAACCCTAAAACCGATTACTTACTCTCACGCCGGAGGATAATCGTGGGAGACAATCCCACGATAAGCCTAACGGTGTTTTCTGTTTACTTAGTGCGCAGGTCTCAAGCATCAAGATCTAATTGATACGAGAACCGGAGTCCAAACAAGGAACGCCCAACTTTTATATCAACAATGACCGAAGAAGAATTAACTAACATCTTTAAAAATAAAGAAAAAATGAAAAACTAGTTTAGAGTCTAATTTTGAGTCAAAAGATGATTAAGATCAATTTGCTAAAATTGATGGATAAACCAAACTAAGTGTTATCAGACGTGATAGATAATGTGTGAGTGTTGGAGCGGAATTATGGTGAGTTTTGACGAGTTGAAAAATCAAAAAAGCATTTTGAAATATATCCTAGGTAAGTCATGGATGAGGGTGAGACTTTCAACTATTTGAGGAAGACTTAGTTGGCTCTAGTATCTTGTCTTAGACTAGTGTGAGGTGATCATAGTATGCTATTTTGATGTAAGCAAGTCTGTATTGCTCATCAGTGGTCACGGATCCCGCGGTTCCCTTCTGGTAGGGATCCAGCTAGTTCAATCTTGGGATCCGCCTCGCAGATCGAAGGCTTTCAAAGAAATGTGCAACTTTGCTCTTTTTTTGTAAATGATTCTCCTAGTTGTTTCTATAGAGACTAAAGGCAAGAATACAACAAATATAAGTCATAGCAAAGTAGGAAGAGTTAAAGGTTCCTAATATGAGTGACGACAACAACTTGAACATTTTCAAGATATGGCAAGACCTACCTACTTATTCTACATAAGCATTGTTTAAGTGTTACAACCCATTGTTTGAAATTGTTCTTCACAATTCTAGATCTATGATCTTACCTCATTTATCCTCTTCTTCAAGTCCTCGCCCGTCCTCCACTCTTTATCATACCATTTTCACTTCTTCTTCCTCAAGAAATTGGCGAAGTACTTGAAGATTCCCTTGGTTTGTTGCCATTCGGGTGATTCATTAGGAATGTTTGGCAATTGGTTAATGTAGTCCAAGGGGTCAAGATCGGTATTTTCGAGTGGGTTGCTACCACTTACTTCACCTCCTCTTTGTCTCTCCCTTTCATTCGAGGAATCCGTGGGAGGGTGAGGCCTCTTGCCTTCCACCATAAACGTTGTTGTTCTACCCTCGGTTAATGGTACCATAACTTTGTTTCAAAAGCTATGATCATAGGATTGTGGAGAAGGATCTAATTCAAAGATGAATTTAGCAAGACGGGTTAGGAGCATTGCATACGGGAGCACCATCTTGTCCATGCTTCTTACACTTGCCATTCTCTTGATCATGTAGTAGGAAATGCTAAAGCGAGTCTCAGTCACTAGGCAAAAATTCATGAAGCTTAGACATGCGTTGGGGTGATCCTTGTTTCCTACTAGGCACACCACATTCTCCCTTATCACGTCTTCCCATTTCCTATACAACGCGTACATTTCCGAGAGCTCCATTTGGAAAGGATCCCTATAGATCACTTTCGACTTCCTAGTAACCCTTGATGGAGATGCTCTTGGCATAAACACGGTGTCCCTCACCGTGGTTGCTTATGGGATTATTGTGTTATAAATTTCGTGATGATCAACCATAGAGTGTATCTCCTCCAACGACCACTCATTAGAATACATGCAAACACCATCATATGGAACCCCTATTATTCTTCCAAACTCCTCAAGCGAAAGAGTGTACTCATGTCCATTTATGGTAAATTCAATTGAGATGGAACCATTATCATTTCTAATTATCCCCATTGTTTTGTAGAACTCAAGCACAAAGACCGGGCAAATTTGCTCATTTATGTCCAATAAACAATCAAACCCAATAGTTCTAAATACTTCTCTTATGTCGGTATTTGCAAGAAATGATGGATCAACAACTCTACCTTCGTGAAAGAGTCTCATTTCAAGTAACTTAAAGGCTTTCCTATCGTCCGAACTTAGTCCATCTTTCCTATGGTACATGGGTATATAGTGAGCGGTGTCTTGGTAATCTTGTTGCTTGTTGCTTGGCATGATTGATCCTAAACAATACAACCATAGTGTGGTGTTAATTGTAAATAGTAACCTAGATGGTTTGATCACAATTTTTCTCTCATCATCTTTGTTGAATTCAAGAAATGTGTTTAATTTGTATTAACAATGTTAATTCTTTGATTTAGATTATCTTAGAAAATAATGTAGTGACAAATGATGATAAACCCATTTGAACCCAACTTTTAAAGATGAAGAAATTGTAATCCTAGAAATCAAGGAATTAAATTAACAATGTAGTGAAGATCATACTTACACAATTGATTGTTAAGCTTGAGGGGAATGATCAAATTGCTCATTTGAACAGTATCTGAGTTCTTGTTCGTGAGTCTTTGAGATGAGTATAGTTGTGGAACATCCACAGTGATCATTCTTTAATTTAAGTTGTCTTCTGTTGCACGGATCCCGCGGATCCTTCTCATTTGGGATCCGGCTAGTGAAAATGCAGGGATCCGGCATGACAGCAAAAATCAGCTCAAACATTCCTTGATAACTTTGGTTTGGGAGTTCTAAAAACGCCTAGTGTTAAAGTTCTAAAACATGTGATTTGAGGTTTTGAAGATTTAATAGTATTTCTATTAGACGTGGTTCCCTTTTTAAGAATTAGTAATAATTCATGGGAAGCTTTTCAAATATTATAATAAAATCACATTTTATCATAATATAAGAAGTTTCACATGGATATTTATTGACATAGATAAAGTGACAATAAACCCTTTGTGATGAGTAATGAATGAGGCTATCGAATAACCAAGATATCATTGTCATGAGTTGGTAGCGTAGTCTATATAAATTAGTCGGAGAATACTATTCATGATGATGACTATAATATAGATAATTACTTAAGTAATTGCTAATAGATATAACTCATGCGACTAAGATTTTAACAATAATAAAAAGTAAATTATTAGCGATCATACCTTTGCTAAATATTCTTTTTAAGAAAAGAAGTATTTAGATGAAATGCTTTGTGGTTTTCTTGGGATCTCCAGATTCATGTTGAGAGAGAGACAATACTAAACATTCTTTTTGCGAAAAGAAATATTTAGATAGATTCTTCATGATTTTCTTGGTAACCCTTAATCCAAGTATGGAGAATACTTCACTAGGAAAATGTTAGAACATTCTATCATTGTCCAACAATAAACATTATAATTATTTTTAAAACATGACAAAAAAATCCTTCTTTGTAGTTTTCAAACATACACGGATCGTATCAAGTTTTTAAAGTACAACATACTCTAAAAAAACTTGGTAACGAAGCTCTGATGCCAATTGTGGAAAACTAGAAGGGGGTTGAATAGTTTTACCAATTTAAAACTTTCTTTTACCCATTTAGATCGACTTATGTCAATCTATTTGGTTGTTTATGTTGGACGTTGATAGATAGATATATAAACGTGTAATGAAATATAAGGAGTAAGAAGCACATCACCACAACACAAGTATTTATAGTGGTTCGGCTACAAGGACACCTTCCTTGCCCTACTCCACTCCCCGAGTCACCTACTTGAGAGTTCGTAAACACTACACCAATCTCCTTATGGCGGAGAAGCCTTCACAACGTCGCTTACACCTTTTTCCGGTACAAAGCTAAATACCGAGTTCTTTCACACCAAGGCGAACCACACCTAACACAACGTCGCCTACCCTTTATACGGTGCTAGGCTAACCACCGAGTTCTTTCACACCAAGGAGAACTAATCCTATCACAACGTCGCCTACCCTTTATCGGTACTAGGCTAAGCACCTAGTTCCATTACTATGGAGGAACTACTACCCTTCACGACACAACACCTAATCTCGAGGAGATCCACTCCTTGTTACAACACTCAAGGACATCACCATCCTTGAAATAAACAAATACTTATATGTATAACGATGCACCTCATCGATTATACGACCCAGGCATTCTTCTAATGCCACTTGATTTGATTCTTAGGCATCCTTCACTAATGCCTTTGACACAACACTTGGCACCCTTCACTAATGCCTTCGTCTTGACACCTCTAGCATTCTTCACCAATGCTTTTGACACGTACGATAAGCACCCTTCACTAATGCTTTCGTCTTTGATACTTCGGCATCCTTCACTAATGCCTTCAACACAACATCTATGAGGAAGAAAAACTATCAACAAGAGAACCTCGGTTGTCTTGATGATGACGAAGCATGGCAACTCATGGACTTGAGCTTGCTCGACTTCAAGTAGTGGTGATCTCGCCTTTAAGAGGAACCTGAGAATCACACAAAACAAAAGACAAACTACATAGATCTCTTGGATCCGAGGTTGAGAGATATAATACTTGGAGAAAGTATATGTGAAGTGGTGAGCAAAAAGGAAGAAATGACTCACTATTTATAGAGGAGAAAACTTACTGTTCCCCGGATCCTGCGGATCCCTCCCAAGAAGGATCCGTCTAGCATAACGCTAGGGATCCGTGGGACGCTCCTCTTTGCCCATGGGTATTTTTGGTTATGGGTCATGGGTTATGGGTTGATCCATGGGTTTCTTTATAGATACAATGAACTTGGTTAAGTGGTTTGTATAAAACCATGGGTTATGGGTCAATACCATTAGCTAGTTTTTACCCATTTAGTATATACTTGTTTTTACCTATTTAGTATAAACTTGTTTTTACCCATTTTAGTATATACTTAGTTAAGTATATGTTAACCCAATATGTAAACACTAGTTGTTGTACATGTGTATCAAGATCATAAAATCACTTATACTTGTTTTAGTGTTTTATGTGGAAACGTTAGTGTGTTAGAAAAACTATTGAATCAAACTATTTACATATTTTATTTGTTTCGTTAAAATGATTTTACGTTTGTTATCGACAAAACATTAGAAGATCGTAAAATATAAATAAACGTTTTTACGGCTTATTTGTATTAACAAATGATATAGACGACACTTCAAAAGCTCTTAGAGAATACCGTATGACGTACGGTCATGATTTCACCTTGGAGGAGTGTTGGGAAACTTTGAAGGGTCATGATGCTAGGAAGAACTGTGAGATGCCGGCTTTCCAAACGAATAGTCGGAAGAAAACAAAGGGTTCTACCACTACCTCGGGTTCAACCCAAGCTCATTTGGATGTCCAAGATGTTGATGATTCTGATGATGAGGAAGAGACTAGAGAATCACGACCGATAGGTCGTGACAAAGCAAGGAAGAAATCATCCTCCTCCTCTCGTGCTGATGATGAACCATCAGAATCATTTGTAAAATCGTTGGCCAAAACTTTCTTCAAATTTAAGAAGCCTTCAAAAGGGGAGAAATGTAAGAGTAAGGAGGGTTTAGAAGATGCGTACATACTGTTGAGGGAAAAAGAGCTGGAGATGAAAAGAGAACAACTTGAGCTCATGAGGCTATCAAAACGGGAGACCGACATAATCTTCTACAATACCCCAGTCGACCCAAGTTTGACCGGACGACAACTAGAAGAATTGATGAAAGTCAAGACAACAATCAAGGAACGCTGCGGTTTAGATTATTAGTTTAAGTATTGTAATGTTTATTTTAATTTAGTATTGTAATGTTTATTTTAATTTGAGTTTTTCTATTATGTGCCCTAAGGCACATGATAAAAAATGAAAAAATACATAAAAGTACATGGGATCCACAAAAAAAACATAAGTACATATAAAAAATATTATTTTTGTTGATCCACATGTACTTTAATATCTTTTTCATTTTTATCACGCGCTTAAAAGACATAATAGAAAAACCATTTTAATTTTAATGAATTTAAATTTGTTGTTTAAAATGTTTGGAAGAAAAAAAATCGAGCATTAACTGTGACATCACGATCGTATATGGTCATTGGAGAGAAAAGCGACGGTGACGGCCGGTGACCTGTGGCGGCGTGCGCTTACAATATATTTATCTAGAGAGCTAAATATAATTAGTCAAAAATCCATCGTTTAAAAGGCCGCAGCGCCCGAAGCGCGTGAGGTCGTCATTACGCCGCCATCTTATCTTAATTCTGCCGCCTTTACGCCGTGTTTTAGAACTCGATATATATGAATATATAAATATTTTCATACTTTTCGCTTTACGTCACACCTTATAAACGCAAAAGATTCGCTTTAACGCGTAGCGTGAGGCGCTTGGTCGTCTTCTTACGCCACGCCACGCCTCGCTATTTATAACCTTTGAAAAAATCTAACAATCCAACGGCCACAAACATTTACCCTTTTCCACTCACCACTTATTCTCTCTCACTCACTCCATAAACACTCCTTTTTTAAACTTTTCATTCATTCCAAAATTAAATGGCGAAAATGTGTCTCCGATCAACGCTTCCCATCCTCCTCTTCATCATCGCCGCCGTCATCTTCTCCTCTTCACCAACGGTAACATTCTACACTTATACAACAATAACTACTCTGTTAACTTTACTGTCTTTATTTATTACATTTTTATAAAAAGTACTGTTAAACCCTAACTTTTATAGAAACAAAAATGTTATTAATAGGTTTCGGCTCGATCATCGCAACCGTTATCTGAGGCGCTTGAAGAAATTCTCAACAATCTCAAGTAAATTATATTTTTGGCATTTTTTTATATTTTTATGTTGAATAAGGTTTTAGGTTTTGTATTGCGTTTATAACATGTATGTAGAAAGAAATTAGGGGTGTTTGGGTGAGGTTATTATAGTGTATAGACAACTTTTAGAAAGTGTAAGAGTAGAAACGGCTTATGGGGGTGTTTGTTTATGAGCTTATGTTTCATAATTTCTGGTTTATAAAATATGTATGTAGAAACTAGAAAGAAGTTAGGGTGTTTGGGTGAGGTTATTATAGCGAACTAGTGCTTTTAGAAAGTGTAAGAGTAGAGCCAAATGGCTTATGGGGGTGTTTGTTTATGAGCTTATGTGGTTTGGCTTATGTTTCGTAAGTCGGTTATTTCTGGCTTGTTTTCTAGCTTATGAGCTTACTTTCATGATATTTAAGTCATAATAAGCTCATAAGTCAGAAAATAAGGCGAAAAAATGGGATTATCAAATATAAGCCGAGATGAATAAGCTCATAAGTCGAAAATACGCCATAAAAAGTGAGCTTATTCTAAGGGGTGTATGTCCAAGACTTTAAGCTTATTTGGGGTTTGTGAGCTTATGTTGTTTGGCCTATTTTTTATAAACTTGTATTGTCCGGCTTATTTTTCTGACTTATGAGCTTATTATGACTTAAAGATGGAAAATTAGCTCATAAGCTAGAAAATAAGCCATAAAAGCTAGGCTAATGAAATATAAGCCACGTCAATCATGCTTATATGCTATTATGCTTTTCTGTCTTTATGCCTTTATGTCGATGCATGTTTCTATGTTGCTACTCCTATATGCCATACGACAACACATAAATTTTCATATACACAGAAGCACACACTCATGCCAGACTGCCAGAGGTCTTTCTGGAAGCAGTCCCTTTCCATTTACACTCGGGTAGGGGTGTGACTGTGTACATCATACTTCCCCGATACCCTGCCTCGGCAGGATTGGGTATGTTGTTGCTGTTGTCAATTAAGCTCATAAGCCAAAAAATAAGCTTAAACAAACACCTCTTAAAGCTATTCTTATAAGCTGTTTATGATGAGGATTCTGCTTACTTAACTAAGCTTATATGCTCTCTCTGGTGTGGTGATTGCTTATTATAACTGCTTACTTGCTTATTTTCTGCTTACTCAGTGTTTGGATATACAAAACAGCTTATGTTTTTAAGCTTATTATAATACGCTGTTTAGGACAGAGCTTTTGCATGCTTAAAATAAGCTGATAAGCATATACGAAGTTACGAACACTATTTCCAGTGATTGGTATAGCCTATAAGTGCTTAACTGCTTTTTTTTAAGCAGATAAGCACTTTCAATTGTTTGGCAAGATAGTGCTTATTTTTTTGTTTACACCAATATAAGAATAAGCCGATAAGCATATACAAACACTATCCGATGTTTGAGATTGCTTATAATAAGTGCACAGATAAGCAATTTTAGTTTGAAAAAGGACTTCTTTGCTTGTTTTACACTAAAATAACTAAAAGATCACTTTAATAAGCACTCTATCATGAGCTCATAAGCTGTGTGGTAAATAAGCATAAGTTGTTCAGATAAGCTTTTCTAAAAATGAATATCTTCTAATTCCATATTGATTAATATTTTCATATCTATGGGGTAATTGGGTGTTTAGCTGAGCTAATTAATGCAACATATCAGCTTATTGCGTTTGCTGTTTGGGTGGAGCTCCTTCACACTTAAATTTGTTATAAGCTTAAGAAGCTAAGACGTATTCTCTTAAAAAAACTCTAAGCTGTTTGTGTAATCTTACCCAAAACCCCTAAAACTGATTATTGCATCTTAATACAAGAGGGTGAAATAGGCATATGCTGAATAAGCATTTTGGGAATTGCTTATTCGAATGGCTTATCTGATGTTAATTATCTTACCTTTTAATCCAATTAAAAGACAGAATGTCCAAGCAACTGTGTGTATCTGATTATTGCATTTAGTTACAACATAAACAAATCCAAACACTATCGTATGCCTTAAGTTTTTTTTACAATTTTTATCCGCTTTTGTTTAGTGCTTATCTCAAAACTGCTTCTTCTTATTCAAAAACATAAACAACTATCATAAGCACACTTACATTTTTTAAGTTATATCCGTTTAATCACTATTTTTAAATTTCATTACGAGATTACTTTGTGAGTTTGTGCAGCTATGAGTTAAAGAACATTGAACTCCTCCGTCGTGCAACGACCGACTCGTCTTACTCAGAAGAAAACGGCAAAGATTTCGGCATTCTAGCTCGATCGCATTCGTCGTCATCGTTTTCTATTGCTCTTGAAACCCTTCAGACGTATCTCAAGTAAGTTATTGGCAAAAATTATCTCTTGATTTGGACTTGCATTTTTCGAGTTTGCCTATAAAATCGTAGAGTTTTATTACTTTCATAACAAATATCTGTTAACTGCTTTATGAGTGTTCAGATAAAACATATGGTTTATGATTTTGTATGTTCTTTGAAGTTGAAATAAGTTATTTTGATGAGACTTGCTTATAAAAATGTTTATTTGATTTTGATGATCTTACCTCCTAGGGGTGCTTGGGTTTGCTTATTTAAACTACTTTTGTATGTAAGTTATTATACTAAAAACAAGGCAGAGCATATAAGCATTTGAATTAGAAGAAAACACTCGAACAACCGCATATATAATTCATTTTGTAAATAGGCCTAATCTAACAAGCTTACCCAAACATGAAACACCCATCCTTTTCATATAATCAGTTTTATAAACATCTATTGCTTTCATAATTCATTTTGTAAATAGGCCTAATCTAACAAGCTTACCCAAACACCCCTACACTATCATTCAGTTCTATGCTGGTAATTTATTTAATTATCTGCTTATTAAGACTGCTTTAGTGCTTTTATGCTAATTGGGTTTTGACATAACAAATCAATTGTCAAACACTTAACTAATTGTCATGTGCCTTAACTTATCTTAAAGCTGTTTGTTCTTATTTCAAAAGCATAGCTGTTTTAGCTTATAATAAGCAATCCGAAACAGTCTCTTCTATATAAATTACCAGAATCTAAATAAATCTGCTCATTTTCTTACAAGAATGTTTTGTGCAGATATGAATTTAAAAACATAGGACTCCTCCGCCGTGCCATGACTCACTCATCCTATTCCGAAGAAAACAACAAAGCTTTCAGCATTTTAGGCGAGAGTATTATCCAGACAACTGTGGCCTTAAAAGCATTAACTAA
Organism: Chrysanthemum lavandulifolium; assembly: GCA_022545495.1. Taxonomy (NCBI): domain Eukaryota; kingdom Viridiplantae; phylum Streptophyta; class Magnoliopsida; order Asterales; family Asteraceae; genus Chrysanthemum; species Chrysanthemum lavandulifolium. Next base: position 256,346,763 of record CM040239.1, read on the forward strand.
AGATATAGATATATCATCAAAAGATTTGAATAATAAGATATCAGAGGTATCAAAGGTGGATACATCGTGTGCTGTTGATGGAATGCGTTTGGGGTTACAAAATGTGGTTAGAGTTTCATCGAGTACTGATTCATCGACCTCATCAGTTGTTTGTGGTGCATTTAGGGCTATTTTTGGGGCTGTAGCCCTTGATACTGGGAAGTCTGATGATGCTGGCAAGGCGTTCTGGGCGGTTCATGGTGATGCTGGTAAAGCGGTTCCAATGTAAGAACTAATCTTAGTTGATGTTCTTTGTTCTGTAAATTGCTGTTTGATGATTACTCGGAAGTACTATTACCTGTAGTTTGATACACTTGTGTCCCAAAACGTTTAAGCTTCATGTGATATATTGTTTCTAGCGTGGTTTATCATCCTCGTGGATTATGTACATCTTTGATTATTACGATTCACTTCTAATTCATATCTGGATTGAATTTTTATTAACCATTCAGTGAACATACTCAACGTTCCTTAACCAATTAACCATTCACTGCGATTCACCGTTCCTTACCCGAATATGCAATTTGTTGCATTAAGCGATTCAAGGGTTTAATAAGGAAGTATGTAGCATCATATGGTTAAATATCACAAGAACGGGTTTAATAAGGAAGTATGTTGCATCATATGGTTAAATATCACAAGAACGTTGATGGTTACAAATTGCGTATATTTGTAGAAAATGACTATTACTTTGCATTTTCTTGAAGTTTGCCTTTGAATATTATATATTTGTCTTCAAAAGTTGTATACTTCGGAATACATCCTCTTTGGGGGAAAGTTTTTGGAGGACAGTAAGCATCAAATATCATTCCAAACAACTCCTTACGGCCTTTCGACTCACAAGACAGAGGATCTAGAGAAGGCAACTATCCCTCTTCAAATTTAAGGCTATAAACAAGTATAAATGTAGGGAAATTTGGTATCAAATTCTTGTAGCAAAACATGACCACTTACTTTTTAGAGTTAATTGCATTTTTGGTCCTTGTGGTTTGGCTAAATTGCAGTTTGGTCCTTAAAACTTTGAAAGTGCAACGATAGTCCTTATTTTGAAGTTTGGATTGCATTTTTTGTCCCTGAATAAAGTAAAATGACTAAAATCACCTTTGTTTTCTTTAGAAAAAGACAGGGGTAATTTGGTTATTTCACACCGATAAGGACCAAAAATGCAACCCAAACTTTAAAATGGAGACTATCGTTGCACTTTCAAAGTTTTAAGGACCAAACCAACAATTTGGTCAAACCATAAGGACCAAAAATGCAATTAACTCTACTTTTTATTGGTGTATAAGTTTATACTAGTGATGTTTCTGTGAATATGTTTGGAAGATTTGCAGCTCTTTTATAAGCCGTTGATGTAGTCTTTTTGTATTCTTTATGGCATAAAATCTCACACAATCACATCTAGCTACTTGATGGTTTTTCAGCTCATTAACAATCTTAGCGATTTTCCTTAATTGTCCAGCTAGTATAATTGAAGGTTTGATTATCATACCCATAGTCATTCTCAATATACACCAAACACCTAACATATGTTTTCAAATGGAAGATTAGCAACATACATCGTTTCATTCATTAGTACTGGATCAAAATTTTGGTGGTCAATCTCACTCTCTCTTATCAGGGTTTTGAGGTAATAAATTTTCTCCCTTGGAATGGCGTTTGAAAACCCACTATTTTCGGTAAAACAACACTCTCACAAGACAAGGATTGCGAGAAAATAAGTATTTCCCTCCGGAATTGTGGGGCATCAATATCGTATACTAAACCATGAGTATAAAGTAATTGATAGATAAATTTGGTGTTTGCCTTGACTATTAGCTTATATCTCGAAAACATTAAAGATCGACCTCTAAATCCTTAATGTGGTTTACTTAAACCTTCTATATAAAATGGTTTGTTGATTTCGAATTGTTTGATGCTTGTGAATCATGTTTCCTATTTTATTAAGGGTGTTTGATCAGTCGGATTTTTGGGTTGGATTAATCTCGCCTTTTTATCTAAAAATGTTTCGGATAATCAAACCGAATAAGAGTTTGAATTAGGTTGTTGGGTGTTTGGCCTCTTGCTACATGTTCGTGTGACATTTAGTCACAACTTAGGATCGAAGTCATGATTTATTTTCTAAAAGTCTTTTTTAACTAGTTAACTAAACGTTTATGATTGGTGAGTGACGCTATTGAGCCAAATGTCAATATAGTTAAAAAAAAAAAAAAGTGTAAGTAGCTTTATTGCAAAAATAGTAAAAGTTTGGTACTATTATGTAACATTTTTCCATTAAAAGAGTAGAGTTAATTGCATTTTTGTCTACGTATATGCAAGAGTGCAGAGATTTGGTCTCTAAACTTTAAAAGTCACCAGAGGTCCTCATTTCGAGTTTAGTTCACTTTTGTCACGGCCCACATCACATTCTTGTCGCTCAGCAACCCACGTGGTTTGCACACAAGGGTTTTTTTGTCTTTTCACCCACTAAAATCCACCTTGACTAGTGGGTTGCCTAACGGAGCATCAGTAACGACATGTGGGTCAGGGACCAAAAGTGCAACGGAAACTTGAAAATGACAACCTCTTATACACTTTCAAAGTTTTAGAGACCAAATATGCAATTTTACCATACCAGAGACCAAAAATGCAATTAACTCAAAATAGTAAAATACACTCCACACAACCTAAACTTCTTTTAAACTCTTTAGGTTAAAAAAGTTATAATTTTAACTTTTGACCGCTCCAAAAACCGGTAATTTCATCACGGGCAACATGCAACTCCTATCAAGCCTCCCGTATTCTTCATCATCATCTACATCGTTTTCTATTCTTTACCACCGGTACATTATTTCTACACTTTGTATTATTGTGTATTTACAACTAATAAAAATAAAGCCCTAACTTTTATAAAATTTATCGTTATTAGGTTTCAGCTCGATCACAACAATCTTCACCATATACGCTAGATATCGAGTAAGTTACCTGAAACTGAATCAATATTTTCAATTCTCTTTAAATGTGTGCTCACTTTTATGATATGAACCGAGTGACCGACCCATTCGAATAGAATATTGTCCGCTTTGACACCTATGCCTCATGTTTTGTTCTTGGTACAAGCCCATATATTATATCAAAACGCGTCTCAAAGGTCAAGGTCAAGTTTTTGGTTTAAATATCCAGGCTCTTCTCTTTTCATGAGCAATATGAGACAAGGAATATTTGAATAGATATCATTTTATTTTTATAATATTTTATGATATTGGCGTATCGGATCAACATTTTAAATCCTACTATAATGTCATTTTCTTAATAGGTGTGGCAATACTATGCAACATCCACAAATTATTATACGTCAAACACAAAATGATATGTCGGCCTAACTTATGGTATATGTGATGTTTAAGAGGATTAACCTTTTATTTATTTATTTTTATTTTTTGTTTTAATAAAACTTAATCCAAAACTTTGTAGTTTTTTAGCTTGTGGTTCGAGCAAAGTCCAAGATTAGGATTCTATTAATATCCTACGTAGGATCATATCATTTTGCTTTATAGGATCATAAAATCGTAAGATCATAAGATAACAACTATGGTACAGGTTCTTAAGAATATAATTATGTAAGTGGAAACTAACTATTATCTAATGGTATAGTAGCTATCTAACACCTTACCTTAACATATCTATTCTATAGGCTCGTGTTTGTTTCATAAAGCATTAGCAATCTGATTTGTTGTGAAGTGAGTGGTGAAAAACAAACACAATATCAATATATCAAATTAACCGTAAAATTCGACAAATTAACCCTTTAGGAAAAAGGTCAACGTGCCAAACCTCACGGGTGTGATAAAGTGATACTTAGGAAAAGTGATTTCCGGTCGTGTCCCAACGAGGTGTGAATGGAAGGATTCGTTGAGTTTCGTGATTTGAACTTGAATTGGATTTGAATGATTTGTTGATTTGAATTACGTTTCTACAAATTAATTAACGGAAAGTAATTAAGGCAAGGGAACCCTAATAAACTAAAATAAACTATCACTAAGCCTAAGGAATGATAAAACAAGCTACACTAAGTCCTAGGGTGCAAAACTAAAAACGTAAAAGCAGAAACAACCCGAGCCATAAAAGTAAAAGTTTTGCAATTTAAGGGCTACGGGTGTGAAATCAATTTTCCTACGTTCTAATTGACTAAAAATGATTTTAGGAAAAAGCGGAATATTTTTTTGAGTTTTAAAATAATTTATATGAATTAAAAACTAATTAACACTAATTAAATGATTAAAAATATTAAACTAATTTTGAAAAATGTGGAAAAATCACAGAAAGTACTTCAAGTATTACTGGTTCCAAGAAAATTAAAAAACGTGGGTGGTGCTTTGTAAAATAAGCAGGAAATAAGCTAGAAAGAGCTTATGAGCAAAACTGTTTTAAAGGGTTAAGAGGTTTGTTTGTGTAAAATAAAACAAGACAAGTCCCAAGGGCGCGTTGGTTGGGAGTGTGTGTGTTGAGGCTTTGGTTTCTGAGTGAGGAGACCCAGGTTCGAATCTGGGCTCCTACACTTTTTTGCAAACTTATTTTTTTTAGATTTTTCTTTTTGCAATTTAAGGACTCAGTTGAAGGAAATACTTTTTGTGAAAACTTGACTTCTAAAAACTTATAATTAAGCTGTTTGAATCAGCTTATTCCAACAGTGAGCAAAAATACAACCACACACCCTTTAAAAGCAAACAACCAAACACTCCTTTATCATTTTGAGCACAAAATAAGCAACCATTGGATCAAATAAGCACACCATGGAGCCAAATGGCAGAAATATTAAGTTCACTAAATCCGAAAAGCTAAAACAATCACAACAGTAACTGAATGAAGGGGAAAAAGCAGTTGGGTACAAGCAATACTAAGAGCGAATCCTAAGCTAAAATTAATAAGCAAATGTAAGCTACAAACAAGAACTATGAGGAACTAGAAAAGCTACTGATGATCTAACCTACTCTAAGCATGACCTAAAGGACCTAAAGAGCAGACTACAAAACTGATAAGCAAGAGAAAAAAAAACTAATAGTGACCTGTGGACTGCAGATGTGGGCTGAGAACAACCCAAGGGTCTGTTTGAAGCTTATTTTGAGCTGGAAAGTGGATTCCCAAGCCTGAATCAAGCTGCAACAATAAAGTAAGCATAGCAAATACTGAAAAAAGGTGATTTGGGTGATGAAAGGAGCTCACAATGACTTAAAATAAGCTTTTCTCGGTGCTATGGGCCATTCTTTTCGATGCGGTACCAAAAAAAAGTGGTGAGGGACAGTTTTGAACAATGATTTAAACCGGACTAAAGAGATTTGAGGTGCAAATAAAATGAACAAGTCTTGAGTTGGGCTAATGAAGATTAAGGAAAATCAAATTTGAAAATTTGGAGTATCAAATAAGTCAGTAAAATTGGCACATGAATCGTGACCAAGGTCACATTACATCTTGATTTAGAAATCGATAATCAACCCCTTTTTTAGTCACCAACCGAGCAAAACTCGGTTTAAGAAATGTCAAGTGTTTACAACTCATTACAAACCTCAACTTAAGTTTGACCTTGAAGGTCAAACGGGTAAAAGGTAATATTTGACTTCAACAGTTTAAAACAAACACCCCGAATTTGTTCTTTTCTTCACTGAAACAGATTTAGAAAATCTTGGAGCTTCCACTTTTATGAAAACTAAAGTTATAAGTTAACAACGACTCTTTTTAAACCTTGCTAACTATGATTAGATACTAAATGCTTAAAGAGAAAACAGGATTAAGAGAATTGAAATTTCATTCATTAACTTAAAACAGGTTACAACTGAGTAAAAAACAGAAACTAAAAATTTTAAAACTAAAGTAAGGGGTGCCTTATAACTTTGGCTACATGTCCTATTTATACTAAGTCTCCAAGGTCTTCAAGTCTTCACTCTTGTGTTTCCTGTGTGAGTGGAAACAGACCATATCACCATCCTTGTGCTTCTTTGAATTCATCCAAGCCATCCAATAAGTAGGTATACTTTGGGAGCAATCTGAGCCATCAGTTGGTGCTTTTGAACATGGATTGCCATGGTGGCATTTGGGGAAGAGGGGGGAAAAGATTAGTGGGTTTGGGATTTGGGTATAACTGGGTAAAAGGGTTGTGGTGAGGTTGAGTGTTTTGGGGTTTGAGGATATTGGGTAAAGATGGGTGAGGTAATCTGGGAAGCAGAGAAAAGGTTTAGGGTACTGTGTTCTAGGGCGGGAAAATGGGGAAGAAGAAAGTATTAATACTTTGACCGGGTAGTGGGTTGGGTTTGACCGGGTTTGGATTGGGTTGAAGGGATGATACTTGGGTTGGTTGGGCCAAGGGATAATACTTGGACTTAGGATTAGAATTTGATCCAAAGTGTATTTTAGGGACCAAAGGTGTAAAATCCGAAAATCCAAGGACCACTCATGTATTTCTGAAAATTGATCCAAGGGTCAAACTTGTGAATCTCAAATAAGTTGAGGACCATTTTTGCCAATTGTGAAATTCAAAGGACTAAACTTGACAATTTTAAAAATCCAGGGATCAAAACTGTAATTTCTCAAACTTTTGAAATTTTTCACCAAAGGACTAATTATGACAACTTATGATTTCAAAAGGACCTTTGGTGACTTTTCTTTTAAAATACGTGCTCGGGGGACTATTTTTCTCAATTTTGAAAATCGGGGATAAACGCCAATTATGCAAACTTTGTTCGCTTTTCATTTGTTTTGATAATTTTGCATCGAAACATATAAAACACAATTTTGAGATATTTTCAGTATTTTGATGCATTTGAGTGTTTTAGATGTTTTGCAGTTCGGTTGGCCAAAATGATGAGTGAATAAGCACTCATCAAATCCCCCACACTAAAACATTGCTAGTCCCTAGCAATCTTTTGAGAAAACTTAATGGATTTGAATCTCTTTACCAAAAGCCATTACTCGGAGTAGCCAAATGTTTCGATTCAAGTAAGAACTATGGTACATCGATAACCATATGATTTTGAGCAAATCACTAGCTTTCAACGGTTTTGATTTGTCTTTACCAAGAGTCGCTTGCTTCGGACTAGCCAACTCTTAGATAAAATATCTTTGGTGAGTCGATTACCAATTATGGTTTTCCAATCGCCTTTACCACAAGCCATAAACTTATGGGCTAGCCAACTCTTCACTAATTAAAGATATGGTGAATGAACACCATACAATTTTGGGCAAATTGCAAGTCGTCAACGGATTTGAAATATCTTTACCAAGAACCGTTTGCTCTGGATTAGCCAATCCTTTTGTTTATTAGACATGGCGGATGATAATCAGAATCCGAGTAAGTGCAAAACACTTACTCCAAAAAAAAATTTTGGCCAAAATGGGGAATAAGATGGTAAAGCATATGATAAAATTAGTGAGAATTCCCCACACTAGAAATGAATATTGCCCTCAATATTCAAAGTACCGCGGTTATGCCGAAACATAGAACGAAAAGGAAATACTACGGCCATTATTTGAATTTTTTTTTTTTTTTTTTTTTAACTTTATACAACAATGGGCAACTCCCACACTAGGGTGGTAGAAAGTAGAAAGAAGTCGAAATACGGTGAAAACCCATATAGTGTGCTCTTGTTTTGATTCCCGAGTCGCTAGCTTGACTCGATCCCGCATTCATTTGTTCATGATAAGCGTTTGTAGATCCGGAACAACCAAGGATGGTATGTCCTCCAAAATAATGCTTCAATCTATGTCCATTCACCTTGAAGTTTGGTCCGTCGGTTTGA
>CM040239.1:256354670-256659670 GCA_022545495.1 Chrysanthemum lavandulifolium
GTATGATAGTTTAAAGATGTGTTTACTTAGTTTGTATTACTCCTTAATTCTCTCCATTGATGGTTGAGTGTCACGCCTTAGTCCTAGTTGCGTTGTGTGTCTAAAGTTGTAGGGTGTGCGTTTCTCCTAACTCTTCGAACTTACCAAAAGGTCTTGTCTACAAACCCACTGAGATTATAGACTCCTACCTAAGGCGCTCTTCGGATGGTTTAGACTACAATTACTCGTAATTATACTCTAGGGTTCACAAAGATGAATCAAGCATTAAGTGCACAACGAATGATCTATCGCACTACTAGATCATTAATCAACTAAGATAAGAAACAACCAATCAATATTTAATAATTAAGTTTCATACTTCCTAAGCAAACACACAAATAAATTAGCGGGACATGGAGAACATGCAAGCATACACACAAATAATCAAAGACATAATTGAATTAATGAAGTAAAGACTTATCTTGGTGTAAGATAGGGTTTAAAACCCTAAAATCTTGTACAAGACACCTTAGGTTCGGTTTTAGGTTTTACCCAAAGACTCTCCACACAAAGACCAAAAAATTCGGATTCTATATATAAGATTACAATTGCGACGGCGTCACCTTATGTTTAGTGACGCCGCGTCGCCGCTCATTGGGGTTTCGTCTTGGTCACGTTAACCTTGCGACGGCGCCACCTTATGTCCCGACGCCGTCCTCTTGACTCGACGTTGTCCGGATTGCATCTAGGCCGTTCGAGTAGCGACGGCCTACTCTTTCACCACATGACGCCGCCTCTTGAAAATACGAGTTTTGGGTTCGTCGTCACAATACTGCGGGACGGCGTCAACAGAATAGCACCCGACGCCGCTTTCTACATTCAAAGAATCGTGAGTGTCTCGATTTCGACTTTGGCCATTTTCTTCATATATTCGCCTTTTTCGTCCAAATAAGTGCCATTCCAACATTTTGCCTTCACGAGACCTAAAAAGTGAAAAGGAACGATATTAAGCAATAACGGATACAAAAGTGATCAAATAAGGACTTAAATGACCCTCAAATGGTACCTTTAAAACCTTATCAACAATGACGATGAGTTATGAAGTCAATACAGATCAAGGAAAAGGAACTACTAGAATAGTATTTTACTTTGGAGAGTCACCTATCACTTGGTGTACTCAGAAGCAACCGACAGTGGCACTCTCATCATGTGAATCAATTCATGGCGGCCACTGCAAGAGATGTCAAGCCTTATGGCTAAAACGGCTACTTAGTAAATTAACCGGATTAGAAGAAAAGAAGATAACGCTTAGAGTTGACAATATATCGCCTATACAACTCAGAAAGAACCCAAGATTTCATGGAAGAAGCAAGCATATAGACATTCGCTATCATTTCATTCGGATTGCGAGAGAATGGTCATATCAACGTAGAACACGTAAGTGGAGAACTTCAAAGAGCAGATATTTTAACTAAAGCATTACCAAGACTTAAGTTCGTGACTATGCGACAAATGCTCGGAGTTCAAGACTTAGGACTAAGCAACGATCAAGATTAAGGAGGAGAATGTGAGCATGATAATCTCGTTCATTGCTCCATTTATGAAGACAGAAAGATGAAGGACCAAAGTTGCTTATTGTTGGAAATGTATATATTTACAAACATGTGAATGTCCGGATTCGAACTCGTGACCACGGGATTGCACACATTAGCGAATGAGAATTAAAGTTAATAATTAATGTTTATGTTTACGATTAATTATTGCACATTAAGTCCGGTTAACGATCGTTAGTATTTAACGGAAAATGACTAACGACCGTTAAATGAAAAGAAGGACTAGTAATGGAAAATCTTGAAAGAAAAAGTTATGGGTTTTCTTGTGGGCTTGTCCTATGGTCGGCCACAATGGGTTGTCCCAACCCAATCCCTAACTTGTTCCCAAAGTATTCCATCTACTATATAAAGAGGGTTAGGTTCTAGGGTTTACACACTTGTGCATTGAATTAACCCTATATCTCCTCTTGTAAAACCCTAAAATCTAAATCGCGTGATATGACAATTTTGCCCTCCAACTAAAAATTATAAAAACTCGGGAAACATTTCAACATCGTTTAACAAGTATTATCTCATTTATAATATATGCACATTATAGAATAATAAACTTATGTTATAATTTAAATGAACATGGAAGAATTAATCCTAAGTAACTAATTTAAAAGTATCATAATGTACCCATATTAACTTGAACTAGAAAGAGGACTAAGTTCATGATTTTGAGATAAGTATGGAAGTTATATTTTTGGTCTTCACCCCCCCCCCTAGAACCGGCCTAATGAGGCTCCCCTAATTAAAACTCAATCAATCAAAATCAATCCCATTTAACATTATCTCTTCATTTCAAAAATACAAGAAACCCTAAAAGTCTTTCTCTCCTTTCTCTAGTGGCGGCATTCCATTCTTTTTCCTCATTTCATCCGAATTTCATCCAAACCAAAGGTTCCTAGGAGGCTAGTGATAGTGTATGATCGATTGGTGTACGTGGTGATTGTGTTTGGTTCGAAAAGGAAGCTTGACGTGGGTATTTTTGTGGTCGTGGGTTTTGTATTAGCCAAGGGGCTTGGTTTTGTTTGTGTTGCTTTGATTCTTGTGTCTTCGTCACATACACGCTACGAGGGTAACGTATCACCATCCTTCATCTTTTCCTTTGTGTTTTCCATTCCAATTCGTGGCCTTGGAATTTGTTTCTAGGGCTTGTATTGTCAAATATGGACACATAAAATCATACATATGTTGTCACATGAAATAACAACATAAATATACATTAAAACCTTGATTCTTAGCCTAATGTAATCCTAATAATATATGATGTATAATATGAGTATGAAACTGAATTTGGTGATTTTTTATGTCGACATATATTGTGATTTTGGAAAGGGTTTAATGAGCTTTAAAACTATATGATATGTATGTGATAACGGATTTGATAATGAATGATTTATGAAATGGTTTTGTTAATGTCTTGGGCGTATAAATCTGATCTTGGGGATGGGTGATTCGAATAAAATGTTATCACATAAGGTGTACATTAATCTTGTAATAATCGAGCTAAAATGGTTTAAAACGGATTCGTAATCTTAATCTAAAAACTAGGGTTGTAATTTCATGATTTAATAAAGTTAAGGGGTTGTTTTGTAAATTATGAAACTTGATGGATTAACTTGTTAATATAGTAACTAAATGGATTTAATGAGTAAAATGAGTAAACTTGCTATATTTACACTTTTAACCCTATACTTTGCAATATTGACATTTTAAACCCTAAACTTTTGTAACTTGTCATAAATGATCCTTAAATCATTATAATACTCATTTTCATTATTTAACTATAGATAAGTGACTAAACACGCTAAATATGGAAACACACTAATTATGGAAACCTGCTAATTATGGAAAGTTACTAAAAATAGAAACATGCCTAAAATAGAAAGTTTCCTAAAATAGAAAGTTACTTAAAATGGAAAGATTACTAAAACGGGAAACTTACTAAAAATGGAAAGCCGTCTTAAACGAGTGTTTCGATTCTTATAGAACGTTATTTAATTCATATAGGTTCCGGGCGGCGTGATTGATCTCTTTCTTGACTTTACTTTCATTGTTTGCTTGCTTCGAATAAGGTACAGATATTCTGACCTTATCTCTTAAGGTTTCTCGTGATTCTTATACATCTTCGATATTAGCTTGATCTGTTACATTGTACTCTAAGCCTCATGATTAGGGCTTCCTATGACTTTGCTATGCTCCCTTTGATATGAACCTTTGATATGAACCTTTGATATGAAACTTGGATATGAAACATTGATATGAAACTTTGATATGAAATATGATATGAACCCTTATGATATGATATGCTTTGACCCTTGATCGACACCGAGCCAAAATTTGTTTCCTAGTCAGGAAGGTAACCTGACCGTGTCATTGATGCACCAATGGCATGACTTTAGTGTGGTTGAGTGATGTTCCACACCGTCCCCATTTGATTTGATTATGAGCTCACTATATGTATATGATTTGGCCATTATTTGTTTTGGGGGGCGTATGGATGCATCCTAGATTTGATTTGTTTCGAGGGATTTAATCTGATTGGAGCTTTGTTTGGTGAATGATGTCGGGTGCAATCCGCGTCTTCACATTTTTGGGAGTTGATCACTCCATGGTTATTTGAGGTCTCCCCTCCTTTATATGGTATTTCGAGGTCACCCCTCGGGATACAACTGATATGATATGATATGATATGTGTTTGATATGATATGGGCTCGTGGTTGAGGACTGACCTTTCATTTCTATTTCTATTCGTTATCCTTTGTTATGCCTTATGATATTTCCATTTGCACCCTATGATTATGATACCTTCGTTACTTAACCTTCGATTATTCGTTTGTTATATATATCATTCCTTTGGGCTTTTAAGCTCACCGCGTTTTCTTTCCATGCGGCGGTAATTAAGCTAGATCTTGGGATTCTTAGCTATGGGTTTGAATGATGAGCGGATATGCGGACTTATGGCTTTAGTCATCTTAGTTTCTACTTCATTATGTTGACATTATTAGACTCGGATTATGCTTATTTATGTCTTGGTTTATTCCTTTGATTCCTTTGAACTTATGTAATGTTTAAGCCGTGTTGGTGGATTTTCCTTTGGTTATTTATATAAGACTTCATTGCTTTGTTATGTTCATTATGTATGCTTTGATATTACACCATTTTGTAATACTTCTACCCTTATCGGGTTGGGGTGTTACAATTATGGTATCGAGATCCAAGGTAATTACGACTTGTAGTCGGGACACGTGACATATGGATTTCCCTAAGCGTTATCCGTGAGAGCTTAAGTTTTGACTTGTGAGGTTTGGGTAGATTCTAGGTTCATTATCATCGTTTCCGTTTCATGATCTTCATCTTATTTTTCCTAACCTTTGCTAATCGTTTAATGAACTAGTTTCGGATGGTCCAAACTCAAGTTAAAGGATCCGAGACGACAACGAGGATGGAAATCCTAATTTCAAAGCTTTGATTGCACGCGCCTAGCCTCCGCCATGTCCGAGATGATTGCTACCATCACTCGGAATGTTCGAATGGCGCTAGTTCTTACGGTGGGGTGATAATCCACCCACACCCATTCATGTATGGATCGAGCGCTCAACAAATTCAAGTTGGAAACCCTTTTCGTGTAGTTATAGCTTCACCTAATGAGGTCGAGGATCGGATCACGCACTTGGAAAAGCTTTTCAATGTCTTTGGGTTGTGGTGATGATGTGAAACCCGACTTACGCCTTCAAACTCGGGGTGATGCCCTAAATTGGTGGAAAGCCTATCTCTTGTCCAAAAAGAGAACTTTCTTGATACTTGTGCTTGGAATACCTTGAGGCATCTTACAAGCGATTTCCACGAGTCGAGCGACTACGATATGAGAGGAGTATGAGTCCATTCATCGGTTGGATAAGGAAAATTCTCACAGTATATGCAACGATTTATGAGGATGGTTGGGTTTGTGGGTGCTACGATTCTTTGGAGATGCTCGTCGTCAGGCTCGTAAGTTCAAATGGGGGTTAAAGAAGTGGGTGCTAGACAGGATGATCAACCATCAGTATACTGAGGTGGCTGCAGTTGCGGATGATGCCCGCAACATCGAGTTATTGCATGAGGAGCAGGGTTACAACAAGAGGAACAGGGATGGTGATCGTATTCATCCTCGGGGTCGACAGGACCAGACTCAGGAGTTCAGGGGTAGACATGACCGTGGTCACGACCGTGGGCGTCAGGATACTAGGGCACATGGTTCTCAGAGGTACGATAGATCGGGAAACGACCGTCAGGGTCGTGATGCTGGGGGTCAACGTCAGGTTAGGGACCAATCTTATCGTGGTGGTCAGCAGGATCGTTCTTCTGGTTCGTCATATCAGCGGAGGCCCGCTGAAGTTTTGCCTCCTCCTCCACTTTGCAACACTTGTGGTAAGCCCCATCCGGGCGTTTGCTTCAAGGTCACAGGTGGTTGCTATGGATGTGGATCTACTACTCATAGGGTGAAGGATTGCCCTACTCAAGGGAAAGTGACTACTCCGGGAAACACGGCCAAACCAGCTCCGACTAAGGGCCGTGTGTTTTCTGTTACTCGGGACCAGGCAGCAAACACTCCAGGTACCATTACCGGCATTATTCATATTGGTGATATTTCTGCTTTTACTCTATTTGATACCGGCGCTACGCATTCTATGATATCTACTTCGTTTATAAGGAAGTTAAATATGACACCCACACCTTTGTTAAACCGAGTCTCTATTTCCACCCCTATGAAAAACCAAGTACTTATTGATCATGAGTATGTGGATTGTCCCTTACGTTTCGATGATGGTATTCGTTTGGCTAATCTTCTTCCTTTGGATATGATTGATTTCGATATTATTTTGGGTATGGATTGGTTGGCCTTGCATAGGGCTACCATTGACTGCTATGCTCGAATTGTTATCTTTGGTAATATTCACCAACCTGATTTCGTTTATCATGGTGCTCAACCGCCTAAGTCGGTTAAGATCATCTCGGCTATGAAAGCTCGCACTCTCATTTCGCATGGTTGCCTTGGTTTTCTGGCATCCATTAAGGATACTTCTCTTGATGTTCCTACCATTGAAAGTCTTTCTGTTGTACGCGATTTTCCCGACGTTTTCCTGATGAACTCCCTGGTATTGCTCTGGCTAGGGAAGTTGAGTTTGGCATCGATTTGATTCCTGGTGCTGAACCTATATCTAAAGCTCCTTACCGTATGGCACCGATCGAATTGAAAGAGTTGAAGGAACAGTTGCAGGAACTGTTGGAGAACGGCTTTATTAGGCCCAGTGTTTCACCTTGGGGCGCACCGGTGTTGTTTGTTAAGAAGAAGGATGGTAGTATGAGGTTGTGTATTGACTACCGTGAGCTGAACCGTATCACTATCCGTAACCGTTATCCCCTTCCACGCATCGACGACTTGTTTGATCAATTGCAAGGTGCAAAATTCTTCTCTAAGATCGATTTGAGGTCCGGTTATCATCGATTCGTGTGAAGGAACAAGATGTTCCTAAGACCGCTTCGTACTCGCTATGGCCATTATGAGTTCTTGGTTATGCCGTTTGGTTTGACTAACGCACCTGCAGTTTTCATGGATCTTATGAACCGTGTCTTCCATGAGTACCTCGATAAATTTGTAATCGTCTTCATCGATGACATCCTTGTGTATTCTAAGAGTGAGGCTGAGCATGAGCATCATCTTCGTATTGTATTGGAGACTCTTCGGCAACAGAAGTTGTATGCGAAATTTTCTAAGTGTGAATTCTGGCTGAGCCAAGTTGCTTTCCTTGGTCACGTTGTGTCTGCTGATGGTATCAAGATGGACACATCTAAAGTTGAGGCTATCACAAAATGGCCGAGACCTACTACCGTGACGGAGTGAGAAGTTTCAGGCCTTCTTTGGTTATTACCGTCGTTTTGTTGAGGTTTCTCTAAATTGGCGTTACCATTGGCGCAATTGATGAGGAAAGGAGAAAAGTTTGAATGGACGGAGGAGCGTGAAAGAGTTTCGAGGAGTTGAAAGCGGAGATTGGTTTCTGCGCTATGTTTGACACTTCCATCGGGTTCGGAGGTTTTCGATTTATAGTGACGCGTCAAAGAAAGGGTTGGGTTGTGTGTTGATGCAGCATGGTAAGGTGATTGCCTATGCTTCGAGGCAATTGAAATCGTATGAGGAGAATTATCCCACGCATGATTTAGAGTTGGCTGCGGTGGTTTTTGCCTTAAAGATTTGGAGGCATTACTTGTACGGTGAGTCGTGTGATATCTTTACTGACCACAAAAGTTTAAAGTATATATTCACACAAAAGGAGCTCAATATGAGACAATGGAGATGGCTAGAGCTTAAGGATTACGACACTAACATCCGAGTATCACCGGGTAAGGCTAATGTGGTTGCTGATGCATTAAGCCGAAAGTCGGGTATGATTGCTAGTTTGGAGATTGAACCCAGGGTTCTTCACGATCTTGAGCTGATGGATGTGGAGTTTTGTTTTCGGGGTTATGATGGTTATTGGGCGAGCTTGAAGGTTGAGTCCAACCTTATATTGCGGATTAAGGAAGCTCAGAAGGATGATGGTGAGCTTTGGTCTATAGTTCAGAATATTGAGGCGGGTAAGCAGACGGACTTCAGTGTTGATGGTTTCGGCGTTGTATGGTATGAGGGCCGACTTTGTGTTCCGAATGATCCTGCTTTGCGTGAGACTGTTTTGTCGGAGGCTCATAGTTCCCCATTCACTATTCATCCTGGTTCTACCAAGATGTATCGGGATCTTAAGCAGCATTTCTGGTGGAATGGCATGAAACAGGATGTGGCTTTGTATGTTTCTAAGTGTATGACTTGTCAGCAGGTCAAGATAGAGCATCAGCGGGCTAGTGGTCTACTTCAGCCATTGGAGATTCCTACTTGGAAGTGGGAAGAGATTTCTATGGATTTTGTCACCGGTTTGCCTCTCACTCGTAAAAGACATGATGCGATTTGGGTGGTCGTTGATCGGCTAACCAAGTCTGCTCATTTCTTACCCATTCGTATGATTGATCGTGTTTGTAGATTGGCGAGATTTTCAAGAAGAGATTGTTCGATTTCATGGTACCCCAACAGCGATTGTGTCGGATAGAGATCCTCGTTTCACGTCTCGTTTTTGGAAGAGTTTGCATAAGGCTTGGGGCACTCGTCTTAAGTTCAGTACGGCGTTTCATCCGCAGACAGATGGTCAGTCGGAGAGGACCATCCAGACCTTGGAGGACATGTTACGTGCATGTGCTTTAGAGTGGACCGGGAGTTGGGATGAGTATTTATGCTTGGTGGAGTTTGCCTACAACAATAGTTGGCATGCTAGCATCAAAGGAGCACCTACGAGTTGTTATATGGGAGGAAGTGTAGAGCACCTATTTGTTGGGACGAAGTAGGTGGCGTTTGATTGAGGACCCGAGATTATTGAGGTCACTAATGAGAAGGTGGCGATCGCTAGGGAGAAGTTGAAGGAGGCTCGTTCGCGGCAAAGAGTTATGCGAGATAAACATCGTCGTGATTTGGAGTTTCAGATTGGTGATCGGGTATTTCTGAAAGTGTCGCCTTTTCGGGGTGTGAAACGTTTTGGAATCAAGGGCAAGCTCAGTCCTCGATTCATCGGACCTTTCGAGATTCTGGATCGTATTGGGGAGGTTTCCTACCGTCTAGCTCTACCTCCTCAGTTATCTCATGTTCATGACGTGTTTCATGTATCTCTGCTGCGGGGATACAACTACCATCCGTTACATGTGGTTTCCTATCCTTTGAATCAGATTCAACCAGATATGTCTTTACCGGAGGAACCCGAAGCTATTTTAGATCGACGAGATCGAATCACGAGAACCAAAGTAATTCCGTTTGTTAAGATTCTTTGGAAGAATCACCCAGAGCGTGAAGCTACCTGGGAGACCGAGGAATCTATGCGAGCTAGTTATCCGCATTTCTTTTCATCATCGGGTATGTCTTCGTTTATTGCTTGTTTCCTTTTCAATTTTCGGGACGAAAATTTTCTTTTAGAGGAAGAGTTGTAAAACCCTAAAATCTAAATCGCGTGAAATGACAATTTTGCCCTCCAACTAAAAATTATAAAAACTCGGAAACACTTGACATCGTTTAACAAGTATTATCTCATTAATAATATATGCACATTATAGAATAATAAACTTATGTTATAAATTAAATGAACATGAAAGAATTAATCCTAAGTAACTAATTTAAAAGTATCATAATGTACCCATATTAACTTGAACTAGAAAGAGGACTAAGTTCATGATTTTGAGATAAGTATGGAAGTTATATATTTGGTCTTCTCCCCCTAGAACCGCCACTAATGAGCTCCTCATTAAAATCTCAATCAATTTTATTAAATCTCATTTAACATTATCTCTTCATTTCAAAAATACAAGAAACCCTAAAAGTCTTTCTCTCCTTTCTCTAGTGGCGGCATTCCATTCTTTTTCCTCATTTGATCTGAATTTATTCCAAATCAAAGGTTCCTTGGAGGTTAGTGATAGTGTATGATCGATTGGTGTACGTGGGGATTGTGTTTGGTTCGAAAAGGAAGCTTGTACGTGGGGTATTCTTTGTGGTCGTGGGTTTTGTATTAGCCAAAGGGCTTGGTTTTGTTTGTGTTGCTTTGATTCTTGTGTCTTCGTCACATACACGCTACGAGGGTAATGTATCACCATCCTTCATCTTTTCCTTTGTGTTTTCAATTCAATTCGTGGCCTTGGAATGTGTTTCTAGGGCTTGTATTGTCAAATATGGACACATAAAATCATAAGTGTTGTTACATGAAATAATAACACAAATAATCATTAAAACCTTGATTCTTAGCCTAATGTAATCCTAATAATATATGATGTATAAATGAGTATGAAACTGAATTTGGTGATTTTTTATGTCGACATATATTATGATTTTGGAAGGGTTTAATGAGCTTAAAAACTATACGATACGTACGTGATAATGGATTTGATAACGAATGATTTATGAAATGGTTTTGACATAATGTTTGGGCGTATAAAATGGATCTTGGGATGGGTGATTCGAAATAAAATGTTATCACATAAGGTGTACATTAATCTTGTAATAATCGAGCTAAAATGGTTTAAAACGAATTCGTAATCATAATCTAAAACTAGGGTTGTAATTTCATGATTTAATAAAGTTAAGGGGTTGTTTGGTAAATTATGAAACTTGATGGATTAACTTGTTAATATAGTAACTAAATGGATTTAATGAGTAAAATGAGTAAACTTGCTATATTTACACTTTTAACCCTATACTTTGCAATATTGACATTTTAAACCCTAAACTTTTGTAACTTGTCATAAATGATCCTTAAATCATTATAATACTTATTTCCATTATTTAACTATAGATAAGTGACTAAACCCGCTAAATATGGAACACTAAATATGGAAACACGCTAATTATGAAACACGCTAATTACGAAACACGCTAATTATGGAAAGTTACTAAAAATAGAAACACGCCTAAAATAGAAAGTTTCCTAAAATAGAAAGTTACTTAAAATGGAAAGATTACTAAAGCGGAAACTTACTAAAATGGAAAGCCGTCTTAAACGAGTGTTTCGATTCTTATAGAACGTTATTTAATTCATATAGGTTCGGGGCGTGATTGATCTCATTCTTGACTTTACTTTCATTGTTTGCTTGCTTGAATAAGGCATGATATTCGACCTTATCTCCTAAGGTTTCTCGTGATTCTTATACATCTTTCGATATTAGCTTGATCTTACGTTGTACTCTAAGCCTCATGATTAGGGCTTCCTATGACTTTGCTATGCTCCCTTTGATATGAACCTTTGATATGAACCTTTGATATGAACCTTTGATATGAAACATTGATATGAAACTTTGATATGAAATATGATATGAACCCTTATGATATGATATGATATGCTTTGACCCTTGATCGACCCCGAGCCAAAATTTGTTTCCTAGTCGGAAGGTAACTCGACCGTGTCATTGATGCACCAATGGCATGACTTTAGTGTGGTTGAGTGATGTTCCACACCGTCCCATTTGATTTGATTATGAGCTCACTATATGTATATGATTTGGCCATTATTTGTTTTGGGGGCGTATGGATGCATCCTAGATTTGATTTGTTTGAGGATTTAATCGATTGGAGCTTTGTTTGGTGAATGATGTCGGGTGCAATCCGGCGTCTTCACATTTTGGGAGTTGATCACTCCATGGTTATTTGAGGTCTCCTCCTTTATATGGTATTTCGAGGTCACCCTCGGGATACAAGCGATATGATATGATATGATATGTGTTTGATATGATATGGGCTCGTGGTTGAGGGTGACCTTTCATTTCTATTTCTATTCGTTATCCTTTGTTATGCCTTATGATATTTCCATTTGCACCTTATGATTATGCTACCTTCGTTACTTAACCTTCGATTATTCGTTTGTTATATATATCATTCCTTTGGGCTTTTTAAGCTCAGCCGCGTTTTCTTTCCATGCGGCAGGTAATTAAGCTAGATGCTGGGATTCTTAGCTATGGGTTTGAGTGATGAGCGGATATGCGGACTTATGGCTTTAGTCATCTTAGTTTCTACTTCATTATGTTGACATTATTAGACTCGGATTATGCGTATTTATGTCTTGGATTATTCCTTTGATTCCTTTGAACTTATGTAATGTTTAAGCCGTGTTGGTTGGATTTTCCTTTGGTTATTTATATAAGACTTCATTGCTTTGTTATGTTCATTATGTATGCTTTGATATTACACCATTTTGTAATACTTCTACCCTTATCGGGTTGGGTGTGTTACTTTTTTTTTGCTGGTCATATCCTTGGACCCCCACAATAAGCATTTGGACCCCTTTTATATTTAACCCCAATCAAATGTTAGTCAAAACACCCTCTCCAAAAACTATCCCTTCACCGCTTCTTCTCAAAACTAGCAACACACAATATCCTCTCATTTCCTTATCACTCCAAACATAAGAATGAATAATTCTTCACCTCTTGCCTAAACTCATCCAAGGGCCAATTTCAAACACAATGAATGGCCAAGATCAATCAAACTCATCTAATGGCTTAAAGAGGAGGTGAGAAGATGTTTGAGAGGATAAACAACTTGGGTGTATAAAGAAGATAGAGAGAAGAAAAGGTGGTAGTTAGTTTTTTTAATTTTTCCTTAATGTCGTTTCTTTAAAATTAATGTTTTAGTTTGAAACAAATGTTGTAATTTCGGTTTATTTGTATCATAATTAAGTTAACAAACCTTTGTAAGGTGTTTTGAGTTATCAATCCAAGTTTTAGATAAATTCCATGTTTCTTATTCTTGTTGCAATTTCATTCTCAAATTCTTATGTTTGAGTGTTAGTAGCTTGTTTTTGATCTCAAACAAGCTTGTATAAGCTTATGATAGCTTTGTATAAGCTTACATTCAAAGTTTAAACAAATTTGTTATATGGTCAACAAAAGTCAATTGTGAGCTCATATGGGTTTGGAAATGGTTATGGTGTTGCGAGCCTTGATGTGGTTTAAATAGATTAGGTTAGAGTGTTTTTGGGTTTAGTTTTAGCTTGCATGAAAGTTGGACATTGGTGAGTAATTATTTCATTTTCAATTTTTTATCCATTTTGCATATTGTTTGTATGATGTATACGTGGTTACTATTGGTTTTAGTGTGTTTAATTAGTGATAAATTAGGTAAGTTAAACTTAGTTTGATAAATATCTTACATGTGGATCGATGGTTGGCACATTTTACTTGCTATCGGTAGTTTAAGTAGTGTTTGGATTTTGTAGTAAAATTGTGCTATAGGATTGAGCGATGGGTAGAGTTTGTTGGTTGGGGTTTGTTTAGATCAAATATACTCATTTGAGTCTTAATCTTGTGCCTTCAAAGCTCATTAGTCAACATATCCATTTATTTGTCTCAACTGTCTTCAACTGTTGAGATTTTACAAAACAAAAGCTCATTTTGTGTGTAAAATCCATAGAGTTAGGTTGTAGTAGCTTTATTTCATATATTTACATCATTCTCAGTCCTTAAATCCATATGAAACTTCAATATAGTCAACTTTTCATGATTGCTTCAAAAAGTCAAAATGGCAAAACTCAGTTTTGGCCAACCTAGGTTGATTTTTCATGGGCTCATCTTTAAGCCAATTTCAATGAAAATTGATGTTTTAAAATCTCATGCTGGTCTATTTTCTTATGTCTATTTTAGTATAATTTTGTGAATTTTGTTTAAGCCCCAAACTAGCTTGTCAAAATGGGCTTGAATCCCCTGTGCAGGGCATTAAGTCTGCACAGGTTTTATGCAGGATTTGCAGAGCTTGTGCAAAGCTCATAAGAGCTTCCCAAAGCCTGGCTTTTGGTTTAAGCATAGTCAGCCAGGTCTAGTTCTAGTTCCAGCTTTTAGTTTTTAGTTTCCAGCTTATTCTAGTGCTTATTTTCTTGCTGCAAGTAGACACCCTCATAACTGTTTTTGCTCTTGTACTCATCTCACCAAACCTTGGTAATTTGCAAATCAGAGGTTGTAGCTTGTTGATAATTGTTGCATTTGGTCAATTTTAGCTTATAGTAGCTTGTGTATCAATGTGGTACTTGTTTTGTCTCCATTTGCTTATTGAAATTGCTTATTTTTAAGCACATTCCACATCAGTTTCATAATCCTCCACATAACCTCCTGTTTTTCCATTTTTCCTAGCTTCCTAATATAATTTTAGAGTTTTCCTGAAATTTTCAGATTTTTCTTAGCTTGTTTGCTATTTTTCTTAATTTAAATTAGTTTTTAAGCATTTTTAAATAGTATTTAATACTAAAAATTAAGAAAAGTTTCAAAAAAATAATTTTTCAATTTTCTTAAGTTAAGTTAAATATAAAAAGACAAAAAAGTATTTTTCTAGATTTTTTTTAGTTAAATTTGTATTTTTAAGCCATTTAATTAGCTTTTAATAGTTTTTAATTCCTAGAAAATACAAAAATAATCAGAAAAATACAAAAATAGTTTTGAAAATTCTCTTTTGATATTTTAGATTTTTCTAAGTCTTAATTTTATTTTTCTAGCTTTATTTCCTAATTTCTTGTATTTTAGGCTAATATTAAATAGTTAAAATAGTTTTTAATTAATAATAATTAGATAATTAGTTATAAAAATAGTTTTCTTTTCTAAAATTTTCTTTTATCATTAGGTTTGTAAAAATATCATTTTCATATTTTTAGGGTTAATATTGCTTTAGTTTCACTTTTTATTTAGATGCGTCGCGTAGATTTTAATTTCGGTTTTATAAAACATAAAAACAAAAACATCATTTTAAAAATAGTGATAGCGTTTATTTAATATTTTTATCTTTTAATTTTCTTTAATTTGCATTTAAGCCGTTGTAATTTGTTGGCTTTTACGTAGTTATAATCGTATTCAATCCTCTTTTCATTCAAATTCCTCGATCACTATTCGTTTGATAATCCATTGCATAGCTCATTGGGACATAACGACAGGGATACACTATACTCCCGGATCTTCATTGAGTTCGTGCTTGAGCCGTTTTAAGTCGACACGATCCGCCATTCACTGAGTGGCGAGGCTTGAGTGATTTAGCTTGACTGCTTGGCACGCATCACACTTTCGATTAATTATTTATTTGTTATGATCTTTAGTCTTCCATTGTGTACTCTTGATGTCTTTATATTTTATTGTATTTATATATCATAAACTCAACGGTGGCATCACGAGCCTTGTATAACAAGTAATTAATTCTTGAAACACATAAATAAAATAAGCATGTTGTGTTATTATTTGTATCGTAGATCTAGGGTTTGCAAAACCTAAACCCTAATTTTAAGGGGCGTTTATTTTGGTGCCCTAATTGGGTTTTGTAAACAAAAGTTTTAATTGGATTAGAAACCCTAAGATGCATGAAACTTTATGTATATGCGTAACTCGTTTAATTGCATTAATTGTTAAGTGTAATTTTATGTCCATGATAATTATCGCATGTTTTATCATGGATCCGCTTTTATTGTATGTTCTACTTGTTTAAGTGATATACACTAATTTATGATAGATCTAAAATTGGGGAAGACCTCAATCATTATTAATTTATCAATTATGTGCTATGTGGTATATATTTAATTTTGACTTACGCAATCGATGAATCGATGCATGTGGCTCACCTTGCACATAGGTGAAAACGGGTGAAAGTCTTAATTAAATATATGCATATTGACAGATCTAGAATTGGTTATTAATAGGATTTATCAAAAACGTTTGCATGTGGCTATTTGATATGCATGACTTATTTTTTGTTATGCATTCATTGTTTATTTGTTTATTTTTACAAATACTTGCTTGTTTGTTATATGTAACAAGGGTATTTTACAAGAAAAATAAACCGACATAAACAATGGTGAAACATGTATTTTTAAGAATAGTAATCATAATCGTTTAATTGATTGATGACTTTGGTACAAATGACCGAACGGCTCACCCTTGTGAGAATGAACTATAAAGGGGTTATTAAAAGAAGTGCGCATGCAGTCACACCGAAAGGATGTCTAAGGTTGTGCTTTAGCGCGTACCGGTCCTCTTCCTCCGTAAGTTCGAATGGAGCTACTTAGTAAGCCATTAAATGTGCAAGCTCATCTTAAGGCGAATTAGTGTTAATTCCATGCGCCAGCCGGTGGTAATTATCCAAAACACTAAGTGTTTACACTTATGCAAAAGTACGGTATAATGGATGATAATTAACACTAAATTCCTTGATTGGTGAAACCAATACCTCAATTAAAGTTTGATGATGAAAACTTAAACATTAAAACAAGATATAAATGTTTTAATAAAACCTATGTTACGAAGATGAATGCATGACATCTTTGTACATATTTGATTTGACATCAAAATTATTACCCTTTAATTTAAGTTATATGCCATCCAACGAAACGGAAACACCTAAGATTACTTTTTATTTGCGTGAGATCGTGACTTAGATCGTAATCAAAGGGTAAAATGTCCACGTGGCGTGAGAACGGGCATGGATGATTTTGCAGTTTCTTAAGTTGGAAAACTTAATTGAGTTAGGAAGTGAGAACTGGCAGCTCAAGGCATAGGATGGGATAAAACATGTTTACATGGCGATTGAAATTGGCTATATGTAAATCCCATAAATCTAGGAATTGCAATTGATATTGGCAATTGAGCAAAAGCTCTACCATTTTGTATAAAGTTCATTACTAGCATATCAACTGACGTGATGAAATTATGACAATTTGGATCCTATTTTTCAATAATAATTAATTGGTTATATGAATATGAACCTTGGGTATTTAATTGTTTATTGAAAAGGAAAATTATCGAAAATACTAAAATTGAATTTTGTAATTCTTTTGGATGTATAAATGCAACATTTAACCATAAACGAGGTTTAGTCTTTGATCGATAAATTGATCCATTCGCTTTCAAACAAATGTTTGATCGAGAATAATTTACCGAAAAGACAAACGAAGTCTCTTTCCATGGGAGAAGCATGAGACTCAATCATATTCCTTTTCATGAATGAGAAAGGTATAATAGAACGTTTGAATTGTCTAAATTCTAATGTAACTCATAGCAATGAATTGCACATCTTATTTTCCATAAAGATTTCATTACCCTCATTTGGTGAATGAATCCTTTTGTAACAAACATGAATGTTGGTTAACTGGAAAACATGTATATGAGTTACTAAAATTAGAAGTTAGGCATTTATCATAAAATTGGTAAAAGGCAAACTAGCATTATTTATCTAGTTGTTTTGCTTTAACCTTTAAAGGTGCTACATACCATTATGGGCATGGTAGGCACATTAAGGAAGAAATTGCATACCCAATTTTTCGAGTTAATAACATTGATGGATAACCCATCATTCATAGTAGAATACACCTTTAATACCTTAGTAATGATTACGTATGGTTCTTCAAAGGTGTAGGAAAGTAAAAAGCAAGCAAGTTGTTTTCATTTGGTTATGCAACACTTACAATGTTGTCAAATTTAGTGGGAGCATTTGTGTTGCATTCTTGAATAAGAAGTTGTTGAAATGATTTCTAATTCGGTGGAGCTACAAGCCTTATTTGTTGTGTAGTAATCAAAATTATCTCTTGAATATCATGTAGATAATTACTTTCCAATTGTAGGCACTTATGTTTTAAGGATTTTCATGTGCGTTTCCTTACTAAACAATATAGTCCTACATCTACTTGTTATATCTATGACACAAATCATATTAATCAAATAAGCGAGCGTGTATCGTGTTGTTTATCTCGCTACATGATGTTGTTCCATGCACAAGTGGGAGAAATCTTTATTGTGTGCAAGGTACAACACATATAAATATGATTTAAATGGATTCTCTTGACCGAAGGTAAGAGAGTTACGTTCTAATAGGAATTATACATTTTAATGTGTATGATTGCCCTATTCAGAACATGTGTCAAGATGATAACAAAGACTACTTTAAATATTTATGTCATTCAATATTTAAGTAACACTTGTAATTACAATTTACGTTACGTGAGAACGTGAACTAGATTGTAGCCCAAGGTAAAATATCCACGTGTCGTGAGAACGAGCATGGATGATTTTGCAGTTTCTTACATGAACTTTTCATGGAATGACATAATTAAATGAAGTAATCTAATACTACTTTGATTTTAAGTATTCGTTGAATGACTTAAATATATGTAGTAAATGTTAACTTGAAATTATTAATTGAAACCCGAGGTGGTGTTCATAATTACTTTAATTATACATGTTTATGACTTCTTTGTAAAGTCACAAACATGAAGTCTTTTATCTGAGACTTACAATATAAAGTAAGGCGTTAACTTGCTATGTTTTAAGACATATGCATAAAGTCAATGAGTTGATCAATGACTTATAACGTATAGTGGGATTATAATCTGTTATGTCTTTTGACTTGGTCAAAATACTTGAGTTATAATGCATGAAATTGATTTGGTAATTCTATTGTACCATTAAGTTTTACTTTGTTGGTAAATAGGATAAACCAAAGAGTAGATGGTTATCTTAAATATTGTTAGATTAATCTTACAATATTAATTCTAAGGAAATACCATAGTTTTATGGTATGTTCGAGTTAGAAGAATCAAAATCTATTGGCATGTTTGATTCAAGATAACTATAGTTTCTTCCAAAATGTTATCAAGGTTAGTAGATTGAGTATAGATTGAATATACTCAATAAGACTCAACCTAGAAGATTAATAAGACACCATTTTTATGGAATGTGATGAATCACATTAAGTCTTATAAATGAAGTTCTAATTTGTTAAACTACTTATAGAGTGAGTTGTAACAAACTAATGTTAGGAACTGTCAATGTTTTTTGTAATATCCCAAAAGAGAACAAGTATTGTTGCTCTACTTGATAAACTATTTAAAGGTAATCTTTAAATTGTTAAAGGCAAGTGGGAGTTTTGTTTAGATCTTGAAAGATTGAATTACAAAATACATAATCTTCTAAAATGCACTAGCAAATATCATGATGAGGCTAAACATGTATATGATAGACCTCAATATGATGGAATTGTCATTCATAGATCCGCAAGGATATCTCAGATATTTAATATGTTGAGGAATATGAGTTACAGGATCATGGTAAGCTCGTTAATCATAATGATGAATTTAACAAATGTTGAATTGTGGTAAATCAATCATACTATGAATGTTGAGATGTTGTCCATAAAGATAATCAATTTTAGATACTTGGTTTATCTAAATGAAGATGATTTTCTTCAAAAGATGAAAACCCTAGTGGTTTAAATCTTTGTGTAGAAATCATATGGACAATATTGTACATGTATTTAATGTATGTCTAGTGATAATAATATTAATCAACTTAAGCAATTAACTATGATTGAATATTCTTTCCTAGATATATTAAATAGAAGTATAAAGATTATAATTGTCATACTTAGTTTCATTGATATGAAATTTTGACAATGAATATCAAAACTCTTTGTTGTGGAATTACTTTTGCGAGGACGATGAGTAATACAAAGTAGTTTTATAATTTCAAATAATCTTTGAATACGTACAGACTGCAAGAATCCATGAATGGATATATGCATGCATCTAGGAGATGATTCTTATGTTTAATATTAAATCCATGTTTGATTTAATAATTAAAATAAGATTGCTCATAAGTATTCACGAAAGCTAGTGGGAGTATTATTTATTTTTCTTAAATCTTATATGTTGTATGGGCAACTACATTCCACTTAAATTAAGTTTTAGTTGGGAATGAAACTTCGTTTGTAAGATTTGGAAATAATATATACAACCTTGGAATATATGTTTATTATTATAAACATATCACGGTAAATAAATGAGTCTAATAGAACATGATGAGTACATATCTTTGACAAGATAGTATATGAATGAGATCTTAAAGTCTAACTTGAAGATTCATCATGAACATCATGTTGTGTATAAGGTTGTTGTATCATGCTTGATTACAAGATGATTTAACAATATTGTAATATTTATGTTTGGATTTAGAATTGCATTCCTCAGCATGGAGTTGCTCCCAGATTCTATACAATAATTGTTGTGTAATTGTCATAGTCAACAAACTTGAGGTTTGGATGACACCAAACAAATAAATATTCAAAGTTTACGGATGTTTAAAGAGCATATTGTTGTACACAATGATGTTGGTATAATTGAGATGACACTCAATTCTAGTCATGGTATCCTTGATGATGACCATGTTGACTAGTTATGCTCATCTAAGAGCATAGTTGCATTATACATTAAAGAATAGGGTTTTGGCCGTACAATAGCAACGTACTTTTTCAAATGTACCGATCTAGTACGCGTACTATTTTTTGTCCCACTTAATGTAACGAACTTTATGTTTTTGTACCAATCTACCCCATCAAACTTGTTTAACCGCACCAAAATTTTTTGCCCATTTTCGCACGTTCTTGTCCGTTTTGCACGTTTTGTCCGTTTTACGTTTTCGCACGTTATCACACGTTTTCATCCGTTTTGCACGTTCGTTTCGCCGCACGTTTCGTCCGTTTTGCACATTTTCACACGTTTTGCATGATTTCATCCGTTCTTACACGTTTTGTTCGTTTTACGCATTTTCATTCGTTTTACATGTTTTCACTGTTTTGCACATTTTTCCATTTTGCACGTTTTCGATGCGTTTCTACATTTAGGCACGTTTTGTCCGTTTTGCATGTTTTACACATTTCGCCCATCTTTGCACGTTTTAGGCTATTTTAGCATGTTTTCGTCTATTTTGTATGTTATCGTCTGTTTCGCGCGTTTTAAACGCCGCATCGTTTTCATCCATTATTGCGCCGTCCATTTTAACGTTTTATGCGTCTTTGCATGTTTTCGGCCGTTTTGCCCGTTTTCATCCGTTTTGCACATTTCGCACGTTACTCTTATCACAGGCGAAAACATGTAAAACGAATAAAAATCCGTGAAGCGAACAAAAGCGGAAAACAGACGAAAACGCAAAATGGACGATAAAATCGGCGTTCAAATGAAGTGGTGTTACTCTTTTCACAAGGCGAAAACATGTAAGCGAATGAAAATGTGTAAAACGAACAAAAATATGTGAGCGGATGAAAACGTAAAAGCGCGTGAAATGTGCAAAACGGATAAAACGGACAAACGGACGAAAACTGTGAAAATGAAAATACGTTACATTAAGTGGGACAAAAATAGTACGCGTACTAGATCGGTACATTTGAAAAATGCGTTGCTATTGTACACCAAAACGCTTAATAAAAAGATGCATAGCCGGTTTCAAACTTTTTCGGTGGCGGTCACTTATGGGTAGATTGGAACAAAAACAGAAAGTTCGTTACATTAAGTGGGACAAAAATAGTACGCATCTAGATCGGTACATTTGAAAAAGTACGTTGTTATTGTACGCCAAAACCCTAAAGAATAAAGAATACTTTAAAACTTTAAAGTTTTGAAAGATAATTGTCATAAAAGGGTGGTTCGGGGTATCACGCACCTTATGGAATGATATGACAATATCAAGATATGTAAACATATACAAGAAAGTCACTTATTGAATTCTTGAAATAAGTATTCTCAAAATTCCTATAGATCAAAGTTAATTGAAATTATGCCTTGTCAACAAGTATGATTTTCATGACTTGTGGCAAAATTCATTAACTAGTATTATCATGCATTGATCTATTTAGTATTTGGATAAATGATGTTGAACAATTATTATTAATGAATTAAAGTACGGTATACGTTTAATTTCATTTATAATATTGTGTCATGTATTTGCATGTTTAAATCCTTGAATAACTTAAGTTATTCTAAATAGTCCGTTGTCGATCAATAACATGGGAATGATATTGAATTAAGACAAATCTGAGTATTAGTTAGAATATACTTGAAAGTATATTGATGTGTTGCATGACTAATTTCAGATGATATTCAATGGATTGAGTATAGGACTTATCCCACCCACATGATGATACTTTATGGATCTTTGTCATTAAGTATATCATGAATATTTATCCTCGACTTGAGATACCGTAGATAGGTCATGGATGTAGTGCATTTTGTGAAGCAATCTAACGCTATACGTGGCGGTAGTTATAAGGGTTGTTTCGAGTGTTATGAAATCATGAATCCTACTTGTAGTCAAAATAGGATTTGTTTCCTTCAAATTTATTTTGAAGTATAATATTCTTGGGCCCTCGTAGGGTTGTTAAGATGTTTGCATGGCCATGCCCAAGGTCTTCGGAATATGTTCGGAAGAATTGGTAATCTTAATCAATCACATAAAGTGAGAAGCAGAATAGTTAATTAAGAAATGAGTGAGATCCATATTCTTAAAGAACATGGTATTAGAAACAAAAGGATGAATATGATTATGAATCATCAAAACTTGGTTTTCTCCGAGAAAACCATACACGAGTTGTACCGGGGCATTGGCGTGTTGCTAGACGCTAACCAATGTCATTTCACGCTTTGTAAACATATCCAAGTGGGAGTCGTTGAAATGTATATATTTACAAACATGTGAATGTCCGGATTCGAACTCGTGACCACGGGATTGCACACATTAGCGAATGAGAATTAAAGTTAATAATTAATGTTTATGTTTACGATTAATTATTGCACATTAAGTCCGGTTAACGATCGTTAAGTATTTAACGGAAAAATGACTAACGACCGTTAAATGAAAAGAGAAGGACTAGTAATGGAAAATCTTGAAAGAAAAAGTTATGGGTTTTTCTTGTGGGCTTGTCCTATGGCCGGCCACAATGGGTTGTCCCAACCCAATCCCTAACTTGTTCCCAAAGTATTTCATCTACTATATAAAGAGGTTAGGTTCTAGGGTTTCATACACTCATGCATTGAATTAACCTATATCTCTCTCTCTTCTCTCTTGTCCCATTTTCGGCGAACACCCCATTTGTAAGGGAGTTTGGTTTCGTTTTCTTAAACGAGGACTTGTGTTAGATCTAGCAATCGCTTGATTCGTTGGTTAATTCGTGTGTACAG
The DNA here is from genome assembly GCA_022545495.1 of Chrysanthemum lavandulifolium. Lineage (NCBI taxonomy): Eukaryota > Viridiplantae > Streptophyta > Magnoliopsida > Asterales > Asteraceae > Chrysanthemum > Chrysanthemum lavandulifolium. The sequence goes on from CM040239.1 coordinate 256,377,808, forward strand.
AGCGTGGTTGTAAGACACTATTCTTACATCATTTGGTTTGAGTTGTAGAACGGTGAGGGACAACTCATTAAACCACTTCTTTGATTTGCTCTAGAGATCCGACATTCGCAGAGAAGTGCGTTATCATACTTTCGTTAATTATTTATTTGTTATGATCTTTAGTCTTCCGCTGTGTACTCTTGATGTCTTTATGTTTTATTGTATTTTATATATCATAAACTCAACACTTATTACAAACCTTTTAACCGAATAGCGGTTATTTAGTTATGGTAGTTATTACCGAACCATTGTGTCTGTTGGAGACACCTATTCGAAACCTATATATAGTTGTAAACATGTTACAGAAATCTAGTTTTTACATATTGACAAGTTATCTAGTTTATTGCAATTTCATATATTGTTTTAACTCAACATTTGGGACCTACAATATCTGTTTATTTGGTGCAGTTAGGAATTTCAGAACGTCGTACTCCTACGCCAAGCAATGACTCACTCATCGTATTCGTTAGAAAACAACAAAGAATTCAGCATTTTAGGTGAGAAACTAATTGAGACAACCATTTCCCTCAGATTATCAATTAATAAAGATTTGGAAATATCACTAAAAGATTTGAATGATAAGATGTCAGAGGTAGTAAAGGTGGATACCTCATGTGCTGCTGACGGAATGCGTTTGGGATTACAGAATATTGTTAGGGTTTCTTCAAGTACTGATTCGTCAACTTCTTCAATTGTTTGTGATGCTTTTCGGGCAATGTTATGGGCTATTGCACTTGATACTGGGAAGTGCGATGATGCTAACAGAGTGTTTTGGGTGGTTCATGGTGGTGATAGTAAAGCGATTTAGTGGTGAGGTCTGGTCTCAACATATGCTTAGTTTTGTAAATTGATGTCTCATGATTACTAGGAAATTACTATTATCTGTAGGTTTAATATGTGCCACTCCTAACAAGTTTGGAGCTTCATATGATATATTTGATTCAAGCCTGAATTATTTTCTTTTGATGTTATGTTTCTCTTTAGTGTTTTCGTTGAATGAAAGCTCTCTTTCACGTTCGGTAGTAACACTCTGCCAGTGAATTTGAAGAGTAGGGAGAATGGTTCCGTTTTTTTTTTTTGGTAAGGTTCAATCTGTTGAGTTATGGCTGGTTAGTTTACAAGGGCAATTTGAACAATGGCAAACTGCAGAAACATGCAATTCGCAATTCACTTTTTTTCTGAGATAAGCAAGGTATTTTCTAGTACCATATAAAAGCATAGAAGATTGACCCCTAAATTCCTAACGTTATAAAAGCATTGAAGATTGGTATATAAAAGTTTCTAACTGCAGAGTAATATGTCTATTGCATTATCTACTCTTATGTCTGCTTCCTGACTCTTGCCTTTTTGTAGAGCATAAGCATGAGGATGCCATAAATGCCATTCCTCGTTGGTGCATCATAATTTCTTCATGGCTGGAATGTCGAACTCATTTAGATAGAAAAATAAGATGTTTGAAATATTGGCCACTGTCCCATTTAATTTAAGTCTATTCCATGCATAATGGATTTGATAATGGCATGAAATCCCACATCTGGCTCCTCGATGGTTTTTTTCTTCAGCTCAATTTTTTTCTTGCCAGTTTGGAATCACGTGATTCCTTTCCTCGATGGCCGGTTAAGACTTTGATTGGAGAAACGTTTTGAGTGAGGAAGTGATTTGTACACAGCAAATACTATACTCCTCATTGTACGCAACACCCCTGCGTCATATGTTTATTGTATGCCAAGGTAAATTTTGTTCTGCCAAATCACCCCCTTTCTATAACATGCATGCTTGAACTTGTTGCGTATCACTTGTATCTGTTTCAGTTATATCGAACAAGCCATTCAAACCATTTTGATGGGGTTAAATGCACACAATAGCAACTCACCTTAAGCTAGTTCTTATTCTAAACATACGTACGACTTTAATTAAGTTTGGTTTGTTTCACACAAGATAGCATTAGCAACATACATCTTTTCATATTTTGGTAATGAATTAATGTATATTAGCAGTATTATATCACAAATTTGGTGGTCAATCTGACTCTAGTACGTGTTTCTTTAGGCTTCCTCCTTGGTGGCCTTGTATCTTTCATTCTTTGGAGGTGTTTTGATATAATATCATCCTAGCTTGCTCTTCAAAAAAGAAGGGTTTAAGGTAAATTTGACCTTATTGAACAAAAACTAAGTATGCTGTCACTTTAAAGTAGATGGAAACACATGTCATTATGCACACTAAACCCAGACCTTTTAGTGGTTTTGCTTGTGTAAGTGCCATGCATGTCACATTTTCTCTTTATCAGCTTCTTGTTTAATAGAATACTATTGAGTTATATATTGGCGTTTATATGCCCTTGTTATTTGAGTTTATGGGCTTATTTGATATTAGAAAAGCTAAAACGTTAAGTTGGTGACCAATCACATAGTACAACATATAGTGTTTCAATTTTAAACACCACATAACATGCAGATCGTGAACTTTGGTCCTTCACAACTATCTGAGAATATCAGAATAATACGAACATGAGATTTGGATTCCACGACTTTTTAGATTACTATAAGAGTGCTAGGTGAGGCACCTTCCCAATAACCCTTAATATTTTAATAACATTTATTTGTGTGTCACATCAGCGTCACTTCAGCACTTTCTTAATAACACACCAATAACTAACACACTCTTTTAGGGTGAGCAAATGGACCGAGAACTGAATCGGAACCGAGAAACAAACCGGAACGGCCCAAACCTAACCACATTTGGAACCGCGGTCCGGTTCTCGGTTCTTAGATATTGCAAATTTCGGTTCTCGATTCGGTTCGGTCCGAAACCACAGGTATCGCACGACTTTCAAATTTATAGGATGTTTTTGGGACGTTTAGGCTTTTAAGTTCACGATTATATATTTATATTTATGCCTTCATGCTAGTTGAAACTTTATCGTCCAAGTTGAGCTAACGGTTGACAAAGACATAAATTATAATGAATTGATGAAAATGAACAAATTGATGATAGTTTACGTTGAAAAGTAGTGAAAACTTTGATGATTGTATTTTTAAAAGTTTAAATGTCAATAAAAATGTCAATAAATAACTGGATAGTGAGATTCGGACCATAATATATTGTTTTAAGGAATGTTTGCTTTTTCATGTTTCATAAACATCGTTTTTCAAAGATTGTTTTTCAAAGATTGTGCGGCTTATTTATAAACAATCATTAATGTAGCTCGAATATTTTGCTACATACTTTAATCGTTCAATATTCTATATGGTTTAGACGTATATTAGTGCAAACACAAATAGAATATTGAATTTTTGGCAATTTTTAAAAATTTGTGGTTCCAATAAGATAGAACCAAAAATACCTGAACATGATCCGAGAACCAAACCGGAACCAAACAATGGTCTTCGGTTCAATTCCTGGTTCCTAAAATATGCGTTTTTCGATTATCGGTTCTTACAGTTTTGGGTCAGTTCTGTGCGGTTCCGGAAGCTCATCCCTACTCTCCCTAGCAATAAAACCAATAACACTTATTAGTGTATGTGGGTCCAACAAAAAACACCACCAAAAATACACATTCACTTACAAAAGAATAAAAACGAACAAGGCTCGCCCGTTCATCACCGGATCCCCCAATGGTGCACCAATGGCACCATCGACGATGCACAAACGGCGACGCTATTGGTTGATTTTGGTGGCGAATGGCGGGTAACAAACCTCCACACCGTGCGCTCTAATACTCTTTTTGTCTTACAAAAATGTCCACCTTACTATTTATGTTTGTTCCAAAATAAATTGTATTTACGAATAATAATAAAGACTATTTTTCCTATTTCGTTCTTCTAATCAAACTTGCATCAATTGCTCATTTATAATTTCTTTTAAAAACATGAAGATAAAAATGATTTTTATCGATCAAAAATTGCATTAATTGCATATATTTTTACTACTTATAAAGTAAATTTGCTATTCTTAAAACTTAAAAACTTTTATAAAAAGTAAAGTGATTTGTTTAATATACTCTTGATTAAAAATGTAACAATATCCATCATTAAATTAATATTTTATATATTGTTTAATCCGTAAACTTTTATTATTTTTCATTTATAATTCGTAAACTATTTCTTGCAATAACTACAAATCGAACTCGTAAGTGTTGTATCAAGAGTCACACCGAAACCACAAGTTCACAAGTATAATTATTAATCGTTATACATTATCGCTTTATGCAAATATTTGTATAGTAATAATATATTTATTTTTTGTTTGTGTACTCTCTTTTGAACGAGTTGTATGTGTGTCTTTTTGTCTAGATAATGTAATGTTAACTTTACATTATATACCGCTCTGCTTTTAGATGTTTTGTCCGCTTTCCACGTTTCGCCCATTTTACGCCGTCCGCTTTACGCTTTCGTCCGCTTTTAAACATTTTCGCTCATTTGCGACGCCGTCCGCTTTTACACGCCCTCGTATTCATACGCCATCCGCTTTTCTTACGCCACCCGCCACGCCCGCTTTCATACGCTTTTGTCCATTTTTCACGTTGCTCGTTACACGCCGTCCGTTTTTTTTAGTTTTCGTCCATTTTCATACGCTTCGCATGTGTTTTACGCTTTCACACGTTGCCTGCTTTCACGCTTTCTTACGCCGCCATCATCGCTTTCACACGCTTTGTCTCGCTTTTTAGGTTTTCGTTTTTTTTCGTCTTTTAGACGCCGTCAGTATTTTTACGCTTTCATGTATTTTCGTCCATTTTATACGCCGTCCTTTCGAGACGTTACACGCTGTCATCCGCTTTTTATGCTTTATCCATTTTTAGACGTTCGCCGCCGCACGCCATCCGCTTTTATATGTTTCGTCCGCTTTCACGCTTTCATCCGCTTTGATACGCTTTTGTCTGCTTTATACATTTTGTCCGTTTTTCATTCGATTTTATACGTTTTTGTCCGTTTTCAGACGTTTTCATTTTGATATTTGTAAGTGACACTTCTTTACCTCTTGTGATATAATACCGTAAGGAAGATGAAAAGTATTACATTCTTCATCATGTATGTGTTATCGCCAGATACTCAACTAAGAATGTGATGGTTTTGTTTTTGAAAATATTTAGGAAGATTTTGTGTTTTATGATATTATGAAATATTAGAAAATTTGTTCAACTGAAAACAAGAGATGTTATGATACATTGTGCATGTTTCGATAGGTTTTATAGCGGGATTTGAAAATATCTATGGTTGAATCAGCAAATTAAATAAGCTATGGTTGAAGATAGAACACTCTTTATAAACAAACTGAGGAAGCTCAAACACTTGTGATATCACAGGTGATATCACCTCACTTGTGATATCACACGTGATATCATGTGTGATAACACCGTTGATATCACCTGTGATATTATGTGTGATATTAGTGGTGATAGCAGGTGTGATATCATAGTTTATATCACTTGTGATATCACCTGTGATATCGTGTGATATCACCTGTGATATCAGGTGATATCACATGTGTTTGAGCTTACTCAGTTTGTTAATAAATATGTATGCTTTCTTCAACCATAACTTCTTTAGTTTGCTGATTCAACTATAGATATTTTTAAATTCCGCTATAAAACCTATCGAAACATGCACAATGTATCCATTAAATAGAAAAATCCACCACAAGTCTAACAAAAGTTTCATAACATTTTTTGTTTTCAGTTAAACACCTTTTCTAATATTTCATATTATCATAATACACGAAAATCTTTCTAAATATTTTCAAAAACACAAATAAGAAAAATGAACAGAATCATCAAAGTAATATAATAAGTGATGTTTATTATCATTTCTTTCATATATACTTGGTAAAATACTAAATTCTTATCACATTTGGTATGAATTTAATATTTCACATTCTTAGTTGAGTATCACAACTGATAACACATATATGATGAAGAGTGTAATACTCATCTTTCTTACGGTGTTATATAACAAGAGATAAATAAGTGTCACTTAAAAATATCAAAATGAATAAAAAGGAAGCAAACTATGAAAATAGAGACTTGACATATTCTCAAAATCAAACAAGTGTTGCATTAAATTAGCATTTTTTTAACAAAATAAGAATTCACCTAAAGAGACTTTAACCCTTTATTTCTACTAAGAGTATAATATCACAAGTAATAGATAACATTGGTTGTATTAAAAAATATGCGCTTGTCAATTGGATGAAATGCACAAAAACTATCTTGTGACCGAAAATTATAAAATATTAGAAAACACATAGGTGATAATATATAAAATATACAGAGCAATGAAATATCTCGGGTGATATTAAAGGTTAAAAACATACTTGTTTGTTTATGAAATAGTGATTTTATATGTTTAACTTTAAATCCACACTATAAGCTAAACTAAAGTAAATTTGGATTGATATGAACATTATTGCGAGTATTATTTTTAACAAAATTGTTGCATTTGATTGAAGGAAAGTGGAGAAACTGTTCGTACCAACCAGAACAACTCATGAATCATAGTGTGAGGTTAAAAAGGAGATAGGGACACTTTATTGAAGTGTTACCAAATGTTTGGCTGATGTTGATTGTTACTGTATTTTATTTGGACTTAATATTTATTTTATTTATCTTAAATAATCTTTTTTTGAACAAATCTTTTTTTTTTGAACAAATTTATCTTCAATAATCTGATAACTAAAGAATGATGGAATAACTTTTTACTATTTTGTTTTTTACAAAATTTCTTCACTTTGGAAATTTTATCTTACAAGCATAATAACGGTGTAGAGTGTAAATTTTGTGTAAAGAAAAATTAAAATTTCTTCACACACTTTCTATACGAGTATTTTTATGCTATTAAAGTTTGAATTTTAACGAACGCTGGCAAGAATCATGTGTGACCGAATTTTGATACACATGTTACTCTTTTATCCAATCATTTCCTTTTTCTATTCTACCGAACCAACTCATCTTTTAGTAACTATTTTCTTTTTCTATTCTACCGAACCAACTCATCTTCTAGTAATTAGATAATTATAAATTTATAGGAGCGAATATATCACCAAACTTGTTTTTTTATATCATACTAAATCTTCTTGTCATGTCAAATATGGTGTATTAGTGTCTTTGGTGGTGATATATATGGAGATTAAAGGTAACCGTCACACTATTCTATTATCTATATTAGCGTTATTTCATTTTTCTTTCTTTTTTCACTTTCCTTCGCACCTTCTTATCTTTCAACTTTAGTGGACACATCATTCACTCAACTTTCATTAAAATACTCATTTATACAATATATCCTACTAAATACCTCATAAAAAGAATAAATAAAAAAAATGAGAAGTTTGCAACTCACCGCTATTTCACTTTCTTTCCTCACCTCATGCGTGACTTTTAAACTAGGCAATGGTGTTAGTGGTAAGAAATGGTGTGAGGGTGATGGGGTCACACCCATTACCTTTAGCCTAAGACTACACATAATGGAGCGTGAGCCATCACCCTCACCCTCACTTGTCATATGCCACATCCATTGTGGTCACCATTTTGTCACGCGCGAAGCAAGAAGAAAGAAGAGAGTGGTGTCGGTGCTCATTATTTGTTTTTGTTTTTTTTAGTGTTTGTGGGGCATTGAAGTCCGATTTCATGCCATATCTATTGACGTGATTTGAACCTCGTGATCGAGGTTGCTGAACCGCTTAGAGTTCAACTTCATGTCATACTTTGGTGAACATTCTATGCTATTAGTTTAAGTAAGTTTTGAGTCTGATGTTTTCAGATCATATTAGCTATTGTTAAGACTTGTAGACGAATGTTTGTAACCCTTGATATATCAGGATTGTTTTGTTAGATGTACCTGACATGTTTTGACTCAGGTTTTTGTAATAGGGTAGTTTACCCAGAGTTTATAATGAAATTAACATGTTCTCAATTTATTATTTGTGTTTATCAGGTTTGTGTAGTCCTGGGTTTGGTTAGCCAGGGTGTTACTACCCTAAGCTCTTAATGAAATTAACAGTTTAGCCAGTTTATTGTATGTTTTGTATTTTTTATGTTTAGTAATCAGTTAAATATGAAGAATGTGTAGCATGTTTGTTCAACCGATTTAAGTCTTTGCATACTTAAATAGTGTTTGTAATCAGAGGTCTGATTTGACCCTGATTTTTGTGAGAATAAGTACTTATGTTTTTTTATTTTTAGTGCACGTTATAGCTGGTACAATCGATTAGCTATCTGCAAGCAACTTGCTCATGGGAAGTTGTTGGTCCAATACCTAGAATGAGAGTTGCGTCTTTTTATATAGTAAGACATGAAGCCTCATTTAAGGTTTATTTGGGCTACGTATTTGTTAGTCCTATTTGTTTGACCCGTAGGCACCTTTTCTAATGAGCATGTTCATAAAAGCTAATTTACGTTTGAGTAAATGTTTCTTGTATGAATAGTCGTAAATGTCACTTTGTATGAAAAGCGTTGAATTTGTCATTGTACATTTGAAGAAATAGTGCAGATGAGCTTCATGGCTGTTAGAAGCCTTTTTTGAAAAGTTAAAGAGAAGTGATATGATTTGTTTGATTTTGCGATCCACCTTAGATGCAACATCGTTTGAGGTTGGATGCATGCCATGTCAGGGGAATGCCGTCCCTTCAAGCATTGTTAACAGGTAGAAACCATTGTTGTTTGCTTGACGAATGATGTATGGCCCTTCCCAATAGGGATTGAGCTTGCCCTGACCTGCAGCCTTGCTAGCCACTTTTTTTCGCATTACATGGTCGCCAAGTTTGAAGGACACTAGGGGCACGCGTTTGGCTGTGCATAAGCCTGCTAGTAGCGCTTTGTATTCTGATTTGTTGTTCGAGGCGTGAAAATTGAGATTCACGGCCTTCGTGAAGTCGTGCCCTGATGGGCTTATGAGCACTAACCCTGCCCCTAAACCTTGTTTACATGACGCGTTGTCAGTGTATAAAGTCCAAGTTTCATCTGCGTGGCCCATGTGTTTTGGTTGTGCGGTCGACTTCTTGCCTAGTGTTGCGGAGGTGGTGTGTCAACCTCGGTGAGAAAATCATTCATGATTTACCCCTTGATTGAATGTCTGGATCTAAAGGCGATTTCATATTCGCTTAGCTCGATCGACCATTTTGACATTCTGCCTGTGTACTCGTAGTTTGATAGAACATGTTTCAAGGGCTTGTATGTTAGGACGTGAATCGGATGCGCTTGGAAGTACCTTTTGAATCGCCAAGATGACAGTAATAGAGAAAAGGCGAGCTTTTCTAGTGGAGCATAGTTTTAAAAAGCGCGCCTCGGCTTAAGCCTCAAGCTCTGGGGATTTTTTCGAATCAAGGCTCCACACATGCATAAGACTCACAAAAGGCGCAACGCCTTGGGCTTTAGAGCCTTGCGCCTAGGAGAGGTGACGAGTTTTGAAACCTTTTTTCAAATTTAACATTCATAGACCTCATATATTTGTGGAACCTAACCTGCAAACTAACTAATTTAGACAATTTGAGAGTGGTATCCTTCAATTCAAATGTATATACATACAAACCACTCCTTCAATTTTGAGCATGAGATAATGAAATGTCATCATGCCATCATCTTGATACATTGGTTGATATTTTGGGTTTGAATATGAGATTTGTTTCGATATATCAAGTATTTTAGTGTTATTTAAGTCATCATTAATACATAAATTATTGCGTAAAACTTTTAAAATTTTATTCAATTTACTGCACATCGGAGTTGTCAGGGTAGGTAGCTTAGTTAGGACTACTTTGAGGTCCTGAAATGCTACCTTAGCTTCTTCCGTCCATTCATACACTTTTTTTTTTGTTTCAGTCGATCAAGACTTTGAAGAATGGTAATTATTTTTCGGGTGACCTTGATAGAAACCGGCTGAGAGCTATGAGTTTCTCGTTCAGGCTTTGTAGTTACTTCAAGTTCTTGGTTGGAGTCATGTCTAATACTGCCTGAATCTTTTTGGGGTTTTCCCTGATTCCCGTGATGTCGATTATGTAACCCAAGAACTTCCCTTCTTCACCTCAAACGTATACTAGGTTGGGTTTAGCTTCATGTTGATGTGTTTGAGGTTTTGATATGTTTTGATGATGTCGCGTAATAAGGTATCGTTTGTCTTGCTTTTAATGACCATATTGTCGGCATATGCTTCTAGATCAACGTCTATTTGAGATCTGAAGTCTCTCTCTACCAGTGCCTGGTAGGTGGCGCCCATGTTTTTTAGACCAAATGGCATCTTGTTGTAGCAAAAGAGGCCATGATAGGTGTAGAACGCGGTTTTTTCTTCGTCAGACTCCTTCATCAGAATCCGGTGATATCATATTGTATGCGTCGAGAAAGCACTTGTATTTGAAATCGACTAGGGATTCCACTTTCCAATCGATGGGAGGTAGGGGTAGTTATCTTTCGGACATGCCTTGTTTAGGCTAGTGAAGTCGATACACATACGCTACATACCATTGACTTTCTTGACCATTATTGGATTTAAGACCTAAGTTTGGTATTTGATCGGCCGTAGAATGCTTGCCTAGATTAGGTCTTCGACTTGAGAATCATAGCCTGAGACCTTTCTAGAGAAAGACTACACCTTTTCCGCCTAATAGTTGGTGCGTATTAGTTCAGGCGTAGGCTATGTTTCGCTAATTCTCTAGGGACACCGATCATGTCTAATGGTTTCCAAGAAAATACGTCTAGGATGTTTGCTAGCAATTTTACTAGTTGGTTTTGTACCTAAGGTGGGAGGTTGGTTCTGATTAGGATAGGTTGATCTAGGTATTCAGGGTTGACGAGGACCTTTACCTGTTTAGGGTTGTCATGCGATCACCCTGATGTTGCTTTCTTCTACTGCGGCGGCTAAGCTTGCGTCTTTATCATCGTATTCGATCTTGACTGTAGCGACTCCCATCCCCGTTGGAAATTCTACCAATGACCTCATGGTTGAAACTTCTATGTTGAGCTTTTGAAGTGTTGGCCTTCCCAGTATCACATTATACTTAGATGTGGATCTAACAATGTGGAATTATAACACGATTGTTCTCGACAGTGAGTATGTTCCTAATGTGAGTTCCAAGGTAACTACGCCTTGGGATAGGATCTTTCTCCTCATAAGTCAATCAGAGGTGTAGTTGGTGGCTTGAGGCTCGACTTGATGTACTCTTGGAGCTTGTTGAAGAAGTGTTCGTACATTATATCGATTGAGCTTCCACCGTCCATATATATTCTGCTAACCTTGTATGAGGATATCATTGTTGTGATGACAATGGGTCGGATGATGGTATGAAGGTATCCGATGGAATGTTTCGGGATAGGACACCCTGCCAGTCTTTCATAACTTCGCTACCACTTTTTACGTCTGAGTGCCATGATTGGATCATGTAAATGCTCCCTACTTATTCTTTAGGGGTTTCCTGAATCGATTGATTTGTGTTGTTTATCCTGGGTGGTGAATCAGGGCTAAAATGCTCTGGTGTCCATATGATGGAGTGTTTCGCGATAGGACACGCTGCCAGTCTTTCATAACTTCGCTACCACTTTTTACGTCTGAGTGCCATGATTGGATCATGTGAATGCTCCCTACTTATTCTCTAGGGGTTTCTTGAATCGATTTATTGGTGTTGTTTATCCTGGGTGATGAATCAGGGTAAAAATGCCCTGGTGTCCATATGATCGAATTATCCTTGGCGGTGTTTGTCTTGAGGTATTCAGGGTCAAGTAGACTAGGGAAATGGTTTTGCCTTTCCTTTATTAGTGTTCTTGTGTATGACCTGACTAGGTGCTCATTCTTAGTGGGGGTTTGGATTAGGCATGGAGTAGGATGAGCATTCCTTTGAGAGGAGGGGCTGGGTACTGGTGTCAGGGTGTCTTTTTAAACCAGGCTCATGGTTATGTAACCTAAGGGTTGTTACTAAGTGGTGGTGTGCCCTGACTGCTAGGCGTCTGGTAATGCGGAAAATAGTAAGTAGGTTGGAATGCGTTTACCTGAGAACTAGCCAACCCTCTTGCTTTTGCAAATTGTTCTAGGTAAGCCGACGCGGCTAGCGCGACATGGATGTAATGCATCCCCTATCCCTGACGTACTCTAGCACCCTCTGAGCTACCCTAACCTCTGATTTCTTGCATTGATTAGACTTGAGTAATTGATCTGAGGACTTGGTGTTACTCATGAGACCGTGTGGGTCATTCGTGGAAGAGTTTCGTATGTAAGTTGACATGGTCGTTTGTTGCATGCACTTCCCTGATGGTCTTCTTATAAGGTTTATAGCTGACTGATGGTCCTCATTTTCGGGTGTCGGCCCTCCTCTATGTGAGTGAGGTTAATTATCCACTTAGATAGGTCCGAGGTGGTCATTGGTTATGTTTGAAATTTGAAAAGGTTACTCACCAGACATGTTTGGTTAAGAAAATTGTGAAAGAAAGAAAAAAATAAATAAAATTTTGAATGAAAACTGAGTAAAAACAGATAAAATGGCGTTAAAAACTTTCAAGATATTATGGGTTTAAAAAGAATGTACAATAATCTATGATAACTTTTACGAACATGTGTCCTTTTAAGTCAAAGTCGAACGTACATGTGACCTGCATATTATGGGTTCCAACTTTCGAATACATGCTTCTAACCTGAAAGGCTGAAACCTTTCTAGCTAAAGAAACTTTAAAGTCTATGTGACATAATGCTACGTAGTATATCACTGCATCAGACATTTTTAATTTCGTATTAGCAATAGCCCTAATATCGTAAAAGATGACATTATTTAGAAACGTCCAGAGAAAGTAGTTCTAGCATCCAAAAATGGTAAAGTAATTTTAGTTTGTTTTGCATAAGAGAGGGAGTGGTCACCTAATACTGCAAGTCACACCTCACCTCCATCCAATAAAAACCTTACACATCAAAACTACCCAATTTTCACTAACCATACCCTAAGTGGAGGGTGGTCACCTACACTACCCGATTTTTTTTTTTTTTTTTTTTTTTTTTCATACATAAAATCACATACAATATTTAAAATAAAAACATATCATTTCATTAATAAATAAAAACACATTACATAATACTTAAAAAAAACATAATATAATACTTAAAAAAACATAACATAATACTTAAAAATAACTACATTAAAATAAAAAAAAACCCATTAATTATCGAGATCGTGAAGTATTGACGTCTACGTCTTCCGTGAGATCATATCGAAGGCGGTCATGGAGAACTTCGTCTATTAACTCCGGTAGCACATCGTCGTCGAACATTGGTGACCGGCTCATCCATTATATGAACCGGTGAGATTGCCTCCTCGCGTTTATAACCATATTGTGCAAAATAACACACGCATGAACTGTTTGGCAATCTTCGCTTTGGTCATAGCTCGGAGAGGTCGATCGAGAATTTTCCATTTTCCTTTGAGAGCACCAAAAGCTCGCTCGACATCCTTTCTCGCCCCTCTTGTAACCGTAAATCTCCTTTCCTTTGGCTCACTTGGATACGGGTATCTTTAACAAATGTGGACCACTTAGGATAGATTCCATCCATCGAATAGTAGCAGCGTTTGTAAAACCGTCCATTCACGCAATGAATGAACTATTCATCGCCGTTCCATTTCGATTCGTAACATACAAGTCGGACCGATTCAATACGTTGATATCGTTGTTTGACCGGTGGACCAAAAAGCATGCCAAATCCACATATCTTGTGACGCGGTGACTTCAAGCACAATAGTTGGAACACCATAGTCACCTCAGTGTATTGCCCTCTCAAATGTCTGGGACAATTTTTCCATCGGCGTGTGCGATCGATGCTACCAAGCATCGGGGAGGTGATGCTTCGCTTCATGGGCATGGTAAATGCGAGCAAGGTCGTGTCTTTGTCGACCCCACGTGGGTACTCTCGACCGTACAATTGAATGATGGCCTCACAAAAATAATCAAGAGTTTCACGTGACGTTCTTGCGACCATGCATAAATATTCATCATACTCATCGGGGATTACGGTTGCGAGTTGCTGACGGTCAAGTGATTTTTGTTTCGCCGTGAAACTTTTTTTTGAACGCGCGTCGTAGCCTTCTTGAAAATATGGGTATCTCGCTTCAACGTCGGCCACTATTTCCAAAAACATGCTCTTCTCCATTCGAAATTTTTTTTTAAAGTACTCTTCGTTGTACTTTGGTGTTTCAACGAACCAATCATTCTCTAACGTTTGAAGACCTATTTCCGGTGACGATTAACGTAAGTTCGCTAGAGGTTGCCGTGTCTTCAAGATCTTGAGCCGATTGAAGCAAGTATTGCAACGAGCTACCGTGGATATCTCGTCGACGAAGATGGAATAATGCATTGAATTCGGAAGAATCGGAAGACATTTTGGTAATTACTTTTTGTTTTTGAGAGATATTAGTGTGTGTTTTATTTGAAAATAATGAGAGTAAAATTTGGTTTTAAAGGGAATTTTTTTTTTTTTTTTTTGAAGCCCAAAAGAGCCGTTTGGCTCCCAACGGTCAAAATTCCTTTCCAAATTAACCAAATAATACTCGGCTTCGTAGACCGAATTTTGTAGCCGATTTGGATAGCCGATGGGGCGGCGGCGGTGTACCCGATCGGGTACCGCTACCCGAATGCCCAAACCGAACCCACTCCCTCCCCTCTAAAAGTTAACGCTACTTAAACGTTGGAATATTTCCTGAAATGCTAACGATAGCTTTCTCCTTTTTTTTCTTGTTAAAAAGAAACATCCCTTTTCCACATCCATACAAAATGTCGTCAAGCTTATTTTTTTAGGAAAACTCACTAAATAATAACCAACTTTCACAAGTGTTATACAAAAGTCACTCAACTTTTTTTTGAGATCCAAAAACCACCCAAGTTTTATGTTCTATTATTGTGTAATTTTTTGTTTCTTTGCCATATCACCATGTGACTATCTGATGTGTACATGTATTAGATGACTTGGATGTATACCTGGCACCAAATATATAATTGATATTGTCACTTAAAAGCCCATTAAATTATATACTATTTATAAACACTAAACCCTAAATTATATATGTACAGTTATATAATAATTGAGACGACGTGGGTTTATATGGGACTCAAAAACACAGTGGGTTAATGAGAGGCAAATGTGAATTTACTTAAAGATCATTGTGATTTCCATCAAAAGTATCAAGGTAATTAATCATTAAGATAATGTGTTGTAAGTATTTTTAAGAAATTAAAACAACAGTGATTGTATAGATGATATATACCTTATATTTGTTGTCCTTTTTTTAACAGAATGCCATCATCTACTAATTCCAATGTTGTGGATGTTGACGTGAACCATGGTGGGGTTTTTCTAAAGAACCCTTTAACTTATTCACTAGGTGTGGTGAAGAATATAGGTCATATTGATATTCAAAGGATGGAGTTTAATGACTTGATAAAATTTGTTGAAAAAATAACTAGGTCTAAATGCAAGGGGTTGTACTATTGTGTTCCTGGGAAAAGCTTAGATGATGGTTTAAGAGGTATAAAGTGTGATTTGGATATTTACAGATTATCAGATCATGGGATTTCAAATGGTGAACGGATTGGTTTGTATATTGACCATTATGATGAGGACTTGACAGACTTTATAAGAGAGGATAATTTGACCGACCTAATCATGAATGTCGATACCGCTGGTACGAGTAATGTAGGCAATGAAAGTTCAGATGATAGCTATCAGATAAGCAATGATGACGAAGAGACATCAGACTCGACGTCATTAGATGATAAACATGATGATGTTGATAATGATGATGAACATGACAATGATGATATTATAACTTTGAACCAAACATCCAATGACCATTTTTAAGTCTTCTCTGTTATGATGATTCATCTAGTGATGATGTGGAAGATGAGGTAAGTTTTGATGAAAATTGGAGTGCTAATGAAGAAGGTGATGAGAGCGACTACAATGAAAAAGTTGTAGAACGTGGTGTTGAGTATCCTTGCTATGATCCCACCATTAATTGGAAAAAGATGAAACCGATGGTAGGAATGAAATTTGAAAGTGTTAAACAACTAAAAGAAAGTATGATTGACTATGGCGTTTCAAATGGTTATCCATTGGAGTATCCGGTAAATGATTACAGAAGACTTTTGGTAAGATGCGGGAAAGAAGAAACTGATGAAGAGTACGAAGATGTGAGGAAGATAACGGGTAATAATAAAAGGAAGAAAGCAAGGAAATGTCCGTTTAGACTTTGGGCCTCTAAAATTACAGATGATGGTTCATTTCAGATAAAAACTCTAAATGAGAAGCATATTTGTTCAAGAAAGTTTTCTCTGGGGTCCCTTGTTACATATGCTTGGATCGCAAAAAGTTAGAAGAAATTAAAGTGAAACAAAGGTAACAAAATCATACTTTACGACATATTTTTCCTCATTGTTATTAACGTATTGGTTTGCTTGTGTAGGCACTGGAATGTCATTCCAAGTGATTGTAACCAGTTTGAAGTAGTGAATGAGTATGATGCATATGTAGTGGACATAAGTGCACGTACTTGTAGTTGCAGATCATGGCAGCTATCAGGCATACCTTGTGTTCATGCAGTCGCTGCATTGGCTTTCCTCAATAAGGACCCAAAAACTTATGTAAGTGATTGGCTCAAGAAAGATATGTTCACAAAAGCATACAATTACCCCATTAAACCACTAAAAGGAAGTTCTTTTTGGCCTAAAATAAATCACATTAAACCCCTACCACCAAAAGAAAGACGTATGCCGGGTAGGCCAAATGTAAATAGGAAACGAGATCCTTCCGAGAAAAAGAGTAAGTATTCAAAAGTTGTGATTGGACGACAAATGACTTGCAAAAAATGTAAAACAAAAGGGCACAATTCTAAATCTTGCAAGAATCAGCCAAAAGACACACAACCAAAGGAGGTGAGGCCGAAAGGTAGACCAAGAAAAGTTAGTGAACCAGCATGTGTGCAAACGTCTACGAGCGTGGGAGCAACATCAAGTCTCATCGGGGTAAGTGTGCTAGTTATATTTGGTGGTCAATGCATAAATTTCAACACCTTCACATTCTATTTTTGTTATGACAGAGCACAACAATACCTATACCTGCTTGGCCAGGCTACAGTTTACCACACTTTGCTCATGATGAAGTAGATGTTGGTGATCAAATGGCTGGACAAGAAAGCTAAACAATTGATGAAGTTTAAATAAGTCTAGCTTTATCATATTGCACTCGTTCTTTTTGGAGCATATCGTAATAGACATTCGTAATTTCGTACTTGTTAGAGGATTTATGTCTGGCTACATAAACCTTTTTAAGCTATTGTTTTGGTGCAAATATTCATATGAAGGATTTCAATTTATCTATTAGTTTTACTCTTTTTATACTTCCATTATACAGTCTTGATTAATATAGTAACTAATATATATGGAGGCTAACATATAGTTATACCACAGTTATATATCGATTCGATTCGGACTTGATTGATATAGTAACTTATATATATATATATATATATATATATATATATATATATATATATATATATATATATATATATATATATATATATATATATATATATATATATATGGAGTTTTGTTGAAGTTGAGTGCATAGTACTAATTCATGTTGTTGATAGTTGTGACAGTTGCTTTAGCTTTTTGTAGTTTAGTAATGTGGGAATTGAGATGGCGTCACTATGTATACTTTCTTTTAGTCTGTTTTATTATCATTTGGTTCAAGAGCTTGTTGGACCAAAGGTTTTTGTGAGGTCTCTTTGTATGGCGTGGTTTATATTTATTTGACTTTCGAAAAAATAATATAGGCTAACATAGAGATAAGAGAGCAGGTGTAATAACATATGCATGAGATGAATAAGAAAGAAAAGGTGAAGATACTGGAGTAGTGAATGTGCATTCCATGTCAGCTACATATATGTACACATAATCTAAAAGTTGACATGTCATCACTAGTGTGATGATGATATGGCATAAAAACTAAAATTGCACAATATTGAAACAAAAATGTAACTTGAGTGGTTTTTGGATATCAAAAAAAAGTTGAGTGACTTTAGTGAAACACTTGTGAAAGTTGGTTATTATTTAGTGAGTTTTTCCTTATTTTTTTAGATGTTCATTTTTATCTATACTTACAAAATCTTAAAATCATAACAATTTATTCTTACAAACTTTATAAACTAATCAATTCAAGTACATGACAATAAAATTCTGTAAGTATCTCTTACAAATTCTAGTCACGTCAATATTCTTATAAAACCTTAGAATACTAGGGGCGAGCGATAAAACTGAAAAACCAAATTAAAACCCAAAAACCTAAAAAAAATACCTCCAATAATTGAACCACTTCAAAAACCAATTGTTCGGTTGTGTATTTTTTCTAAACCGAAAAAAACAAACCGCCCTATACTAACTGGATGGCATGGTATGCACACACTCATCTTACACATCGGCGTCACGTCAGCTTTCTCTCTCCTCTCTCTTCCACTCACTACCACTCACATTTATGCGGACAAAAGACTCACTTCCACTAACCTTAACTTTTTTTACTTAAATGTTTTTTCTTTTTTTAATACTTACAAATTCAATAAATATTTGAAAATGCAGTACGATTTCAAAATTCAAATTTGAATTTAGACACTACAGTGCAACGAATTCAAAATCCAAATTCAAATTCGCATTCAATTTCAAAATTCAAAAATGTTACTATATATACGCACACTTCCACTCACTTCAACAAACACACAATTTCTCAACAATGTCTAAAAAAGACTTCAGCCAACAATTTCCTGAAGCAGAAAGAGAGGAAGCTGCTAGTAGGGAGCAAGAACGACTTAGGCTCCAAGATGAAGAAGTATTAAGAGAGATGGAGGAAGCTACTCGTAGGGAGCAAGCAACAAGGGAGGAATAAGAACGTCGGGACAAAGATTTCGACGCTTTGTATGCAGAGTGGGAGGAGAGCCAGTTTGAAGGTTATTCTGCTTACGATGATGGTATGACTTCAACAACTCTCAAACTTGGGATCGCCCGAATTATCTTTAGTTATTTTAATCTATGTCTTTTATGTTTATGTATCGCAGTTTAATTTCCTATGCAATGTAGTCTTTTTTCTTTCTATAATGAGTAAAAGTTTGTTCACTACTTTGGTGCTTCGTACTCTCAAATTAATATATACCCTAAAATAACACACTTTGAAAAAAAAAAAAAAAAACGGGTGAAGCATGAATATCAAGTAGGTGACTCGCTCACAGTATGTTGCATTGGTTTGGATGAATAGCGCTTGACTCAGGATGGTGTGCAAGGCAATAGCGCGTGACTCGGGACTTAAGGTAAGTCCAAATACCACCTTGCCATCCAGCCTAATGTCAATCATATTTCTAGAAAATATACATATACGATTTTATAGAAGTAATCGCAAAAGTGTAATACTAAGATAAACATATATTATATTTGTAACACATATTTCTATAGCTAGCATTATAACAAAATCTTAAGGATCAACTTTCTTTAACTCACATCAATTGTTACAGCTAAAGTAACTAGTTATAATACCCGTGCACGCACGGAGTTTTGACAAAAAAAATTATTTTGTATTAATACTGAATATTTTGTATTTAAAGGTAATTACATATAATTATATACTTATGCACGAGTTTTCCATTATATATTAATATCCATTAGAATTTGTTAAAATAAAATTTTGTAAAAATTTCTCTTATATAACTCAAGATTTAACTATATTTAGCAGACATATATGTTGATGTTGCTATTTAAATTTCACTATCGATGTTATGTTGTACACAAGATGCGAGTTTAGTAACACATAATTAGCATCGATGAAGTTAAAATATATTCTCTAAAGTTTTAAAAAAAAATATTTTTCAACATATCCTTATATAAATAAATAAGAATTACATGATTCGTTGTTATAAGTAAAATCACGTATATATATTTTTTTTCATATTACAAGAACCCGTCTTACAATTTGATAATTATATTTTCGTTTTCAAAATTTAGTATTTAATATTCAAATTCGTGTCCACATAATCATACTTTTAAAATAAAATAAATGAGTCCTTCGAACTTATATAGTAAAAGAAATATTTTGATATTTATAATCCTATGCATATTTATCGTTGTAATTTTAAAACAACATATATATTGTATTTTTAATATATAAAGTATAGGGGGTATAAAGTATAAAGGTGAATTTGTTTAATTTCTAAAGTTATTATAAAGCATGAAAACTTATAATATTACATTTAACCTAATATAATTTTTAAAAATTCAACCACTAAAGTTTTATTAATTACCTCATATTTTTTTAAGTTTTTGTTTTTACAAATATTGTTATAAGTATAATCGCGTATATTTATTTTTTATATTAAAGTAACCCGTGCTTACAATTTGATAATTATATTCTCGTTTTCAGTAATTTAGCCGTATTTGAAATATAAACTCGTGTCCACATAAGTTAAACTTTTAAAAATGAAATAAGTGGGTCCTTATTGAACGTAAAAAGTAACAAAATTGATACTTATAATCTTATGCAAATTTATATGTTGTTATTTTAAAACAACATATACATTGTATTTTTTAAGATATAAAGTATAAAGTGTATAAAGTATAAGGGGGTATTTGTTTATAATCCAAAGTAATTAAAAACATCTGAGCTTATAATATTACACTTAGCTCTATATAATTTTTAAAAATTCAACCACTAAAGTTTATTAATTACCTCATCTTTTTTAAGTTTTGTTTCACAAATTTGACACCTATATTTTTATGTGTTTTTCTATCAACCAAAATTTTTCACCAAATTTATTAAAGTTTTACCAAAATCAATTTAATTTTGACTTTTATTAACCAATCACATCACACAATTTTGCTTACGTGGCAAAATCGAGCTCTCTTATTGGCCCAATTATTTTTCAATAAGAATGAATTCTCCGATTACGGACATTACCCAGTTCTTGCGATCGATGACCAAGTTAAAAAAAGATTGAAAGGAAAGTGTGTGTAAATATCGGTTGAAAAAAACCGGTTTTCGTTTTGGGTTGCCTCGATCGATCCTCGACCTACACCCCATTGGTCATTTCAAAGTTATTTTGTCGAGAAAGGCGATGTGGCACCCGTTGACTGGGTCGCGATTGTGTCCAGACTTTAAAGTTGACCAAAATCAATTTAATTTTGACTTTTATTAACCAATCACATCTCGCGATTTTGCTTACGTGCGTGCCCCAATAGGCTCGCGTATTTCTAACCGTATAACATGCGTATCCGACTCACATATTCGAACATTCCTACTATAAAATTCCCTATATAGGCACTAAAACACATCTTTGGTACATTAAAATACATTCATGCATTATCTAAATCAGCAACTCAACTTAATTATACATTCATACCTTGAGCAGGCGTAGAAAACCCTTCCACGACAATCATGTGTTGATACTTAATCATCTTCTAAAAGCGTACACAAAAAAATTGCATTACACTTTGGTATGTGCGATAAGATCATAAAGCTAAAACCACTAACGTGTTGCATTATAGTGAGGATAACAACAAAGTTAGTCATAACATCAAATAAGAAAACTTGATTAGAACAAAAGGGTGTTTGGTATGCTTATTAAATGTGCTTATTGGCTTATTCAATTATCATAACACAATAAGTTTACGATAAAGCTATAAGCTTTTTTGAGAAGCTTAGTAAAAAAAACCCCGAACTAACAACTAATTCTATCATAGCTTAGTGTGTTTATAGTAAAAACACAAATATTAAGCGTAGAACTTTTCAATAAAACATAAAAATAAAAATAAAATAAAATAAAGTTACTAAAATTTGGTGTGTATAACAAAAAGTTAAACCATAAAAAAGTTACTTAAAACTATCAATTAGATAAGGCGTAAAAGTTACAAGTCTCTTTCGGATTCTATTCGGAAGCAAAAGAGGTTAACACATAAATCATAAGTATAGAAGAATGGTTGTATCTCGCATCCGTTATTACCAACTCAATACATTATCGCGATATAGTAGCGTAATAACCTGATTAAAAACTATATATTCTTGCTTAATAATTCTCATGTACATACTTTTATTTCTTTACAACGGTCAACTATTACGGTTTTTTTTTTGATTTAGGAGGTGATTGTTATGAAATAAGGATTGTAATGCGTGCATTTTTTTAATAATTTAAAGAAAACACCTTCTAAATTAACCAATATATGACTATCTAACCCATGTGTTTGTTTGTTTTTGTTTTTGTTTTTTTTTTTGTTTTTTTTAATAATTAGTTTTGTAAACGTTTTTAACTGACAGACATGTTGAGGTTGAGGTTGAGGTTGATGTTGATGTTTAACTTTAACTATTGATATCATGTTGTACAAAATGTGCGAGTTTAATAGCACATAATGGCGTTGATGAAGTTAAAATATTTCCGTAAAGTTTTTAAAATGTTTTTATGGATATCCGTATATAAATTTTAAATAATAATTCAAGTCGTTGTTATAAGTAGAATCGCGTATATTTATTTTCATATCACGAAGCTTCGTCTTTACCATTTGATATTTATATTCTATTACTAATATTATAAAGTTTAGGGGTATAAAGTGTAAGGGTTATTTGTTTTTTTTAAAGTTATTAAAAAACATAAAGCTTGTAATTTTACACTTAGCTCTATATAATTTATTTAAAATTCAACCACTAAAGTTTTATTAATTACTCCCTCATTTTTAAGTTTATGTTTTCATAAATTTGACACTATATTTTATGATTTTTTTTTCTTAAGCAAATTTCTACCAAAATTATTAAGTTTGGTAAAAGCCAATTTAATTTTGATTTCTATTAACCGTCATATTGCTCGATTTTTTTATGTGGCAAATTCGGCCTCCTATTGGTTTAATTTTTTTAATAAGAATGGTTTTAAAAAACAACCAAATAATGTAATTCTTTTATTATATAAAAAATGTAGTAATGTTTCACTCAACCTATCTTCAACTATGTTCTTCAATTTTTATAAATCATCAAATTTGAAAAATGAAAATAGCCTATTTCAAATATAAGATGAAAATAGCATATTTCAAATATATTCATTCTCCAAAAATAATTCATTTCCAACCATGTCCATCAAACTTCAGCTTCAAATATATGTATATTGTATTAACTGAAAGATGTCAACTAATAATTCAATAAGAAATCAAAAGATATTAAAAAAATAACAATAATATATTTGGAGAAAAAAAAGTAGTGATCTTCCAAATATTATTTAATGTTTGTCTCTAGTAAGGGAGTGTTTATTTTTATTAAAATATAATATATGTCAAAAATGCATGATGTAAAATATAGTTAAATAAATATAAAATTATAATGTTTGAGTTTGATAAATATGAAATTGGCCTACTAAAATATACTAAAAAGTAAAAAGGCTTTGTTATTTGTATTTATGACAAGGTTTTAGCCATGACTTGCAATGAGGTGTTCATCATAAGTATTATTTAACGTTAAATTTAAGTATGTTCTTATTAGATATGTTTAGTATTTTAAGCGTGAAAGCGATATAATTAAGCGGTTGTGAATTTACAAAAGCGTGTTATCGCTCGCGGTTGCGTTGCGTTTTATAAAGCTTCTTAATTAAAAATGATAGAATGGCGTTATTTAACAACCGTTAGGTACGGTGATTAGCGAGGACTATTTGTGTAACGAACGTTTAACATGAAGGACCAATTATGTAAAAAAAATTATATCTTTAGTCATTAAAGGACCTATTTTGCAACGTAAGTTAAATCTCAAGGATGATTGCCGCATTTTGGTTTTATAAAAGTATTAAAAAAAAAAAAAAAAAAAAACGACCGTTAGTAGATAATCGGCGTTAACTAACTGATGATTAGTCACTTTTAAGTTAGTCCCAGAGGACCTATTTTGAAACGCAAGTTAAGCCCCGGGACTCTAACGCATATTCATTTCTTAAAAAAAAAAAAAAAAAAAAAAAAAAAAGTGTTAACGACCGTTAGTTACTGTGCGTTCTACTGTTCACTATGTTGCTATTGGGTGTGGCAGCAGTAGATTCCAACTTGCCCCATAGCCAAGTTCGTAAATGTACTTTAGGACGATATCTGATCAAATATAAAGTTTTAGTCAAATAAAAAGTCTTTCACTTTTTCCTCCAACTTCTTTTCTTTTTTCTTTTCTCATTAACCTTCTTTTTCATTTTTAATTTCTTCTTCGATGTTATAATACTTAAATTCTATATTTAATTATTTTAATTCATTATTTAATTACATCAATTTAAAATATAATTCTTTTAATTCAAAATCTAATAGCTTCAATTTCACATTAGGTTTTTTTAATTTTTCTTTCAAATTAAGATCAATAAACCTAAACTTATCAATTTCACCTTTTGTTCTTTCAAGTTTTTCATCAAAAAATTCAAAATCTTATGATGATTCTTGATCAACAAATCTTAAACTAACATCAATTCTTCATTTTTATTTTATTTTGTTTAAGTTTTTTTATAAGTTTTTAAAGAAATCATGTGTTTGTGAACATAAAAATAACTCATGAACATTTGTATTGATGAGCATAAAACATATTAACTAATGAATACGTATTGCAAATTTAAAGTTTTTTTTAAAAAAATATTGAAGCTTATATGAACTATTAAAACATTTATATTTTAATAAAGCCTCCAAACTCAAAAATCACAAAAATATCTTAAAATATCTTCATTGAGAGATTTCTTTAAACACTTTATCGGAAAAGTAAGAAAAGATGAGAGAGCCGGAAGAAAAAAAAAATATAATAAAAAAAAAAGAACCAGTTGTCTTATTTTCATAGCAACTTTTTATACTTTTTACAGTTTTACCACTTTTATAACATTTTAACCTTTATATTTATGAAGGCTATGTTTAAAAAGAAAAACATACTATAAAAAGTCTTAATTTAATCTTTTGACATCCAAAATAAAGAAACAATTAAAGTTTAATAAAAGTTTACCACTTTTATAATATTTTAACCTTTATATTTCTGAAGGCTATGTTTAAAAAAAGAAAAACAATAGTGAATATTCTGGTTTAGATTCTTTAGTTTTTCCGTCTCAAAATTATCATTACAAAAAGGAAAGTCACACAATCTTTTAAAAGCATTTAAAAATGGAAATATATTCTCAATTAAATTGAGATAAAAGGAAATTGACATTTTAGTTGGTTTGGAAAAATTATTATAAAAGTTATTATAAAGGTACAAATATTTTAAAAGCATTTTCCATTTTTATAAATTTTCTCCTTTGTCTGTTTAGACAAATATCCAATGGGCAGTCTTATCCTTTTCCTTTACATATAGAAAAAAAGTTCACTCACTCATCTTTACACAAAACAAACAAACAAACACTCGTCAAACCAAAACCCTCACTCTTCACATGTGATGGCAACAACAGAATTCACAGACACCGAATCACACCACCCATCATCACGCCGTTACTGCTTCTGCATCCCCTACACGTGGCACAAAATCCCCTCATCACCATCATCATCATCATCCTCATCAATCTGGACACGTGGCGTAACCGCTTTGAAGAAGCTTCGAGAATGGTCAGAGATAGTGGCGGGTCCAAAATGGAAGACGTTTATAAGGAGATTCAATCGAAACAGAAGTTTTAATAAAGGGAATAAGTATCAGTATGATCCGTTGAATTACGCCTTGAATTTTGATCAAGGGTTGCCGTTAGATAACGGTGATTCGGAAGCTGAGAATGAGTATATGGTCAGGAATTTTTCGTCGAGGTATGCTGCTGTCACTCCGGTCAGATCGACGGTTGAGGTTGGGCCTAATTCTGTGTGATATGGTAATTGTTTTTTGGTTTGTTTTGGTATAATTTTATGTGTTTTTTTAGGTTTTGTTTGGTTGAATTTGGTGAAGATTAAATATATATTGTGAATAGTGTTTGGATTATATATAATTCAGATGATTTTTTTTTTCTTTTTTGGTTTGATTCAATTTTATTATATCTGGATTGTTAAAAGATGAAATTGGACTAAAGTTTTGTGTCATTTTCGTTAATTATTCATAGCGGTACGAAAATGTATTTAACTCGTCATTTTTTATAGTTCTGTGTGCACCCAATTATTTTTTTCTAGATGTATGTAGAATACTTTTAAATTTTATCTTTTTCGAGCATCGTATGACCTGTTTTGTGTATTATTTGACTGTTTACTCGTCTTCCGGTTAATTTAAGAGTATAAATTAAGGGTAAATTTTGTCAAAAAAATATAAAAAATACACACAACTGATCACACGATACATCAAAAAGACCGAATTCCAAAGTATGCTACCTAGATCTAGAAAAAAATAGTGGGCTATTCAGAATTATAAAAAATGACAAGTTAGATACATGTTCGTGCAATTAGCCTACGATTTTAGCGTATGACAGATCGCATAAAAAAAGAAACACACTGCAGGTCAAGTTAACTACTACTAATATTGATATCAAAGTCAGTCTTTTGCAATGTAAGTTTTTTTTTTTTTTTTTTTTACTTTTCAAAAGAGGTTATTTGTGAAGATTTTTGAAAAAAAAGTTAGATACCTAAAATTAAAAATAGTCTAAAGTATGGTACCTTTTTCATGGTATTGTTGTATGGTACGTCTTGTGTTGTTTGCCCTCTAGTATATCAATAGTTTATTAGGTAACATGACAATTGCGTGACTAAAATTACTAATAATAGTAGCGTCATTGAATTTTTTTTCACCCAATGTAGAATGACTTATTGATAGGAAATTTCTTATGATGGACGATAAAAAGCATCTAAGTTGCTGGTTTTTTGCTAGTATAAACTTTGGGGAAATGATACTTCTGTTGTGTGAAACTTATGTCTAAAAGTTAGTAACATTAAAGATGATGTGGTAAATTTAAGTATCAAGATGAAAAAAAAAATGCTTATGACATACTATGTACGTATGTAGCTATATAGCTATATAGCCATATACGTTTAGATACATAAGTTACACATCTCCCATCACAATTATTTGTTGTCAACAAAAGAAAACAGCGGATATTTTGGTATTGTAAGTATTTGACATGTTTTTCTATTTCCAGTATAGTGTCGATGGAGCCTTTTTGTGAATAAAAATAAATAAAATGCAAGGTGGGAAAGTGAAAGGTGTAAGGTGGCGTGGACGGCTTGTATTTTATAGATATGAAAAAATATAGATGTGATCGAATTAAAAACTTGTTTGCAGAATAGATTAATCCTAGATTCCTAGTACATGACTTCATAGTTATCGGTAGTTAAAAATATCAAAATAGTGTTAACCACGTTAAAATAAATTGTTTAAACATTTAGAATTCGGTGGTCAAATTCGATATACAAGTTTGATGATATAATCTATGTTTCAAAAGCTGATATGCTTTCTTTCTGTAATGATTAGGTGCCTAATTGAACAAACTTCTACACTTTTCTTCGTGCATACTGTTTCAATCTCATAGCCAACTCATTCAGTCATTGACATTTTACGCCATTATATTTGATATTCCATCATCATACAATCACTTTGCTGTCAGGAATCAGGATATCTCTTTAGTTGTTTGTTTCAGTTTCTTACCTTACCATACTATTTTGATTTTCTTGTGACCTCATTAGTCATTTCTTTTTGCTTTTTGTATACCGTTTTATGCAACACTTTCGTTCTTTTTATCTGATTCATACACTTTTGGTCTTATACTTTTTTTCCTTTTTTGTATAATGATGTGTTTTATTTGTATTTCTTTTTAGAGATAATGATATGTGATAGCAAGTAAGTGAACTCACATAACGTGTCTTTTAAAAAGTTTAATGACAACATAATTGTAATCCATTTGCAGTCATGCTTTTACTCTCTTCAGTTTTGCTGCTTTAATAATTACTAGTAAGGAGAAGTAGCTGCGATGACTGCTCTGATAGTTTCATAGTTTCATATTATTAGGTGACATAAAACTTCTAAAGCTTAAATCTCAAACTTAAATTATTTGAGTTGCATCAATAATCCATTATAGCAATAATGGCAAATTGACAGTGGAGTATTGCTCTTGCCAAGTAACAAAAAACAGCATTTAAAGGATATTCCTTGGTTCATATCCATCACTTTCAAAGAGACAATAATATAACTTCCAAACAAATAAATATGATGCAAGTAATACTTTTAAGTTATCATGAAAAAGATTGCTTTGATGGTCTTACATTAACAAATATTTAAAGTTCGTGTATTTTGTAATCTTGAACGAATATCTGTCCACATGAATTTGATACTTTTGCTACTGTTATTGTCTGAAACAAGATGATACCCAATGGGGTTTCATTACAGGACCGTAAAACTTAACAACAAACTAATTCAATTGTTTTTACTACTACAAAGATGCTCGTTAAGATCATATTTACCTGATCTTGACGATCATGGATCAGAAGAGGTCATAGATCGCTCTTCTTCTTCTTTCAAAGATGAAATCATCGCCGCCACCTCAGCCATGCTAGGTGGCATTGAAGTGTTTACACACTTCAATGCCACTTGCAACAATCCCACCATCCTCTCTTCACTGGCACCTTCAACTATCAACGCCTTATCAAACACCTCACCCGTCCATTCTTCTTTAACAACAGAACTCACCCACCTGGCCAAACCAGACCCATTGTCCTGAACTGGCTTTCCTGTGAGCAACTCGAGCAGAACCACACCAAACGCATACACATCAAGTTTGAAGGTAGTGGTGGTGGTGCGGTCATTTGTTTGGTCAGAGTCTGGGTGGTCTATTGGCATTAGCCCATACTCGCTAATACATGGTTCCATGTTGTTTTTGAATAAAATGTTTGATGATTTTAAGTTTCCGTGAGGGATCAAGTCGGCTTGAAGCTCTTGATGCATGAATGCTAGTGCAGTTGCTATGCTAGATGCGAGACTTAACCTGCTTCCCCAATCAAACATCTGTCCATTTTGTGATTCTAGAACAAGAAAACGGGCCAATTAGAACTTCTTGAATCATTATATAACTGTTACTGTATTTATTTATCATCATTTTGCAAAAAGTACGGAGAGGAATGCTATATAGCTTGAAAGATCTAGCGATTTTTTACAAATCATAAAAAGTATCAATATGAAAAGTCGAAAACAACTCTCAAACTCATTCTTTCAAAGTCCACTGCTTTTTTGTGCATGCTTACAAAAATGGTCTTATCATGGCCATCAAAAGGCAATTACTCAAAAATAAATATAAAGATTCAGAAGTGGCAAAATTGGTTGAAAAGACGCATTAGATGACACTCGAAACAGGTTTAGTTGAAACAGGTTATTTTTCATATGGATCAAACAAGTTGCCTGTAGTACGAGCCAAAACGGGTCGGGATGAGTTGGGCTGACCATGGCGTCAAAAGGCAAGTACTCAAAAATAAATATAAAGATTCAGATGTGGCAAAATTGGTTAAAAAGACTCCTTAGATGACAACTCGAAACAAGTTTAGTTGAAACATGTTTTTTTTTTTTTTTTTTTTTTTTTTTTTTGTATGGATCAAACGAGTTGCCTGTAGTACGAGCTAAAATGGGTCGGGCTGAGTTGGGCTGACCCACAAAAAGTACCACTCCGGTTATCCAAATTTTTAAACCAATATAGGATTTGTATGCATTAAACAATACTTTCGAACAGTTTGAAGTTTGAACAGTTACCCACTTACCTATTAGCTAAAGGTTTTGCCTATTTGAGATAAAACACAACCATAATTGACCCATTCACAAGTAAATGGTTTAAACGCTTGTAAAGTCCCGTGGTTTGTTTTGAAGACTTGAAACATCCTATATTATTATATTTTAAGTATTATACTATCATCTTAATATGTAGTAAGATAAATGTGAAAAGTAGTGTTTGCGAGTCAAGCCAACTCGTCATGTTCAGACCCTTACTTGAAAACACCATTTTTTTACTCGTTATCCAATCCGCCCAACCCCGCACATTTTACCGCATCTACAGTTCAGTATCAAAGAAAAAATTAAACAAAAATTGAGGAACTCACCATGAAGAAGCCTAAAGAGACTCCCATTCTGCTGATACTCATAAACGAGAAGCTTTTCTTGTTTTGAAGAATAATATGCAACAAGCGGTAACACATTTGGGTGCTTAACTCCATCAATTTTCATCATTCTTTTCTTGAACTCGTCTCTCGATATCTTCCAATCTTTGATCCTTTTGACCACAATTGGAGAACCACCATCCAGTTTGACTTTATATAAACTTCCATGTTTACCTCTTCCAATCAATTCAGCAGGAGCTCTAAGCAAATCTTCAAATCGTAACCCGTTCACCACCGGGCTAGATAAAACCACCATTGATGAAGAAACACCACCACTTTCAACCGATGTTGTCGAGAATTCTGACCTGGGCCGGCTGTTTCTTGATCCACCAGACCTCCCACTATCTGGACTGTTTTTCATAGGCAAATCACTCTTCACATCTTCATGCATTTTCATCTTCTTGAACACTAAAAGAGCGATTAAAACCAAGACAATAAACCCAAGAATCACGTAGCCGCCGTAAAGGACAAAATCCCGGAACTTTGACCTTTTTTTCTTATTATTTACCGGACATGGTATAGACAACTTGTTACCACATAACTGTGGGTTACCCGCGAAACTATTAGCATCAAAACGACCTGTGTCATCGGGAACTGGCCCGTTGAAATTATTATTGGCTACATTGAAATCTTGAAGTTGGTTATAGTTAAATCTTGGAAGTGGGCCTGTGAGCTGATTGTTCTGAGCTAAAAACGTTAGCAAACTCGTGATCTTTGAAAAATCTGGCAACTCATCACTGAACTCGTTGTTGGAAATAACGATTCTTTTCATATTCGGTAATTCCGTTATAGAATCGGGAATATTTCCCGAGAATCGGTTCCCGCTTAAATACAAATGAGTAAGCTTTTTACAGTTTGTTATCTCGGGACCTACATTACCGGTAATATTATTGAAGCTTAGACTTAACACAAGAAGATTATTTACCTTACAAACGGAGTTGAAATCGACAGTTCCGGATAAATTTAGCTTCTCGAGAACTATATTTTTTACTGTTTTGTTATCTTTATCACAAATAATCCCAACCCATTTACTCGAGCAAGGATCCGATGATGTGTTCCAACCCCAACTCGGCATGTTTGACATGTTACCAGGAACGAGAGTATCCATAAATGTGACCAATGCCTGTATTACACTTTCGTCTTCAGCTTTTGCTCCTGAAAAAAGTAAAAGTAACACAAAAAGAACCCAGAAAATGGATCGAATTTGATCCATTTTTTTGATGGAAAAATGTTTTTTTCAGGTTCTGATGATAAATATATGAGGCTGCATCTACAAAACTCAAGTTAAGTCAAGAGGTAGTTACAAGTTGAGCCGGCTAGAAAGGTCAAAACTGGATATTAAGTGGCCGGCTTTTTGACATATGTGATCAGTTTATCAATACAGTGATGAAGCTTGGACTGAGCAATACAGAAAGACTGGGCTTGGTCTATGCAGGCTGGCATACTGTTTCTAGCTAAATACCGAGTATGTGATTAAATGAAAAGAGGGTTAAGAATCACCCAAATGGAACTCGATCGGGTTTTTTATTTTTTATTTTTTTACCTTGCATACACACAGTCACATCAATGGTTGGTTTTAAGTGTGTTGTATGATGTGTTTTGTATTAATCCGCTACAAGTGGCTCAATAGGCGGGTTACTTTTAATGGGAAATCGGTCAAAATGGATCGGGTCGGGTTGGGCAGAAACATATTGTCCAGAAGTTTTAGATATTTTTTAACTAAGTATAGTGTGTTTAGTTTGATTACAAACTCATTAGCATCATATTGTTATATACAAATCTCAATAAGATGACATGTGAGATTTTGTTCATCAAGAATACTCCTTGTGTGACTTTCGGCTCATATGACCCATTTCATTTTTAAGGTACTTTTTTACCCTGTTTGACCTGTTAAAAGATAAAATATACCCCCAAAATCGACCCATTCATAATAAAATGGGTCAAAGTAAATTATGAGTCAAAATCGCCACGTCTAATGTCTGCTAATACTAAAAAAACCTTGGGGATGGTGACAACCTAACCATTACCCATAGTTTTCAGCATTAATCAATTTAAAACGGAAAACTTATACAATAATTTTCGAAACTTAAAGGAAAACATGAACCAAGAACAAGATGGAAAGATGCAAAACTATGAAAACCTTGTTTCTGAAAAAACATAATATCAGATACCATAAGAATAGAAAGGGTTTACACCAACCCCTTTTAAGATATCTAAATTTGCATTTCAGTTTAAGACTTCTTATACAAGTTTAAATAGGGTTTTATGGTCAATTACACCATCTCCAACTTTGTATAACACAACAGCTAATTGTTGTAAAGGAATCTAACCGATGAATTTTAATCATTCATAGATCTGCATGACCAGGAATCTCGTCATCACTCGAAGTGTATTGCCCGTCACTGATATCTTCCTCACCACTCTCATCTTCTTCAGCAGCAGATTTTCCATTGTTCTTTGCGTAACGTTCACAGTACTCTGTCATGGACAAACAGAAAATAAAAATAAAAATAAAAATTAGAATAACATTAAAACAGAACAATGTGCCCAATGGGTCGAAATTTGCCAAAATGTATTTCTAATGCATGAAACCCTGCATATTGTTTTAATTTATTAATTGGATTATTTTCAGATGATAAAAACGACAGTAGTTCGAAAAATTAGTATTTCCGAAAATCTGTTTCCGGCTCAGCTCAGCCCCGTAAGGAAAACGACACTGTTAGCATGATCCTGTTTTTCGGGTTACTGAACCAGCTCATTAGTTGAAAAGATATATTTGGGTTATATTCTCTAACTGGCCAATAAGTTAAATGATGTTTTTAGCAAAGATGGAAATGGATGAACGGATCGAAAGTTGCCCAAAATATATTGATAATGCATAAATTGATAAACCTCATTATTCTTTCTTTTTTTTTACCCGATACTCACGCCTCACAATGTGTCACCAATGTTAAAGAAAAACTAACAATATAATTTTGATAGTCGGTTTAAAAATGAAGTTATGATTAGCATACGACCTTTAACTTTTTCTTCATACTGCTTCTTGTCTTTCATCATCAATGAAGCAGCATCACCATTAAGTGGGTCTGAAGGATTTGGGTACAGCAAAAGCTGAGGAAGAAAAACTTCAAAAATGTTTAAAAGATCTGCAATATCACAAATCCCACAGCTACGTTAATACCGATAAAAAGCAATACCGAAAGGAAGAGAAGAAATATGATTTACAGAATTACCGAACATGGGACTCCAGGCTTGGTTTATGACATCCAAACAAACAGAACCAGACCTGCAAAATGGGCAACATGGGCATGTCAGGTGTTCTGATATTCATGACAAAATAATGTTAAATTATCTTTTGAACATGTAATATGATTAACTCACAGCTCGTCAACATTTGGGTGAAAAATTTTGTTCACAAATCCAATTGAAGGAGATTTGTATGGATAAGCGTCAGGTAGCTCAACACGAACCTTCCACACGCCACCCTCATAAACGCCTACAAAGTTGGAGAAAAGGTAGAGAAGTCAAAAAGGGATGGTCGGGCAGTTGGATCGGATATATTGAAGCCAGTCAGTTTTAGTACTAGCTCAGGTTGGGTTAGCCCGGAAATACTATTATAAATAAGAATGAATGAATGCTTTAATTATGATCGCAAAAACTATATCATAACAACAATAATTAGAAATTTTTTAGAAAAAATGTCTGTGTTGGAAAGAGTACAAACGACTTTTAACACGTTTGGCCTATTTGAGATAAACACGGCCCAAAATGACCCATTCATAAGTAAATGGGTCAAATTACCACCAATAAACCAGTGGTATTGAAAAATAAGTATAGGAGCTAAGAAACATACTTTCTTTTGGACCATGAAATTCCACGCTAAATTCATTGAGCTTGTCATTTGGTGTATCCACAATGTAATCACTCATCATCCTGAATATAAATACCAAGTGCGAAAAGGCAAAAAAATGCATAAGCATCATTAATAGAAGAAAAAAACCGCTAGTGAAATATACTTCCTCCATCTCATGATATTATATAACGTTTGATAGCACTTAGTTTCGTAAGAGTGTTTAACGACTAGTTAAATATTTGAGAAGTCCCTCAATAAGGACACAAAGCAGTCTGGTGAAACAAAATCAATGTGACAATGTTTTATGAACATTGATGAGCAAGTCAATGTTACTATGTTAGCATGAAGAAAGCTGTTGCATTTATTCTGGAACAAAGGGAACACAAGATATTTACTTTCATGCTTCAAAGGTACTCTATAATATTCGATTAAGTTATGTGCTTGCTTTTAGCATTTACTGCTTCAGTGAAAACATAGAATTATGTATAAAATCATATAAATTATACTTACAACTTCATCACATCCATCTCTCTCCTCTTGCTTGGTGAAGACATTTTGGTCAAACAATCGCAAACCTGAAACTAACATAATCAAGCACTTAGTTAGAGCACATAACCCTTGCCTGATATAAAAACAAAAAACATAAAGTACAAGCAAACTATAATCATACAAGTCAGAAGATTACGCATAACTACTTAAAAAGGTAATTCAATATCATATTCAGCGAACCATATGGAGTAAAACTCACAACCATGCATGATGCATGGCATGTAACACCCCGACCCGACAAGGGTAAAGATATCACAATACGGTTTCATATCAGAACTTTAAATACTATTCAATAGCGGAAGCCTTTACAAAATATCCAAAAAGAAAACATAAATAGATAAAACTTCAAAATAAATCTAAGATCTCTATGGTAAAGTCTTGCTCTCATCTACTCTCAAACCCAGATCGGCTATCCCATAAGCTCATCTTGAATGCTAAATACCGCAGAGGAAAAGAAAAGTCGGTGAGCTTACAAAGCCGGTGAGCGGATATAACGAAACAAAACTAAGCAGAACATAAATACAAATAACGAAATCAAAATGAAATAATGACGAAGGATCTTTTAGGATTCTGCGAAAGCACAGATATACAGAATTTCCAGACAAACACATAACAACTTAGACATCACATAGCACATCAAAGACACAAACACAAACACATCAGAACAACCAAACACTTAGCATATCAAGAGCAAATAGATTACATATAAACCAAACGAAGAGTCTAACGACTAACAAAACAGTTACCAACAAATAAACATGGCATTCAACAGATTAATTAACCTTCACTTAACACATTTAAAACATTAAAGCAGCAGCGGAAAATAGCAGTCCAACTCATAGCAGTCTCACAAACAAATAGAAACATAGCATAACCATTAACAATTATCCAAACAGATATCATAAGCTAAACCGGTTCTTAGATCAAATCCTAACATCAGCAGGGTTAATATGGCAGATCACATATGCAGACAGATAATTAACCTTCAATACACTCAATCATATACTAGCACATCATCTCGCAAATCAACGCATTCACGTAAAGATAACCGATCATAATATCAGATATACTAATCATATTTAACCGTATTAATCCTATTCTAGCATGTAAACTGATAATCACTTAAACAAATCGTCATAAGCACATTCATTAACATAGCATATCGAAATATCTTTTTCTTCAAAGTAACCGGAAAACAAATATACATATATGGAGTAGCTAGCTCCCGAATTTTGTGAAGACGCGCGTGTACACGACATCATTCACCGAAAACATATCGGATAACGGATCGGATCTAGGATGCATCCATACGCCCTTCCTACATATTCACAAATATGCTTCACCATCCGAGACGTGGCGAACATCACTCTCGCGCCTAGAGTCATATCGAGTGCATCATCGATACGGACATGGAACCCCATGACTAGTTAAATATTTGGTTATAGTCAACCAACTTAAGTCAAACAGATTTTCAGATAAGACACAGATTCATAGTCACACACAAGGTCACAGAATCATACCAGATAGTTCATATCCTAAAGTCCATGTTCAGATAATCATATATCATAAGTTCATATCATAGTGGCATATCATATGCTCATAAACAGAAATTCATAACCAGAGGTTCATAATCATAAGTTCATAATCCAAATATAGCCGGATTCAACAAATGTATATATCAAGGTCTTCCTAACATAAGTTCACATCAGATATAGCATAGTTCACTAGAACCTTCATTCAGATAAGTAACAGACCAAACGTTCAGAAAAGGGTTCATAGCAATGGCATTGGGAATCCTAATAAACATAAGAGACATAATGAAGAAGGAAAACATGAGGGACCTTTACTGAAAAGGTCAGAATATCTGAACGATAACACAAGTGTCTTAAAGTAAGACAGAATATCCGTACCTTAAAGCAAATGAGAAGAAAAGCAACAAATGAGCGAATACGAAGATGTAACGTCGCTTCTCCTCCAACGAATCTACACGGATTATGATGTATTTAATACTTATTAGTATAACGGATTAATCTCATTAATACTTTTAGGGTTGTCGATTATTCCCATTTTAGTGATGACGGAATTCCAACGTTTTAGGGTTTCAATTATTAATTAGCCAAACGTATGGGTTAAATATGATAATCATCTTATTTAAGAGCTTATATGATCATTATTCGTAGCATAGGGTTTACAAATGTCAAGGACGGATTTTAAGAATCTCTTTCAAAATAGTTTACATAATTTATGACTCATGAAATAACGAAATTACACAATTAACCTTTAACTTTAATCAACTTCCCATTTTAGTTCTAGGGTTTCCATACCTTTACATCATTTATTACGTATTCAATTAACATGTTACTTCCTTTAATGATTTCCACTTTGACCTAGAACGCACGAAAACTCAAACGGAAATTAACTCACACTCACACATGTCCTTACGAAATTCATTTACACATGCTTACCCATAGTTACCCAAAATTACATGTTGCACCTTTAACATCTTTAATTATACGATCCAACCTTCTATTATCAGATTTTACACTTTTAGCCCAAAGGTTTTAGAATTTACAAAACACACCCCTTTTAAATTAATAACAATTCGAATGGCCCTCCAACTATCCAAAATCACACGTTTAACCCCCACACTTATTTTATACGTTTAGTACATGTCTTTTACTGTTTTACAAAAATAACCTTTAAGTTTCAATATTTACAAAACCAACCCAAAACTTTTATTTAAAGCCGAATAGGGCATAATTCAAAAGCAAGCCCTAAACCTAGGTTACACCAATCATTAGCTCATCATTAATACTTCATTAATTACCTTCCATGATTATAAGGAAACCCTAGTTTATACGAAACCCTAATCGCCCCTTTTTAATTACTTTCCTTTTTATGTGTTTGAATCAAGAAAAACCCAAGACAATTCATACAAGCTTCAAATTCATAAACATGTATTTTACTCAGGTCTTATAACATGTAACAACTTCTGGAAAAATCGATTCATGATCTCTAAAAATATTATAGGCTCAATCGTTAATTATTTATGCTTTTAGGGTTTTAGGTTTCAAATAATTTCATCGACTTGTAAATCATGCATGGCTAGTTTTTATGTGTTATATACGACTTATAGGACTGAGAATAACATTAGAACATACCCTTTATGTGCTTGAATCGTCGGAACAAAAGAAACCAAAACTAGCACTAGTGAAACCCTAATTCTTCCAAAAACTCTCCACGATCAATACAGCAAATCTGGAACTCAACCACTATTTTTCCCACCTTCTATACCTTGAATCTTGTCCAAGAAAATGGTCCCAACCTCTGGAAACTGAAGTCGACTTGAGAGAGGTTTTAGGTCGGTTTAGGGTTAATCGCTATTTAGGGATTATGTAGGCCGAATATTTGTATATATACTTGAGCTATTATTTTTCTTGTGGGCTTTAATATGTATTGGACTTAGATTAAATGGTCTTTTAATAATATAAATTATATTGGGCTTTAATTTAGTTTTATTTCTTTTATAAACTATTTTAATATTTTCGGCTAATATGTAAAATACAAAACTAATTTTTATAAAATCATAAACTATAAAAATTACCCTTACAAAGTGTTTAATATTTATTTAGGTCATGCGGGATATTTCTTAAAATTCTCTGAATTTACATAGCTTACTTGGTATTCTTTTGAATTAATTTTTCATACTTTTAACTGTAGGGTTATTTTGGTCTTTTTGTGAACTTTAGAAATTCCAGGTATTACAATTCTTCCCCTCTAAAAGAAAATTTCGTCCTCGAAATTGGACAAGACAGAACGAGCAGAGAGCGAATAGGATTTGAATTTCTAAGAATATATCGAACATTAATCTTATCTTGGAACAAATGATTTTCTTATCGATTATTTGAACTCATACTTATTCGAAATGTCACGATAGTCAAATACTTATAATAGATAATTATATACTTATCAAGTAATGGCGGAGAACAGATGAGACGCAGAAAGTCAAACGACGAATTCTAACTTATTCAGATATCAAATGATGAGGACATCAAATGCATAGACGAAATAAATACTATCGGCCTCAATAGTCGCAGAAATATGGGGAGACATATAAGGTTAAGGTGGTCATAGCAATCTAGAGGTTCGTACAGATCATAACAACTTCGGATACAAGCGTACAAAACTTATATGAAACAAATATCGACGAAAATCGCACAAATAGGTACGAAATTCAAACGAACATGAGAAGCACCAAATAACAGATACCAATCAAAGTCTAAACACACAACAATCAAAGGCATTTCCCAGACGTCGTATACCTTCAATAAGTTCAGATTATGTGATCTCGGTATTATTACGTTGATCAGGCGTCATAATACTTGCATCACATAACAAGTTCTTATTGTCATTATATTCGGTCTCGGGTCATGACAAAACACATAACTAATATCATAACAAAACACACCACATACAGGTAACACACAGATAGCAAGTAACATACTATAACAAACCAGATACGCATGAGTATACCATCATGATGGCCATGCTTCATTCAAACGGGAATTAAACAACATCACCAAGAAAAACGAATAGCAGACGAAACTTATGAGGACTAACGGAAACTTAACGAATCTAGCAGAACAACAACAGACAGGAACTATACTTTCAAAATTTTGCTTTATTTCCATATATCAAACAAAATTTTGCAAGGTCGACATAAGACAAACTCCCAAAATGAAACTTAATAATTCGAGATTCAAACGTCAAAATGAAAACAAAAGCATCTAGCTCAAAATCAAATGTCAGAAATTCTCATAAGGAAAGTAACAAATCAGAAACGAAACTCCTATTCTTGTGTCGGATTGAACCTACTAGTGGCCGTAGACTCCGTTTCCGACTCCACCTCATACTCTTCCTTAGGTTCCTCTTCTTCCTCCTCCTCCTCGCTTATCCATCCGTTCTTGTGTCCTTCATCTTTGTGGTAGGAAGCGACTAGCAAAAGCCACCTTACGCTTCTCTCTTCCTCCTCCCGCACACGATCCACGAAGGCATACAGATCGCGATTCTCAACTTGTCCTACTCCTTCATCCTCAACGAACTTGGGACACCTCCCAGGATATCTAGTAGTGAAACCTTCGTTGTCAACAACCTTGGTTTCATATTCTTCCACCATCTCTCCGTCAATGGTCCTCAGGGTCAGCTTCTCCTCGATAGTGCATGGCCACATATAGGCCGGAACTTTTATCCTCTTATTCGTCCGCTTCACTTTACCATACCTCGTACATCCCTTAGCAATGATAAAAGCCCACTTCGTCTTCTCCTTATGTTGCCTAGCCGGTCCTCGATTATTCCTATCAGATGAACTAGCGCGACGGGGAATAACCATCTAAAGAATACCAACTATCGCCAAAACTTAAATACGATAGAGATGCAAAGAAAATGTGAAAGGAAAATCCTAAATCTACCCACTTCTCACGGGTCATAGCCTAAGCTCTAGGGTCCTAAAACCTAGATCTCGATACCATAAATTGTAACACCCGACCCGACAAGGGTAAAGATATCTGTCTGGTTTCATATCGAACTTTAAATACTATTCAATAGCGGAAGCCTTTACAAAATATCCAAAAGAAAACATAAATAGATAAAACTTCAAAATAAATCTAAGATCTCTATGGTAAAGTCTTGCTCTCAGCTCTACTCTCAAACCCGGATCGGCTATCCCATAAGCTCATCTTGAATGCTAAATACCTGCCGCAGGAAAAGAAAAGTGCGGCTGAGCTTACAAAGCCCAGTGAACGGATATAACGAAACAAAAACTAAAACAGAACATAAATACAAATAACGAAATCAAAATGAAATAATGACGAAGGATCTTTTAGGATTCTGCGAAAGCACAGATATACAGAATTTCCAGACAAACACATAACAACTTAGACATCACATAGCACATCAAAGACACAAACACAAACACATCAGAACAACCAAACACTTAGCATATCAAGAGCAAATAGATTACATATAAACCAAGCGAAGAGTCTAACGACTAACAAAGCGATTACCAACAAATAAACATGGCATTCAACAGTTAATTAACCTTCACTTAACACATTTAAAACATTAAAGCAAAGGCGGAAAATAGCGATCCAACTCATAGCGTCTCACGAACAAATAGAAACATAGCATAACCATTAACAATTATCCAAACAGATATCATAAGCTAAACCGGTTCTTAGATCAAATCCTAACATCGCGAGGTTAATATGGCGGATCACATATGCGAGAGATAATTAACCTTCAATACACTCAATCATATACTAGCACATCATCTCGCAAATCAACGCATTCACGTAAAGATAACCGATCATAATATCAGATATACTAATCATATTTAACCGTATTAATCCTATTCTAGCATGTAAACTGATAATCACTTAAACAAATACGTCATAAGCACATTCATTAACATAGCATATCAGAAATATCTTTCTTCTTCAAAGTAACTTCAGAAAACAAATATACATATATGGAGTAGCTAGCTCCCAGAATTTTGTGAAGACGCGTATTGCACACGACATCATTCACCGAAAACATATCGGATAATGGATCGGATCTAGGATGCATCCATCCCCTTCCTACATATTCACAAATATGCTTCACCATCGAGACGTGGCGAACATCACTCTCGCCTAGAGTCATATCGAGTGCATCATCGACACGGACATGGAACCCCATGACTAGTTAAATATTTGGTTATAGTCAACCAACTTAAGTCAAACAGATTTTCGGATAAGACATGATTCATAGTCACACACAAGGTCGCGAGAATCATACCGGATAGTTCATATCCTAAAGTCCATGTTCGGATAATCATATATCATAAGTTCATATCATAGTGGCATATCATATGCTCATAAGCGAAATTCATAACCGGAGGTTCATAATCATAAGTTCATAATCCAAATATAGCCGGATTCAACAAATGTATATATCAAGGTCTTCTAACATAAGTTCGCATCGGATATAGCATAGTTCACTAGAACCTTCATTCAGATAAGTAACAGACCAAACGTTCAGAAAAGGGTTCATAGCAATGGCATTGGGAATCCTAATAAACATAAGAGACATAATGAAGAAGGAAAACATGAGGGACCTTTACTGAAAAGGTCAGAATATCTGAACGATAACACAAGTGTCTTAAAGTAAGACAGAATATCCGTACCTTAAAGCAAATGAGAAGAAAAGCAACAAATGAACGAATACGAAGATGTAACGTCGCTTCTCCTCCAACGAATCTACACGGATTATGATGTATTTAATACTTATTAGTATAACGGATTAATCTCATTAATACTTTTAGGGTTGTCAGATTATTCCCATTTTTAGTGACAGACGGAATTCCAACGTTTTAGGGTTTCAATTATTAATTAGCCAAACGTATGGGTTAAATATGATAATCATCTTATTTAAGAGCTTATATGATCATTATTAAGTAGCATAGGGTTTACAAATGTCAAGGGACGGATTTTAAGAATCTCTTTCAAAATAGTTTACATAATTTATGACTCACATGAAATAACGAAATTACACAATTAACCTTTAACTTTTAATCAACTTCCCATTTTTAGTTCTAGGGTTTCCATACCTTTTACATCATTTATTACGTATTCAATTAACATGTTACTTCCTTTAATGATTTCCACTTTGACCTAGAACGCATCGAAAACTCAAACGAAATTAACTCACACTCACACATGTCCTTACGAAATTCATTTACACATGCTTACCCATAGTTACCCAAAATTACATGTTGCACCTTTAACATCTTTAATTATCTGATCCAACCTTCTATTATCAGATTTTACACTTTTAGCCCAAAGGTTTTAGAATTTACAAAACACACCCTTTTAAATTAATAACAATTCGAATGGCCTCCAACTATCCAAAATCACAC
The DNA here is from genome assembly GCA_022545495.1 of Chrysanthemum lavandulifolium. Lineage (NCBI taxonomy): Eukaryota > Viridiplantae > Streptophyta > Magnoliopsida > Asterales > Asteraceae > Chrysanthemum > Chrysanthemum lavandulifolium. The sequence goes on from CM040239.1 coordinate 256,420,264, forward strand.
GTTTAACCCCACACTTATTTTATCGTTTAGTACATGTCTTTACTGTTTTACAAAATAACCTTTAAGTTTCAATATTTACAAAACCAACCCAAAACTTTTATTTAAAGCCGAATAGGGCATAATTCAAAAGCAAGCCCTAAACCTAGGTTACACCAATCATTAGCTCATCATTAATACTTCATTAATTACCTTCCATGATTATAAGGAAACCCTAGTTTATACGAAACCCTAATCGCCCCTTTTTAATTACTTTCCTTTTTATGTGTTTCGAATCAAGAAAAACCCAAGACAATTCATACAAGCTTCAAATTCATAAACATGTATTTTACTCAGGTCTTATAACATGTAACAACTTCTGGAAAAATCGATTCATGATCTCTAAAAATATTATAGGCTCAATCGTTAATTATTTATGCTTTTTAGGGTTTTAGGTTTCAAATAATTTCATACGACTTGTAAATCATGCATGGCTAGTTTTTATGTGTTATATACGACTTATAGGACTGAGAATAACATTAGGAACATACCCTTTATGTGCTTGAATCGTCGGAACAAAAGAAACCAAAACTAGCACTAGTCGAAACCCTAATTCTTCCAAAAACTCTCCACGATCAATACAGCAAATCTGGAACTCAACCACTATTTTTCCCACCTTCTATACCTTGAATCTTGTCCAAGAAAAATGGTCCCAACCTCTGGAAACTGGAAGTCGACTTGAGAGAGGTTTTTAGGTCGGTTTAGGGTTAATCGCTATTTAGGGATTATGTAGGCCGAATATTTGTATATATACTTGAGCTATTATTTTTCTTGTGGGCTTTAATATGTATTGGACTTAGATTAAATGGTCTTTTAATAATATAAATTATATTGGGCTTTAATTTAGTTTTATTTCTTTTATAAACTATTTTAATATTTTTATTAATATGTAAAATACAAAACTAATTTTATAAAATCATAAACTATAAAATTACCCTTACAAAGTGTTTAATATTTATTTAGGTCATGCGGGATATTTCTTAAAATTCTCTGAATTTACATAGCTTACTTGGTATTCTTTTGAATTAATTTTTCATACTTTTAACTGTAGGGTTATTTTGGTCTTTTTGTGAACTTTAGAAATTCCAGGTATTACATGGCAATATCAAAATTCATGAGCAAGATTGAAATAAAAAACCTCGTCTAGTTGTGGCTACCGAGTCCTTTACAAAATTTGAAACCATCTATGAACAAGAAACAATGAGAAACAACTCAACAAGTACATCAGAACATCTATACTTTTCACAAAATATATAACTTTTGTCATCTTATCTATTGATTCCTGATACAATCAAAACTTCTCAAACAAAAATTGAGTACTGCAAGCTAAAACATATTACAGATGATTATCTTATCGTAATTATCCAATATTATATAATCACTAATAAAACACATTCTTTATATTAATTTGCATATGAACACCACAATCAGGGACAAGCCAGAAAGTTATAGTCGAGGGGGCAAACTTTGATAATTTTTACAAATCGGTTCGCTAAGGGGGCGCATAACAAAAATAGTCAGATATTTTAAAAAATTTACACTACAATTTTCTTCGCTAGGGGTTACGTGCCCACCGTGCCCTCCTCCCGACCACAATGCGTATCAAATTGTCGAAAACTACATGTTACACTTTATTAAAGTAAAGAGGAACAATAAGTAATAATCTCCACAACTTCAAAAACAAAAGGGGGAATTGCATATATATACTCACTAAAACTTAAAAACTTGCATATTTCCCATAATACAAGTTTTTATTGCATGATGTACAATGCATTTTAAGCATGTTTTGGGTATATATGCAAATATTGAAGTTTTAGTGGGTATATATGCAATTGACCCGAAAATAATTTATATAAAAAAATAAAAATACTGCAACACGTACTTCAATTTCACGTTTCAAGTTATATGAATTTGACTATCAAAAAGTCAAATTGATCCAATTTTGGTAGTGCAATCCCATTAATACATTAAACTAATATAACCAAATTAAAAACAGAACAAGAACACATGCATGATCAAACCCTTAAACAGATTTCCCTCGTATATCATGAAAAAAAAAAACAATGCTTTTAATATAACAAAAACATAAAAGTAAGAAGAAATTATGAAATAAAAAGAGAAAAAGAAACAAACCTAGAAATTTGATTTGATGTATAATCTTGTAAATGAGGTTTTTTATTATGGATTAAATGGCATGAAATCAAGAACGTAAATTGTGAGTGTTTTATGAAAGTGGGTACAGAAAATAAAGGCGAATTGATTGCATAAATAGGTTTGGGTTGGGTCTGAATATTAGGATGTTTTTTTGCATGTGTTGTAAAAGAATAATATGAACGTGTCAAACTCATGGGTCAAAAAAAGAGAGAAATAAATGGGTTTTGGTATTATCTTTCTGCATATAACAAGATTTAATTTTCTTAATTTTCTGACTTTTTTTTTTTTTTTTCTTTTTGTAGATCCTTGAGTAAAAAAGACACACGGGTCGACTCCTTATCATGTGCCCAATGACACAAATTAGATTAACTTTTTTTTAGCAAAGACTTGTATTAATTGTGTGTTGTTTGTTTATTAAAAAGATCTAAATAAGAGTTTGATTGCCAAAAAATCTGAATCTAACCTAAATCTAAATAAAACTGTTTATTTTTAAAAAAATGTCTAAATATTTGTAGTTATCATTTTTCTACAATGTAATGTAAAATGATTGCATTCATGCAATAATAAATTTTATTAAAATTTAGAATAACAAATTTTATAAGAAAGTCAATTAAAGTTAAAAATATTTAAACAAAACATTTAAGCTCATGTTTATTTGATAAAAAAATGTGTCTGAGTTTATATTGAACTTTTCAAAATGATAAACTAAACATGTCAAGTAAGGGTTCCGATATATGAATTTGCTAACCCGAACCCTTCGATATGAACAAAACATGAATTATAAATTGCTATCATATTTTACATTCTTTATATCAAACAAAAAATATGCATTAAGACAAAAATAATAATAATAAGAAAAGCAAATAAAAAGATGAGTAAATTACACCGTTCGTCCTTGTGGTTTGCGTTGACCGCAGGGTTTCGTCCTTTGACCAAAAAAGTTGCACCGTCCGTCCTTAAGTGGGAAGCGTTATGCACCGTTAGTCCCTCCATCCAACTGGGCCCACCAATTCCACTAACGTCGGTTAACTCACTTAACCCATGAGGCATATCCGTCATTTCCCAAGTACATTGCATTTATTAAAATTCATTTTCACATTTAAACAAAACACACAAAATAAAATCTCCCCGCTTCTCATCCACTTTCATGGCGACACCCTTTTCCGCGACACCCTTTTTCGGTGAACCCTTCTTGGCCGAATCAAATGATCGATCTATCCTCGTCATTCCTAGAGTTTCTAAGCGTTTGGCCTCATTATCATCACCACGCGCCACGCCGACCACCGCCATATTACCCGCCCCTATTGGATGATAGATCGAACCTCGTGGTTCTTTCTACGCACCACACGCGGTGAGGCCCCTCGCGCGTTCGGATCTAGGCTAAATGGTTTCGAGTTGTGTTGTTATTTCAAGGGTTTTGTTATTTGTTCTTGGTTCGAGCATCACCATAGCAACGCCACCGCCACCTTGTTGTCACCACCATCGCTGCTCCTCATCTCTTAATCTCTCTAGTTCGTGGTAAGTCGGGACATGTATCCATCGTGTTACTTTCTTGATAGCGAATATAGTCATTTGGTTTTAATGTTTCGTGTGGTAAGAGATTGTGAGCGGAATGTGTATTTGGTCTTGGTTGATTACATTGTGAGAATGGTCGAGTGTTAGACCCATAAGGGTCTCGGATTGCTGTTCATTTAAACACGGGTCTTGGATTTGTTGGTTAGTATAAAGCGTGAATTATCTGAGAGGATTGATTAAGCGGTCCAAGGTTTGACCATGGGATGACTAGCATTGCAATGTTGTTGGTGGTTTAATCAATACTTTTGCTATCGGTGAGGTATTAATAATCAATGTCAAGCCATATGGTAAATTGTTATTTCGGAGGACTACTTTAATCCAAATGAGCGAAGAAATGGTTTATGGTTCATGTATAGGATATGTACTGTTGAAAGATAATGAATGACATCAAATTTTGTATCTATATGGTCACGAGGTACAAGATTGAAAATTCTAGTAATTATGGGAACATTGAAAATTGTGTAGCATAGGGGAAGGTTTTAGAAGAGTTTAATTAGTGGTTAGTTCGAACATATCACTACCGCTACTTTATTGTTTTTGATAATTTGATCTCCATAGTAATATTTTATGACCTCAAGTTCAATGACCGTAGTTGCAAGAAGTTATAATTCTACATGTGATAATTATCATGTGCAGCAACAGTTTTTGGTTTGATGATTATCATGTGCACCTGTGTGTTTTTATAGAGAGAGAAAGTATGTGGCAAAAATGAGGAGGTGTGTGTGTGTTGGGGTATATATACACCGTTCGTCCTTGCACCGTTCGTCTTTATGGTGTTGAAATGACGATTATACCCTCAGGTTAACAAGACTTAACGACCGTTAGTGGGCCCAGTTGGATGGAGGGACGAACGGTGCATAACGTTTCACACTTAAGGACGGACGGTGCAATTTTTTTGGTCAAAGGACGAAACCCTGCGGTCAACGCAAACCACAAGGACGAACGGTGTAATTTACTCTAAAAAGAATGATAACAAAACAAACTAAAAACAATAAAATTTAAGAAAAAAATTAAAAAAAGATAAATATATTAGCAAGTGTTAAGACTCTCATTTTCCATCTAGGGTTGTTGCCTCTTAATAGAAAAACAAACACTCTTAACACTAACTGCCACTTAATGACATGAAAACAAGAAACACATTTTTGGATTAAACTTCCGCCCGTATCTGACTAAATAAAACTAAAAAGCTTTTAAAAGGTATTTTTTATAAAAACACATCACTTTAGACTTTGACAAAGTACTTTCTAAAAGCGAGGTAAGTATCTTGGGGGAGAGTAGCATCCCAACTAGTTTTTGATTTTATTTCATTTGTATTTAAACTATGTCTTTTATTCTTATTTCGTTCAAATTTTGATATTTGTAACAGAATTGCAATGGAAAATAAGTGGTTGTTTAATATTCAATTTTTGTCTTTTGTTGCTTTTCTGTTAAATTTTGAAAATTTGCAACCAATTTGCAACAGAAAACAAATGATAAATTTTTTTAAATTTAAATTTTGTCTTCGGTTGCTATTCCGTTGCAAATTATGAAAACTTGCGACGGAATTGTAACAAAAATTAAATTATAATTTCTTTTTTCGTTGCAAATATTTATAATTTGTAACGCATTTGCAACGGAAAAAAAATAAATGTAAAAGAAAAATGTTTCTATTTTGCAACGTCGCACATATTTTTTGGCGATGCTCTTCGGTTATTACGGTTGCAAATTTGCAACAGAAATCTACCGTCGCAAATTTCATTGCATTTTTTTAGCCTGGTTTTGTAATAGTGTAGCTTGACACGTCAACATGGCGTATCTACGGGAGGCGGAGCCAGTAGGGGGCTGGCGAATGCTCAGCCACCCCCAACCGGCTTGGCATGTCTAAATTATAGTTTAAATTTCAGTCCTTGTTTCATTAAGTTTTTACTTCTCCCTTGCTAGTGGCAGAAATCTGTTAAAAACATCGTTATTGAAGAACACATGCTCATCAGAAAAATACGTTTTGTTGGAGCGCTGCAGATGTAGATGTAGAAGAAACAGTTGACTAGTCAAAGGGTTTATATATTTCACTATTGTTTCTTTTAAAGAATGGCCCAACTAGTTGTAAACAGTGTTGCAAAAATCGGCCCAGGCGGCCGATTAATCGCTAGGCGGGGATTAACTGCCACGATTTTCACTAATCGGCCTTATTAATCGGTTTGGTCAAAAATCGGTCAACATACCGATTAATCGGATAAAAATCGGTCAAATCGGGCATAAATCGGACAAAAATAGGATAAATCGGTCAACTGGGTTATGGATAAAAATCGGCCAAATCAGGGATAAATCGACCAAATCGGAGATAAATCGGCCAAATCAGGCATATAGTTTCAAAACTTTTTAACTTTATATATGAAAAATCCAATCCGATTAATCCCCGATTAATCCCCGCCTAACCGATTAATCGTTAGGCGGTACCTGGCCGCCTCGCTACCGCCTAACGATTTTTGCAATCTTGGTTGTAAATGAGTAAACTTAGTTTTCAGGCCCATTTACCGTTTGGTTTTCTTTTTTATTGATAGCATTTTTAGTGCTTTTGCAAAGTGTGAAAATTTTGTTCAAATTTATATATTTTTTAAAAACTAGGTGGTGCTTATACGGTTTTGTTCGTGTTTAGGTTTTATAAATGTAAAAAAAGTAACACGTATTTTTATTTCCTTTATATTATTGTGTTATTTTGGATTATTGAATTAACCGAGTTTGTGTAGAATATTAATGATCGCTTGATAACTATTAATTGCTTGTATGCTTGTTACTTGTTATGTTTTTATTCACTAATTGCATAAAATTTAATTGTACCGAGGGTTTGTGTAGAAACTAGAAGTCTTAAGTGTAGAACATTAATGATTTAATGACCAATTGAACAGTTGATCACTTGACATGACGTTAACTCCTAGTTTTAAGTTGTTTACTTTTGTTAGCACATTGACAAACTTTCTGAGATTTCATGGAAGAGATCTAGTGAGAAGAGAAATTGAAATAAGAAGAATGAGAACAAATTTGAGCCACAAATTTCAAATAAGGAGGAGAAATTTAGGGAGATGCATCTATTTCTTTAGGTGCATTTCAAATGTGCGGCTGTAATTTCTTCTCACCATTCTCATATCCTGAGATCTAGTGAGAAGAGAAATTGAAATAAGAAAAATGAGAAGAACTTTGAGCCACACATTTCAAATGAGGAGGAGAAATTAAGAGGAGGTGCATCTATTTCTTTAGGTGCATCTGAAATGTGCGGTTGTGGTTTCTTCTCACCCTTCTCATTTTAATTTTACTTCTCATTTGATTATGATTACTAATTTGTTGTTTACTTGTGTTACATTTTTGTGTGATTCTAGGTTGATTTGGGAGTTATAAGTAAGATGAGAACAATTGTCTTTTTACAAGAAAATAGAAGATGTTGTTTAGAAGCGCAAACTATGACCCAAAAAAAATTATTTTAGCCCCCCTAACTTGAAATCCTGACTTCGCCCCTAGTGTCTATAATATTTAAACTTGCAAGCAAGGGTGGCACACATATTCTTGTACACTCTTGAGCTAGGTGACATATTATTTACTTGTTTTTGGCCAATGTTCCAACTAATTATGAACTCGCGCGCACAAATTCACACTAATTTTGTAGGCTAAGTATGACAAAGTTGTAAAATAACGTAAAAAGGTAATAAATTTGTAATATGTATATATAAGAGGTGGAGAGCCCGCGCGTTGCCGCGGTGTGCTTTCTTAAAGATGGTTGCAGACATAATAGGTTTAAAGTAAATGTATAATCTTTGCTTTTCTTTTGTATATCTGTGGCTTATTGGTGTGTACTAAAACAATCCGGAAAATTATCCGGCGATATTTTGATCCGAAGATGGTTACAGCGATAGTCTGAAAACAACACTCACACTTACCGTAGTTGTAACCTCAAACATATACCAAAGTAACATGTTAAGAAAAAGGATGCATCCACCGTGGCTGCAACCATCATGGGTTGCCCCGCCAACATGTGGATAACCTGATCTTCTTCAAATCCATCCCCACCCTTGACAACGGATACCACTAACCACTGAAAGTGACTTTGCCTATCTTTCTTAGCAACAACAGATTAAATTTCTACCAACACCACCATGCCTAAGCTTACAACAGTTTTATTGAAGGGCATTTAAGCCATACAGAAACCACCAACATACATCATTCATGACTAACCCCTAGGTTTTTTTCCCCTTCCCATTTGACCCATCTTTGGCAAATGGTTTCATACCTATCTCTTCACAAAAATGGGCATTGGGAAGGCCAAGAACTTTGACCCTGGCATTAAAAGCCTCTTTGGCAATCTGTTTTGGAGTTTTATCCATGATATCATCATTTTTTGGGGCAAGCTCTTTTGGAGCTTTAATCCTCCTAGCATCTTCTTTTTTAGAGCATGAGCCACAGTAATCAATTGGAAGGTAGTCTTCCCATGGCATAGGAAGTTGAGGCCCTTCTGAGCTTGATTCACTGCTTGAAATGTAGATGATTTCTGCACATAAAAAAAATAAAAACTCAGCGTATGTGCTCAGGGTGTGCTTTTCTGATATAAAGATGTAAATGAAAAAGACAAACCTTTTTTCTTGTTGGAATTCATGGTGTGGTTTGTTTCAGATTATTGTTTGGTGAATTAATGTTTGGTGGAGAGGCTTTTTATAGATGAAATTTCAGATGAGTGCTTGGTTTATGAATGGAATATGTGCAGACAATGTGCAGCCTTGAAGAAAAAAATAGTGAATTAAAGCAGTGAATGCATACATGTTTGAGGTGATTAAAGCAGACAATATACATGCTTCAGTTGAGTGTTTTTGTATGATCATATTTCAATAATGGAATATGTACAGATGTGCAGTGCATGCTTGAAGAAAAAATAGTAAATCAGAGATTCTCATTTCATTAAAGAAATAGTCAATGTGCTATGCAGTGAAAAAAACATTGAATCCAAATTGTGCAGTGGAGGCTTGAGAGCAGTCAATGTGGTATGACAGATTCTGAATTACATACTGTATGCACATATTCTCAATCACACAGCTACCACATATGAATGATGATCACACAAAACATTTTGCAGCAGCAAATAATGGAGTAAATTTTACATGCGAACACTTTGTTCCAAACAATAGAGCCGCTAGGTTGCTGGATCACCGCTTCCAACCTTCTTGCTGAATCTCTCAAGCCTATGCATCATTCCATTAATTGGGTTATACTTTTTTACAATGGCTAATTTGCTTATCAATTTAAAATAGCAAGGCCAGAAAACGTGGTTACATGTTCTTTAAAAAGAATTTTAGTTACAGAAATTCAGTTTTCACAGGCGATCCTAATTACCTTTATATATAAAACCTTATAATCTGATTGTCCCAAACCTAAATCAACCACATTATCAAAAATGCAGAAGGTTCAAAAAAATAGACGATATAATAAAACAACCTTTTCATATCGTTTTAAGTGGCGTTTGGGTTTGTTTGAAAAATGCAGTTTTAACGCGTGCTCATGTCGTTCCTAGTTGTCTTTGGGCAGTTGCATACATTTCTGAACATACATATTTAGTTGAGTAGCAAGGTAAAAACACAAACCACAAATACTATGACGATATTGCATGTGCAAAAAATAAGAATACTCCAATGTTTGGAATGGAAGTCAGATACCTTTCTACGGTAAGGTGAGCGATTCTTGAAATTAAAATTTTCGGACCGACATTAGTGTTTCTATCTCGACCTCTAAACCCTCTGTGTAGTTGTGTTTCTCTGCACAATGGACATATCTGTAGCATGATGAGCTGATTTTATGCATGATCAGACCAATTTGAAACATTGTACTCGGTAATACATAATATAGGTAGTCAACAAAAGAATTCTCAAGCTGGCCATGAGTATCATAGTTTATTGCTCAAACTACTAAATTTTATAGTCAAAGCAATTGAATATTTTTAATATTCAGAAAGTACTCGGTCCTTTAAATAAAGCTTGGGTGGAAAAACAAACTATGACAAAATTTGATGATTGTTGGTTATAGGTAGACATCAAAAGGAAGCATGAAAATGCACTCATCGACCATGGTTAGTAGTATGAACAGATTCTAGAGACAGATTACTGACCGTAGCAACTTAAAACCTCGGTATGCGATAAGCTAGTTGTTGTTCCCCGTTCACTATCGTTTAAAACAGATTAAGTTTATAAAACAAGTTAAAAGTGAACTATGACTGAAATTAACATAAAGAAAACACACTAAGTAATTTTCAACATCATATTCTTATTAGAAATAAATCAACAAAGAATACGTTACCCAAGTACTTGCGGAATAGTACTTGGGATTGAAATGACAAAGTTGGGTGATTCCTCTCTAAGCTCGGGCTATGTCTCGAGCACAACTCTTAGAGCTCATTGAGCTATCTCAGAACTAAGTTGTATTTGGAGGGTGAAAAGATGGCTTGCGTGTATGTGTTTTTACAATTCACAAGCTTAACCTTTTCACTCCATCTCTTATGCTATTTATACATGTAAGATATTTGACTCTTTCTTAAGTGACAACCGACATCATCTGAGAAGACAAAAATCGATGTATTTTGTCTCATTCTAAAGACTATTCTAGGTAAGAGACAAGACTACTTTCCTAAATTCGGTGATGACACCGAGCACGATGTTTGCCATTCGGGGAAAGTTGACTTTGGTTGATAAGGACTTCGTCTTATCGATTCAACCTTTCCGCCTTGTCCCGCTCTTTCTTGATCTTTACATTCTTGATCTTCTACTTGATTTGTCTTGATGTAAGAAGTTGGATAGGAATCTTAGGGATTCGGTGAGTTATTGTCATCACTCACTTTGAATCCATCATCTTCTTCTTGACTCGGTCTTCACCCTTTAAGTTCCGCCTCATCGAGTGAGAGACTTCTTTATTGCCTCTTCGAGTATCACGAAGGCGACTCACCGAGAGACTATGCTCTCGATGACTGTTTGTTAACGGATTAAATACTTGGGCTATTTTCTATTCAAATCCTAGATTAAGGGGTTTGGGTATTTACTGAGCCCAACACTAGCTTATGTGCAGGAGCTCTTCCAACGTGAGCATCCTCAACTATCTCGACAATTTGAGAAAGTCCAGTTTCAGAACCAATGTGAGTGGCCTTGATTGATAAGCATCCATTCATATTGATGCAGGTTTTACTGACCAGGTTTTAATATTTATAATTACTCGTTATACCTATGGTCTACCCTAATGCACTAACGGACAGTGTACCCGGTTGTGTATAGTGTAGTATTTCGGTAAGACCGAGGTCGTCCCAAGAGCTATGTGTGCGGATTTAAGCTATGTGTTCTCTGTTGCATTCAAGGCCAGGCACTTTGATCTCAGGTTGGAAATCAACTCTTTTCCTTTTGCCAGTGGAAGCTTGTGGTTGAGATCCTTGAGGTGCAGTCAAGGCGGTGAATTCTCGGTTGAATTGGTGCTTCCTCGACCTTTCATATCTTTTGCTAAGCATCTTCATCGACTCCTTGACCACCTTATTTTGCTTCTTTCCAATGATCGGACCAAGTTCATCAAGTTCGGTGATCCCAAAGTCCGAATTTTAATGGATCATGAACCTCAAAGTATCTATTGTCGGTCCTCCGTAAACATTCATAGCCAATGGTTTGGTGTTGGGAATGATTTTGACATCGATGATTTTTCAGAAGCCTTGGTGGTCATTGTCGATTATATTCTTTAATTCGCTTTGCACGAGCTTGATTTTCTTCCTCTTTTCTTCATCTGAGCTCTCATTGCGACCATTTGAGCGACTGAGCTTCCATGAACTTCATCTGCTGACCCTTTTTGAGCTTGCTTGCATCTATTCCCACATTTGACTTCTTGGCAATCACTTTGGTCAATGCCTCCTTAGTCTTCTTTTCATCCTCGACTTGTTTCAATTTCCTTTCTTCTTTAGCAAGGTGTTTGGTTATGTTAAGGAGTGAAGAGGTATTGATGTCACCGATTTTGTAGGGAATCCTCTCGGGCTCGATGGTTGTTAGTATGCCTTTGCCCTTGTCCCGTCACGAGGAGGATGATGCAATTATGGGAGGTGGTGTTGTCATGATTGGTGTTAAGGATCGGTGTTGTTGTTGTTGTTGCTTGAGGTGGAAGTGATGAGATTGGTACTGCAGAGGCTGGTCTTGATGATGATGATGTTTGAGCCGAGGCGGTGGTGTTTGCTCCCCTCGATTATGAAGAGTTTTTCTTGATATTCTCCCCTCAACTGTTGCCGTAGCGTCGGTGAGGCAAGAGTTGGAGTAGGTCTTGAGGGGACCGACCACTTGACCTTTGAAGGCTGATAGATTTCGGTCATCATGGCCTTTATTTCAAATATCCGCTTGAAGACCGGTGACCTTTGCATCCAAGTTTGCATGAGATAACTCTAAAGCGGTCATTCGTGGACCAAGATTCCAAGCCATAGAAGGCGAGGCTGAGTCAAGGTAGCTACCGAGTGTTCGGTGAGTCCATGGTGGTGCGAAGAGTGCAGGCAAGTTTGAAGACCACGAACATTCGCGAGACTTGAGCATCTCTATAAGGTCGGTGAGCACGGATGAATTCTTTGCATATGCCTCGGTGGCCTCCGGCACTTTGGCATTGGCTGGTCTTCTTTGGCGTCCCCGATTTCATCAATCGTAACCCCAACCGTCGAAGATGCTTGAGGAACTTAACCATGTGTTCATCCAGTTGACAAGATGATGGTACATAAGATCTACGTGCTCATGAACATTTTCGTTGAAGGTGAGCACATCGGATCTAAGGTCGGTAATGGCGGCAACTTGATGTGTTGATCCCAAAGCATTCGATAACCCGTAAACGACCTCCTTGAAGCCCTACCGATCCACTTAACCGATTGTCTTTCGGTGAGTGGATGAACATTGTCAAATCTTTTGAATTCGTCGGTGGAAGATGAGGTGAGTCATTGTCTTGATTAGAAAAGGTGACTCGATGCGTGCTGTGGATCGGTGAGGCTCTTGTTCGATTTGAACCTCGTCCACTTCTTCCCTGCCGATAAGATTTCTTCATCACTTTCAAAGAAAGTCATCATCGATTCTAGCACTCGGTAACCTCAAAGAATGATTAACAAAGGAGTGGGAATGGGTTCCATATCGGTGGTGGTATTGATCCTACGAGTCTTTGTCTCCGTTGACCCCTCGGACCTTGGTGGGAGTTTCTCGGCATCTTCTCGGGAGTCGGGATTGGTTTTGGGTTCCGTATCGGTGGGTTGTTTCTTTCCTCCGAGTCTTTGTCCCCAGTGACCCCGAGACCACGGTGGGTATTTCCAGTGCCTTTAGCGAGTCGGTGAATGTTGTATCCCTATAAGTGGATTGTTTGTTTTCCCGAGTCTTTGGGATCGATCGGTGTGCCCTCGGACAAAGGCTTGGATTTGCTAATGTCATCACTGGGCATAGTGGGCGCTCCCCTACCCGCGGGTTGTTTGTTTCCTCCGGATCTTGGGGAGTAGTAGGTGTGACCAAGGGCACCGACTATGATGTATCGGTGTCCTTCGTTGTCACGGGGTGGTTGTTGCACAGTCGGTGGGTGTCTTTTGGTCTCGGGCCTTTTGTGCCTCTTGGTGGTGCTCACGAAGCCTCGGGCCCCGAGACTTTGGTTTAGTCTTAGTCCCGATCGAGACTTCCCTTTTTTTTTAAGAGCGGGGTTTGGAGACACCGATCCTCACAGTTGTTCTGACAACCATATGGGCCGTCAATTCAATAGGTATGACAAGGGATAGGTCCTTTTGAAAGTTTGAAGGACTCGGGATGCGGTAAATTTCCAAATTTTTCATCCACGAGTATAATTGGCACCGAGAACGATTGTAAAGCACAAGAGACAAACCTAGGATACGAAATATACTTCGTCCTAGTTTTGCTCTGTAGCCGTTACAAGATCACTGTAAATGATCTCCCTATGTCGACAAAGATGACCCCATTCATCAGGCGGTATGCCATCATGTTGAATAGAGTTTACCTTCGGTGGATGAGTGGTTCCCGCCGAGGACACGAATCACAAAAGTGAAAAGGATCCTCCAAGCCACGGGAATGAACTTTTAGTATTTGGGGTCTTGTCTAAAAATGTGGGATCCAAAGCGATTTGTTTTAACCCATCCTTCACTGTGGAAGGTTCGGGATGGGCGACATAAACACCTTTGTTGTAATCTAACCTGTTGAAGTGCAAAAGTTTTGTAATCCGGGGTATATTGTTGCCCCATTAAGGCGAACACGATGAGATACTCACGAGTGGTCTAAGGTTATTCTCATCGATCGAAGGTGTCGGGTCAAAGGCTTTAGATTGCCCAAAACTCCACGAGGTAGTTTGGGTACACCACTGAGGACACTTTACAAAGGCCGTTTTAGTGGGCGGTTGAATAAAAATTTTACAATGTCTTTATAGGTTGGGACATTTTCGGGGTATTCAAAATTACCTATGACATTGTTTGTTTTGAATTCAACGTTTGATAGATCCCCTACCATCGAGAAGCAAACGGAGAGATTGTGTTCTAGCCATATCTTTTAAAGAAGTTTTAGGGTTTAAAAAAGCGTTTGGCGAGAACAGTTAAAAATGTTTAGATCTCTCTAGTTTGTGATGAAAACTTTGTAAATGTTTACAAGAAAGGTTTTCAAAAGAGGTTTTGAAGGTTTGAGAACACACAAATATTTTGGATTTGAGAAAAGATTTTGTGAGTTTAATTGCGAAATTGATTTGTGTGTGTTGTTTGTGTAGAAGAAGAGGGTATTTATAGAGTGATAAGAGGGTGTTTGTGCACAAATGGAAATATTAATAGTCGGTTCTTGAAAGACTCTTGAATTTCCACATTTAATGCTACCACTCCATTACCCATGATAAAAATCCCGTTTTCAAGGAGCAGTTGAGGCGCGATAAAGTGCACTTTTGCGAGAGAAAAATATCAATTTGATATTTCTTGTGAGAGGCATTAAATGCCAAGTGGGATGTGATAAGACAAAGAAACATATATTCCTTTATTAAATTGGCATAGTTACCAACCTAGGACATTAAAGTGGCGATGCTTGGACCATTTAGTTACTCATTCAATGCTCTTTGTCAAGTGTCGGGGACCCTGAATGAGTCCTACTCATTCGGTGAGAGGTTTATTTTGGATTTTGGGGAGGATGAACCATGTCGAGAGAACTTTCGAGATTGGTTTTCAAATACTTGACTTTCAATGTCAAGCATTCCCAGTCGACTTTCGGTCTCACGAAGGTAGGTTCATCTAAGGGTTTGGTGAAGATATCGGCCAGTTGATATTGATAGGGATGAAATGAAGTTCTATGACTCCTTTCATTATGTGATCCACGATGAAGTGATATCGATATCAATGTGTTTGGTTCTTTGGTGGAGGACATGGTTGTTGGAGATTGCAATTGCACTAGTGTTATCACGGAAGATGGGCACCATTTTGTAATGGATGTCATAGTCACCGAGTTGACTTTTCATCCATAATACATTGGCACAACATCACATTATGACTACATATTCGACTTGACTAAGGACATAGCCACCGATTGTTGCTTCTTTGCACTCCAACACACCGTTTTCCTCCAAGAAATTGACGGGACCGAGGTACTTTTACATTCATGTTGCGGCCGGCATAATCGAATCGAGTAACCCTTGAGATCAAACCACGAGCATATTGGATAATATAGTCCAAGGTTTGGGGTTCCTTTCAGTACACGAGTATTCTTTTGGCTGCGAGTGAGGTGGGATTCTTTGGGATTGACCGATATCTTGCTATTAAGCAGTGAGAATTGTATATACGGTCTAGTAGCGGTTAGATACATCGGTGAGCCAACAATCCCTCGAAATGAGTTTGATTGGTGATTTGCCGGTGAGATCGGGTCCAAGGTTGTTAGGTGGAACCATTGGTGTCTTCACCGAGGCATAGTCAAATATCTCATATTTCTTCAAGAGATTTTGGTGTATTTCTCTTGGTGATGGATATACCTTTATCGGTTTGCACGATTTGAAGTCCAAGAAAGTAAGTGAGTTCCCCATCATGCTCATTTCAAACTTCTTTGTCATCAGTTTTCAAGCTGTTTGCAAAGTTGTAGTTTGTTGAGCCAAAGATGATATCATCAACATACACTTGGACTAGTATCACATCTGTTGGGTTCTATAGACAAGCGATTGTGTTGTCTATCTTTCCTCGACAAACTTGTTTTGTATCGGGAAGGCGAGAGAGTTTCATACCATGCCACAGGAGCTTGTTTAAGTTCATAAAGGGCTTTGTCAAGCTTGCGAGACATAGTCGGAATTCACTACTCTCAAAGCACGGAGGTTCTTGAACATACACATCTTCCTTGAGATCACCATTTAAGAATGCACTTTTAACATCCATTTGGTAGACCACGAAGTTCATGTATGTTGCATATGCAAGGAAGATCTGATGGCTTCCATTCTTGCAAGAGGATCAAATGTCTCATCATAGTCGATGCCTTCTTGTTGTTGTATCCTTTGGCTACAAGTCCGGCTTTATTTTTAATAGCGGTGCCGTTTTCATCGATCTTATTTACGAAAACCCACTTCATTCCTATGACTACTACATCCCGAGGACATTTGATCAAGGTCATGACCTTGTTTTATCAAAGCTGTTGCAATTCATCTTGCATGCTTTGAACCCGGCTTGGGTGTTTTAGAGCTTGATGACACTTTTGGGTTCAATGTCGATAGGTAATCGGCATATAGACATTCATTGGTCAAGCTGCAGTTAGACTAGCGACCATACTTCTAGTGAGCATGCCTCGGTGGGTTCACCAATGATGTTTACAAGCTCAATGTCCTAAAATCTAGTCCACTTACTTTGTAGTGCAGGATCCGAGCTTGAAGATGTCTTGGGAGTTCGGATGTGAGTTCGGTGCAAGAGCCATAGAATCATTTAGAACAAGCTGTTGAGATGTCATGATCGGGTTGAGGATCATGAGTTCTGAGTTCACGATCATTTGGATCATTGTTACATATCCCAGTAGGACGGTGATTATTAATGAATTCATTGATGGTTGGTTGGGGTAGGTTGTGGGGTAAGACAAAATATGAGATGTCGGCATCGACTTGATATGAGGAATTGAGTTCGATGTTGTACTCATCGGAGGATATCTTGATGAGTTATCAATTCCTATTTCCTCCATTGAGGTGTTGGTGAACTGATGCTTTCAATACTTTCATCAAAGGTGACATGAAAGGTTTCCTCAACTTGTTGTCTCTTTGTGTTAAAAACCACGAAGGCTTTGGAGATCGGTGAGTAGCCTAAAAGTATCCATCATCGACTTTTGCATCAAACTTGCCTAGATGATCCTTGTGGTTGTGAATGAACACGGGACATCCAAACACATGAAAATAGCTTATGTCCGGAAGTCTACCTTTGAAGATCTCATATGGGGTTTTATTATGTCTTTTGACAATGATTGACTGTTTGAGTGTAGCGAGCGGTTTGGTACTTGATCGAAATGTTTTGAGAGGGTGAGCCATTTAACATAGTTCTAGACCTCAATGAGAGTTATGTTTTCCTTTCAAAGAACCCCATTTTGTTCGGGGTATAAGGAGATGAGAAATTTTGAGAAATTCCTTTTCATCACGAAACTCTCAAGTTCTTGATTTACGAACTTCGGTGCCATTGTCGATTCAGATTTGTTTGTGATAATGTCATTACGGTTTTCAATCTTCACGATGAATGACATTATTGCATCATTGCTGACTCTTTTTGAAAGAAAGTATACCCAAGTGTATCTTGAGAATTCATCAACAATGACAAGTGTATACTTCTCATCTTTGGATTGATCGGGATGACAGTCCAAGCGGATCCATGTGCGAGGAGGTGAAGCGACTTTGATGGAGAAATTTTGTTTGGTTTTGAATGATGCTCTGTGGTGTTTACCCTTTTCACAGGCGAGCATGGTTTGTCTTTGCAAAGACCGGTGATGGTAAGCCAAGGACCTTGTTTTGTTTTGCCAAGTTGTTGAGGTTTTGAAGTTCGGTGTGAGAGTCTCTTATGCCACGACCAATTGATAGTTTGGTGGCTTTAGCAAAGAGACACGTTCCATCTTGGGAGAGAGTTGACATGTCAAGCACATAAACATCATCTCTCCTAGGAGCTATCAACACAACTTACTTGTTGGCATTAAAATGGTACCTTGTTTATCATTGAATTGTACAATGAATTTTGCATCACATAGTTGGTGATCGATGAGATTGTATTTGAGACCGTTGACATAGGCTATTCTAGAAAACTATTCCATTGCGGTTCTTGAACCATAACCTTGATGGGACATGATGAGTTATCACCAAATACTACCTTGGGCCTGGTTCCTTTACATACTTGTGCAGATATTCCTTCACACGGTCATGCTTCTTGAGCATCCCATTGTCTAGATGCCAAATAGGCTCCTGGCATGTCTCTGCACAAGTAGTAAAGCGAATTAGTTTCTCTTTGTGACCCACTTACTAGTGGGCTTGGATCTCAAGGTCTCTTTGAAATTTGCAATCGACTCATGGTCGGTGGTTGTGTGCAAGGTGCTACCAGGTTTTGCACTTAGAGGTGAGGATGACTCGGTGACTCTAGGTTGTTTGGAATTTCTCCTTGCATGAATGATCTTGTCATGTTGGGATGTCTCATGAGTGGATTACGCAAATATCACGGCATGTATTCATGAGACAATCATCGATGATGATCATTGAACCCACGTGAGGACGAGAGAGGAAAAGGTTTTGCTCTATTCTTTGGGGTAGTTTTGGAGGATGAAGCATCGATGACCAACTTTGGTATAGTTTGCTTGGTGACATCTTGTAGATGATCGCGATCCTGTGATCATCCTTTTGCGGATCATGCAAAAAGGATTCTATAGCGATTGTCGATGGTATGGGTGGTGTAATGACACACTCACACTTTTGTTTGTTTTGGAGGTTGACTTAGACTTTGAGGAACTGGAGGAAGGCGACTTTGTCTCCTTGATTGGTTCGGACCTTTTCAATGGATTCCATTTTTGAGAAGCTTCCTCACAAGTTCGATCGATTCTTTGGATTTGAGTCGACCGGTGGGGACAGAGGATGATGAAGTCTCGGCGGAGTAGACTCTTGTTGGATTGATTTTGCTTGTTTACGTAGGATAGTTCTACCACGTCGGACCTTTCTTTTGGTGAATGAGGATTGAATTGTAGTGGAGTAAGCTCGAGCTTGGGCGGCACCACGAAGAGGTTTCGGTGGTGGGCGGTGCTTGAGATTACGCCGACTCGAGATGTGTTGGTTCTGACTTGGGCACATCGAGAGTCAACATGCTCTTTAGAGCTTGACTTTCGAGCTCTAGAATCCTTCGAGAATCGAAGTTTGGAAGCTTACTCTCGGGATTAACTCGTTCAATCCATTCTTTGGAATTTGAATCAGCCAACATACTTGTAATCATGCCACGAGACACAAATGGCTTAGGAGACGGGTCTTTGTTGAGAGAGTCGGGAGATGATCTTCACCTATGACTCTCTTCTTGCTACTCTTGGGGCTCCCACGGCATCAAAGACCACAGGATTCTTAGCGGATCCAACTATTGAGAATATCATTTGCCTTTTTAAGTTCATCTTGAAGATTACGATTTCTTTTAACTAGTTCGGTGTTTTGAATTTGCAAAGTGGCGACCTCAAGCTTAGCTTGTTTTAAAATAAGCAATTCATCCTACACTTATTCAATTCAAAACTTAACTTGTTGTACTTAGAAAAAGATTGGTCTTTTCTCTTCTACAAACTTAAGGTCAACATTTAGATAATTCATATAAGGCGCCAATCGAGTCATCATCCATAGAAAGTAAAGTGTTTACCTTCTTCATTGTGATGTTGACCCATTCCCGTTCTAGCATGATTCTTCCCAACGGCTAGCTTGTCTTCTTACGAGAGAGCCATTAGAGCAACGACATGTACCATTTCATCATCCGATGAGATTGGCTCTTCATCGATCAAAGGTTTCGACAACAAGGCCTTTGTTCTTACCACCGCATGATTGAACATTTTTGTTGTTTACGAGGGGTGGCCTCAAGCAATGCAAGCTTAGCTTTTGCTTTCTTATACTTAGCTTCATAATCAATGGTTTTGTTAAGATCATATTTGTTTTGAACATTTTGATGAGGCGATAGATTTTTGGTTGAAATTTGCTAAAGCACAAGGCGATTAGATCTTGATGGTTTGTAAGAGGGTTCGAAGTTGTTTTGAAAAGCAGTCTTTTGCAAAATGGCCTCTTTATGACACTTGTAGCATTCGGTGTCTTGATTGCTTTAGTAGTTGAGAAACATTTGTTTCTTTTAATAAACCTTCGAGAGTTAGCGAGTGCCCTTTCTGAAATTGACATTGGTCACTTAGGTACTCTCACTTGATCTCTCATCGGGCTCATCATCGAGTTTTCTTGGAAATCTTGAACTACATTGTTAGAAAAGCGGTTGATATTGGTGATGAGGTAGTGGTGGGGACTTCTTGACTTACGAGACTTCTTTAAGTCGGTATAAATGCATTGATGAGGTTTTCCTCATAGACAAATTCCATAAATTTCAAAAGCTCAAGATTTTGGATGTGATTGGCATTCATGAGTCCACGAGAGAAATTCAACCACTTCTCGGGAGGCTGTTTACAAAACCAACATTGATTTCATGCTTAGACAACTTAACACCATCATTTGAAAGTTCATTTAAAAGAGTTTTGTATCGGTGTAAGTTTGAGAGAGTTTACGAGTCCTTAGCCACGAAGGTGTTATACTCGAGTTTCGGTCCATTATCCTGTTTTCCTTGGTATCGGATGGTCCTTCATGACTATGAACTAGGTGCATAAGATATAACTTTTCACATACACATCAAACCATAACACAAAGTAGCATATAGATGGAATTCTAGAGAGAAAGTTAGAGGTTTAGGGAACTTAGTGAGAGAAAGTGAAAGATATTATTATGAGCTCCAACTCTACCTTGGGAGGTAGAGTATTTATAGTCTTACATAAATCGCCACACATCGGTGTGGATCGGGCATCTGGTGGGTAAAGACCGTCAGTCCTCCACGATGTTACTTAACTAAATACTACTTAACTTATAAGAACTACGACTACGAGCTTTCTAACGATTACATATACTTGAGGTGACCGACTCTTTAATTCACGGAATTTCTAATTCTAACAATCTCCCCAAGGAGGTCACCTCAATCATGTACCAAAATTACATTGAATACAACTAGATAATACATTAACAATTGATCTTGCATTCTTGATGTAGTCCTTTGTTCCTAAGCTCGTAGTCATTGATTCTTCACATTGCATGTTTGGTTACTCAAGTGGAGGTCTTTTCTTGATCCACGTGATGATAAATTTGAGCCATCTTTTGAGATCATCGACAATCAAAATCTTTGAGACATCCATTGTGGTGTTATGACTTAAGGACCGACATGCTCACATTACGGATCATGATATCTTCTTATCGAGTAAGCGGAAGCATTTGTTGATTCATGATATTGGCGGCAGCCAGAAGCGAAGCATGGAGTGAAAATATCGAGTCATTGATGCACTAATCATGATTTCTTTTGAGATGAATGTGTTAAGTGAGCATGCGGCTATGGATTGACCGCTTCATTACGATCACCGCAAGCGTCGGGTGTACCGCATACAACGATTAGCAATAAATCGCACGAAAGTGTCTTTGATCGCTTTCGTTGAATTGAGTACACGGCCCGCGGTTCCCGTTGATCGATTACAAATCTTGCTGTGATCGGTATAATTAGAAGAATTTCCTTGACGAGGTTTCGCAATTGTTCTAGTTGTTCTCAAACCGGAACGTCTCAAAGAAGACAACACGGAATTGAGTGAACGGTAATTTTAAGTCCACCGATTGATGAAAGAGATTTGAAAAACAATCGTGTATTGCTCAATAGAAATTGTTTTTGCAATACAACGAAGGTTTTATTGAAAATCAATTATCAATCATAAAACACCTTTTGGTTTGAAAAATGAGTACACGGTCGATGTGCTAAAGAAAAGAGTTTTTATGCACAAAGACCGGTTTTTCAAAGGTATCCATCAATCCATAACCTGAACTAGGATTGATTCAAGAGATTGAATCGCCCCATTGTTTCTGTTTAGTTGTCACATGGTTGATCTATATAATAGATCTCACATGCCACCTACCAGGAGCTTGTTTGATGTTTGATGAGTCTCTAAATACTCATCATTTTTATACAAAATAAACTGCAAAATCATCTGAAAACACTCAGAAACACATCAAAATGATCAAAATATCACAAATCAGTGTTTTATGTGTTTTAAATGCAAAAATATCAAAATCGGATGAAAAACATATCAAATTTGCAAAAATTGCGGTTTAGTCCCCAGTTTCGAAAATTGTCAAAAATAGTCCCTGAGTCAAAATTTCAAAAGAAAAGTCACCAAAGGTCTTTTTAAATCATAAATTGTCATATTTAGTCCTTTGGTAGAAAATCTAAAAGTTTTGAGAAATTTACAGTTTTGGTCCCTGAGCTTTTAAATTGGTCAAAAGTAATCCTTGGAGTTTCAAAAATGTTCAAATTAGCCCTTGGATTATTAAAACTTGGCAAAACAAACCCTTTTGACTACTTTTCATAATTTACAGTATTGGTCCTCAGGTTTTATGAAATTGCAAAAGAGGTCCTTGTGTTATACTTCCACAAACCAAACGGATCCTATAAACTATCTAAGCCCAAACACAAACCACTTTGGCCCAACCCTTTTACCCATCCAGTATACCCTTGACCCGGATCCAACCCAAACCCACATTTCAAAAACAAAACCGCCCCCAAATCCTGTCATCCCCGACATAATTGTCTGCAACTTTTCCCCCCTCCTCAAACCTACCAGTCCACTCTACTCCACCACTTGTCTCCCCCCACCTCACCTAACATCTCAAACCACATTAAATGCTTCCCCTTTCCCTGTCCAAGATGTGGAAACCATTTTTCCCGCCAAAAACAGGATTTATGGCCAAGATTGATTCTAGTACATCAATGGTTGAGATTGGTGCTGGGATTTGCTCAGAACAGGAGAGAGATGCATTTGGGAGTATAAAAGGGATGAAGAGATATGAAAAGGAGGGTAGTTAGTTTTTAAAAAGATTTTCTTTATGTCGTATTTTATATAAAATGTTTTAGTTAGTCTAAACTATGTAATTTTTTGTGTTAATGATTCAAACTTAAGCTAATATAGCTTTGTAATCATTATAAGAGTTAATTTCATGATTTGGTTAGAATTTCATGTTTCATAGCTCTGTGAACATTTTCCATTTCATATTACGATTCAAGGCTTCATATAGTTTGTTTTCAGCTCAAGAAGCTTATTTAAGCTTATCTTAAGCTTTAGTAAGGTTATTAATCGGTTTCAAGTAACTTTGGTCATAAGTCAACAAAAGTCAACAAAGTCAAAATCAATAGTCAAAGCGGTTTTGAGTTTAAATCCGATTTCAATGTGTATTTTAGATAATATTAATGTAATTTGGTCTATTTTGAATCATTCGATGCGTTTTCGATGAAGGTTGTGGTTTAAATGTCATTGGCTCATGCTAAAAGGGTGTTTGGTTTAAGCTTATTTGAGGTCCAAAGTTCTTTTTACCACTTTGACTTTCAAAGTCAAAGTGTCTTAAGGTCAAAATCAAGTAGTAAAAGTTTTTTTACTTGTGTTAAAAGAATTTGCAAAGTTTGGTCTATAAACAAAAAAAGCTCATTTGCTTTCTGTCTCCTTGTCAAACAGCTTGACTTGAATTTGTTTGAACACCTTTTTCACGGTTTATTTGTGGTTAAAACCTTGTCCAAACTGTTTTCTTATATCATCACATACCCGCTCAACATAGATCTAGTTTATTTGGCACTTAGGATAGTGTAGCATAGTTATTTTGCCTTAAAATCGCCAAAAAACCATACATCCATTACTCTGATGGGCCTGCAATCCCATTTCCGACTTATTTTGTGCTTTTTACATTTCCCATTAGCTTATTTAGTATCCTTAGTGCTTATTAGGTGATCTAGATTAGGTGTCATTTGATTCTAGTTAGCTTAATTAGTACTTATTAGGAGATCGGTTAGCTTATTACTTGGTTTGCATGCTTAGTACTCTTAGGATTTCCTTATCTCCCAACCGCTTTTCCTCACTTATTTGCTTTTTAGTTTCTATAGCTTATTTTAGATTAATCTCGGTATTAAAGTGCTTATTCCATGTTTGGATTGCTTATTGTATGCCTTATTTTTATGCTCAAAAGCGAAAGGGGTGTTTGTTTGTGCTTGTCAAGCTGCTGTGAATAAGCGGTTGTAAAGCGCTTATTCAAGTTTTGATAAAAGTCTTTTCACAAAAAGTTTAGATTTGGTCTTATTATTAAGTTGCTAAAGAAAAATTTGAAAAAAAATAGTTTGAAACAAAAGGTACCACAGGATTCGAACACAGGACCTCTTGCATGACCACAACACCACACCACTTAACCAACTGCCTAGGGTCTTTGATCGATTATACTTTGCACCTTTAATATTTAACTACGGTTTCGGTTTTAGCTTATAGCTTATTTAGGCTTTTAAGCGCTTATTTCATAAAGTAGTGTACCACTTTTCATTTTTCTTAAAACCGGTTTTACTTCAAGTATTTTCTGTGAAATTTTCGGATTTTCTAAAATCATTTAGTATTTTATAATTAAATTAGATTAAAATAGTTTTAATTAGTAATAAATAAAATAAAAGTCGAAAAAATACCCGGCTTTTTCCTAAACTTTTCTTTTGTCATGTAATGCGTGGGAAAATTGTTTTACATTCATAGGACTTTTATTTCTCAAATTTTACGTTTTATCTTGCGCTCCAGCGTAATTTTAAATACATAACGTCGTTTTCACTTTAGGCCACGTTTTTAGATATTTTAAGTTTAAGTTTTAGTTAAAATAGTTTATTTAAGTCATTTTGTTTTATAAAATCAACAAAACATCATTTTAATTATAGTGATAGCGTTTATTTAATATTTTAATCTTTTAATTTCTTTTAATTTTCATTTTAGCTCTTGTAGTTTATGTCCTTTTCCGTAGTTATAATAATTCCAAATCTCCTTTCCGTCAAATTCTCGATCACTATCGTGAGGTGATCCATTACCGATTTCATTTGGGACATAACGACCGGGAGAACCTATACTCCTCGGATCTTCATTGATTTCGTCTTTGAAATTGTTTTAAGTTTTCTTACGCTTGCGTGAGAGAACTTAATGATTTCTTGGCGCATCAAATTTTAGGCGCCCGGCTTGGGGTGTGGTGATTATCTTACGTTTAGCATTAGTGATTTGGATATTCACTCTTTGTTCATACCATCCATCTGTATGTATTTATATTCTCTTTTAAAAATCAAAAACCCAAAAAGATTTTCATTCTTTGTTTTTGCAAAATGTTTTTCAAAAAATCCAAAAATATCCATCTTTACCCTCTAAATCTGTTTAATTCTCCATTCCTTTATCCTCTAATCTGTTTAATTCTCCATTCCTTATCATCTATAAATGTTTAATTCTTTATGTCATGGTATTTGACATGTTCCTGGTGTGGAGGTCCATTTAACGGTGGAAATTGTCGGCGATGTACCAATGTGGTTTTCGGAGACAAGTTTGTCGATAATCGATTCCATTTCAAATAATGAAGCACCGATTTTTCCTACCTACCTCCACACCTTTAATCGAATCCCACTCATGCGAGTTTGTGGGAATGATTCTCATTACGGTTTGATTGTCCACCATGGTTCCGACTTTGTCATGATGGGAACCATGTTACAATCGAACTTTGGTGAAGTTATTCTCCAATTATCTCTGTTGTGAAGTGCGGGGTCCTCATCGACTTTTGAATGTCAGCAGATGAATCAAAATTTTCACAATTCCAATTCTCCGGTTTGACAATTTCCAACCCCACAGTATTCCATCGGTCATCGGACTTCGAGCCTTCACATCATTTCAATGATTACGAGTGTAATCTTCCTCAAAATTACGAAGAAATATGCATTCGAAAAGCGCAAATGAAAAGAATGGTGTGTAAGCTTGACGAGATGAATATAAGAATCGGATATGATGGCGATGATGATGAGGATAGTATTGAATGAAGGAATACTATGATTACGACGAGGAGAGTGTTACTCGATTGAGCGATCTTATTTCTCAACTCCCTCGGTCTATTGCTATCACACCCATCTTACCTTTTATTGCTTCCAAAGACTCTCTCATAATGGGGGCGAGCCTCCTAGCACTATTCCGAAATGGAATCGTCTAGTGTTGAGAACCTTGTCCCAACCCAGTGAGTCCGAGGTTATCTCCGTGTAATATGTGTGATGAGCCTCTTAATGATGATTCTTCTCCTCCTCTTGACATTCCATATGATCATGTCGAGATGTTCTCCGATTCGATAACGATTGTACCGTTTGGCGGTTCTTTATCCTATGGAGACATCGATTATGTCGAGGAGCTACCTTACGAGCTAGTTAGCTTAGAGGAGTGAGAGATTATGATGATCACGGAAATTGAGGGCGAGATACTTCGTGAACAATTGTTCAATATAAATCTCCTCGTTTCTAAGATCGAATCATTTTGTGCTAAGTCGACTTCATCTCCTATCCCGTTGTGGATAGTGACTCTACATTGGACAAGCCAGAGCTTGAGGCTTTTCAATGATTCTCTTCATGAAGAGTTCTCCGGTGAACTCTCTCATGACATATCTCCTCGAATATGATCATTTCTATTTTGATCTTGAGGATGATATTGACTTGGAGGAAGGTGTACTCTATCATAAGAGTTTGCTTATTGATGATACTACCCTCACCCTTCCTCCCGATATGTCTACATTTGAGGATGAAGAATGGATCTTGATTGTTATCAACATCTTTCTTCCATTCCTCACATATGATGTGACTTCCTCTCTTCTTCACTCCTTCGGGAATGAAGACACTATCTTTGACCCCGGCATTTTCATTTATCATTTGTGAGCCGGTTCTATGTATATCTCATCGGTGTGGAACTTTCACGTGCTTCAAATGTTTATCCAAACATCTTGAATGAAAGTCCGATGGAGATTGTATCTTCCACTTGCTTCCCCATGAACCAATGAATTGGGGTCGAGTCGAGCTA
The DNA here is from genome assembly GCA_022545495.1 of Chrysanthemum lavandulifolium. Lineage (NCBI taxonomy): Eukaryota > Viridiplantae > Streptophyta > Magnoliopsida > Asterales > Asteraceae > Chrysanthemum > Chrysanthemum lavandulifolium. The sequence continues at coordinate 256,447,170 of CM040239.1, forward strand.
GCGACTCGGAAATCAAAAGCGATGCACACACCATATGGGTTTTCACCTATATTTCGACTTCTTACCCTTTCTACCACCTAAGTGTGGGGTGATGCCCACGTGTTGTAATATTAAAAAAAAAAAAAAAAAAAAAAAAATCTTTCTAAATAATGGCCGTAGTATTTCCCTTTTCGTTCTTTGTTTGACATAACAGTAGGTACTTTGAATATTGAGGGCAATATTCATTTCTAAGTGTGGGGGATTCTCACGAATTTTATCATATAATTATACAAATTCCCGTTTTGGCCAAAATTTTTTTGGAATAAGTGTTCTACACTTTCTCACTTGGTTATCGATCCACCATATACGTAAGACAAAAGGATTAGCTAATCCAGAGCAAAGGGCTCTTGGTAAAGATATCTCAAATCCGTTGACGACTTGCAATTTGCCCAAAATTGTATGGTATTATTTCGCATATCCTTAAAAGTGAAGAGTTGGCTAGCCCGCTTAAGATTATGGCTTGTGGTAAAGGCGATGGAAAAACCATAATTGGTAATCGGCTCACCAAAGATAATATTGATAATTTATCTAAGAGTTGGCTAGTCCGGAAAGTGCAACCACGGTAAAGACAAATCAAATCCGTTGAAAAGTTGGTGGTTTGCTCAAAATCACATGGTTATCGATGTACCATGGTTCTTACTTGAGCTGAAACATTCGGCTACTCCAGTGATGGCTTTTGGTAAAAGTTTAAAATCCATTATGTTTTCTCAAATCATTGCTAGGGACTAGCAATATCTCGATGTGGGGATTGATGAGTCTCTAAATACTCATCATTTTATACAAAATAAAGCGCAAAATCATCGAAAACACTCGAAACACATCAAAATGATCAAAATATCACAAATCGGTGTTTTATGTGTTTTAAATGCAAAAATATCAAAATCGGATGAAAAACATATCAAATTTGCAAAATTGCGGTTTAGTCCCCAGTTTGAAAATTGTCAAAAATAGTCCACGAGTCAAAATTTCAAAGAAAAGTCACCAAAGGTCTTTTAAATCATAAATTGTCATATTTAGTCCTTTGGTAGAAAATCTAAAAGTTTTGAGAAATTCTACGTTTGGTCCCCGAGCTTTTAAATTGGTCAAAAGTAATCCTTGAGTTTCAAAATGTTCAAATTAGCCCTTGGATTATTAAAACTTGGCAAAACAAACCCTTTTGACTACTTTTCATAATTTACTGATATTGGTCCTCGGGTTTTATGAAATTGCAAAAGAGGTCCTTGTGTTATACTTCCACAAACCAAACGGATCCTATAAACTATCTAAGCCCAAACACAAACCACTTTGGCCCAACCCTTTTACCCATCCAGTATACCCTTGACCCGGATCCAACCCAAACCCACATTTCAAAAACAAAACCGCCCCCAAATCCTGTCATCCCCGACATAATTGTCTGCAACTTTTCCCCCCTCCTCAAACCTACCAGTCCACTCTACTCCACCACTTGTCTCCCCCCACCTCACCTAACATCTCAAACCACATTAAATGCTTCCCCTTTCCCTGTCCAAGATGTGGAAACCATTTTTCCCGCCAAAAACAGGATTTATGGCCAAGATTGATTCTAGTACATCAATGGTTGAGATTGGTGCTAGGATTTGCTCAGAACAGGAGAGAGATGCATTTGGGAGTATAAAGGGATGAAGAGATATGAAAAGGAGGGTAGTTAGTTTTAAAAGATTTTCTTTATGTCGTATTTTATATAAAATGTTTTAGTTAGTCTAAACTATGTAATTTTTTGTGTTAATGATTCAAACTTAAGCTAATATAGCTTTGTAATCTGTTATAAGAGTTAATTTCATGATTTGGTTAGAATTTCATGTTTCATAGCTCTGTGAACATTTTCCATTTCATATTACGATTCCAAGGCTTCATATAGTTTGTTTTTCAGCTCCAAGAAGCTTATTTAAGCTTATCTTAAGCTTTGGTAAGGTTATTAATCAGTTTCAAGTAACTTTGGTCATAAGTCAACAAAAGTCAACAAAAGTCAAAATCAATAGTCAAAGCAGTTTTGAGTTTAAATCCTGATTTCAATGTGTATTTTAGATAATATTAATGTAATTTGGTCTATTTTGAATCTGTTCAATGCAGTTTTCAGTGAAGGTTGTGGTTTAAATGTCATTGGCTCATGCTAAAAGGGGTGTTTGGTTTAAGCTTATTTGAGGTCCAAAGTTCTTTTACCACTTTGACTTTCAAAGTCAAAGTGTCTTAAGGTCAAAATCAGTAGCAAAAGTTTTTTTTTACTTGTGTTAAAAGAATTTGCAAAGTTTGGTCTATAAACAAAAAAAGCTCATTTTGCTTTACATCTCCTTGTCAAACAATGACTTGATGGTGTTTGAACACCTTTTTCACGGTTTATTTGTGGTTAAAACCTTGTCCAAACTGTTTTTCTTATATCATCACATACCCACCTCAACATAGATCTAGTTTATTTGGCACTTAGGATAGTGTAGCATAGTTATTTTGCCTTAAAATCGCCAAAAACCATACATCCTTTACTCTGATGGGCTGCAGTCCATTTCCGACTTATTTTTGGTGCTTTTTACATTTCCCATTAGCTTATTTAGTATCCTTAGTGCTTATTAGGTGATCTAGATTAGGTGTCATTTGATTCTAGTTAGCTTAATTAGTACTTATTAGGAGATCCAGTTAGCTTATTACTTGGTTTGCATGCTTAGTACTCTTAGGATTTCCCTTATCTCCCAACTGCTTTTCCCTCACTTATTTGCTTTTTTTTAGTTTCTATAGCTTATTTTAGATTAATCTCAGTATTAAAGTGCTTATTCCCATGTTTGGATTGCTTATTGTATGCCTTATTTTTATGCTCAAAAACTGAAAGGGGTGTTTGTTTGTGCTTCTGTCCAAACTGCTGTGAATAAGCAGTTGTAAAACTGCTTATTCCAAGTTTTGATAAAAAGTCTTTTCACAAAAAAGTTTAGATTTGGTCTTATTATTAAGTTGCTAAAAGAAAAATTTGAAAAAAAAAATAGTTTGAAACAAAAAGGTACCACAGGATTCGAACCTGGGACCTCTTGCACACGACCACAACACTACACCACTTAACCAACTGCCCTAGGGTCTTTGATCAGTTATACTTTGCACCTTTTAATATTTAACTACCAGTTTCAGTTTCTAGCTTATAGCTTATTTAGGCTTTTTAACTGCTTATTTCATAAAGTAGTGTACCACTTTTTCATTTTTCTTAAAACCAGTTTTACTTCAAGTATTTTCTGTGAAATTTTCGGATTTTTCTAAAATCATTTAGTATTTTTTATAATTAAATTAGATTAAAATAGTTTTTAATTCGTAATAAATAAAATAAAAGTCGAAAAAATACCCGGCTTTTTCCTAAAATTTTCTTTTGTCATGTAGTACGTGGGAAAATTGTTTTTACATTCATAGGACTTTTATTTCTCAAATTTTACGTTTTATCTTGCGCTCCAGCGTAATTTTCGTACATAACGTACGTTTTCACTTTAGGCCACGTTTTTAGATAGTTTAAGTTTAAGTTTTAGTTAAAATAGTTTATTTAAGTCATTTTGTTTTATAAAATCAACAAAAACATCATTTTAATTATAGTGATAGCGTTTATTTAATATTTTTAATCTTTTTAATTTCTTTTAATTTTCATTTTAGCTCTTGTAGTTTATGTCCTTTTTCCGTAGTTATAATAATTCCAAATCTCCTTTCCCGTCCAAATTCCTCGATCACTATCGTGAGGTGATCCATTACTGACTCATTTGGGACATAACGACAGGGAGAACCTATACTCCTCGGATCTTCATTGATTTCGTCTTTGAAGGCATTTTAAGTTTTCTTTACTTGCGTGAGAGAACTTAAGCGGTTTCTTGCGCATCAATGTTGGCTCGAAGGCTTTCCATCTTCATAGTGAATATGTATACACATCACTCGGATGTTACGGCAATACCACAAGGATAATCGTGGGACTCAAGATATAATCTCTCTTCCACATTGGGTGAAGCAGAGATTCTTCATTGAAAGTGTCCTAATGAGATTTATTGATGATCTCGTGGCTCTAGACTCAATTTGTGCATATTTGGATCTGTGTGGGAGACTAGGGAGAGGGTCTCCTTCTTGATATCAACAATCTCTAAGAGAAAGTCGATAGATAATGTCGGTTCCCGTGAGAATGAAACAAGTCCTTTTAAGAGGAACTTGAGTGGTTTGGAAAGTTGAAGTGCGGTCGTCCTTTGGGTCCATGACGGCTTTGTCTTCAATACCGATGTTACCATCGTAGCATATGAAGTGAACCGGTTTACGCCTAAGGTTGAATAATTGGAGGCTATTTGTTTTCACCCTTTCTCATTCAATTCTTTTAATTCTTCAACCCCTTGATTGCTTACGAGATTTCATAGCAAGAACCTTGTTGGGTTTGTTCGATGCTTGCTCTATCTCGGTCCGCACACTTCCCATATCTCACTTTTCTCCTTTTATCATCATACCTAAGGACTTTTACACTAACTAGTGGATAGTCCACAGGTTGATCCCTCCGGTTCGGCGGATCATGGGAACACATACCTAACCTTATCATCCTTATATCACCGTACATAACTTAGAGTTGGTCGGTCTATTTGGTATTGTTCATACGCCATTGGAACCAATTGAAAACCATTTGAAAATCGGTTCGGATACTTGTGATATATTATCAAAGCATTTTGTACTGAATTGTTTTGATATTTTAGAACGAGAACTCCCCTCAACATGTGCATCAAGTATTTGAAAATGTTTTGCACACGGAGGCAAGAGAAAGAATTGACTTCTTTGATTACCATTTTCTAAAGATATCAACATCACTTCCCACATCAAATCAAGTAGATATAGCATTTAGGAAGGATGAGGTTTCCATAAATTTGCTCCCCTCAATATGTGCCTCGAGGTTTGAAAAGAGTTTTGCACATACTAGAGGAACTTGCACATTGAGAAAAGTTGATCACATTTCAAATCATAGGTTTAAGATAGATGCTCCCCTCAACATGTGCATGGAAAATTTGAAATCGTTTGTCACATGTGGGCGGGGATAGCATGTACATCCTTATAAAACCATTTACCTAATTATCGGTTTAAATCCGGTTTAAATCACACATTCTCCCCGATCACAATTATCAAATCATTTGAGATTTGTGATCTCTTATTGATTAAATTGATTTTGAAAGCTTTTAAGGAGAATTGTGACTTGATTATGACAACGTTTTAAGCGATAGGGATCGGATTTTAAGAATTTAAACTCCATTGATAAAACATGCATGTACATCTTTTGAAAACAATTTAATGCCAAATAACTTTTAATTTAATTGAAATCATTCTCCCCTCGATCAATGACATAGGTTGTTGGTGAGAGATAGATATTTTGACAAATAAGTCCCGATGATTATCAAAAATAGAGACCGAGTTATTTTTCAAAGCATTTAGTTTTCAATGAGATAAATGTTTATAGAATCGAGCATGGAATTTGAAAACATGGTAAAACATGGCTCTGTTCTTTCTTTTAAAACCGGTTATTGCACGAAAATGACAATAAACCATTGTTTCTCTTTCTCTCAAATTTTTTTTTTTTTTTTTTTTTTAATATATAAAAATTCGAACAACATCTAAAGTCCGTGTCATTCTTTGAATGACAACATTAAGACCGTAGATATTATCGAATCGAGAAAACATGACAAAAATGACAACATTTTTTTTTTTTTTTTTTTGAAGATTTTGAATTTTTCAAATTTTATGGATTTTGAAAGTTTTATATTTTTCTATTTGATTTTGATGGTTTTATAATTTTGTATTTTGTTTTTCGAATAGATATATACAAGAGTTTGGAACAAGGGATGAACCAATGGGACTATTTTGAAGTGCGGGTCTGGTGGGTGTCCGGGAGCCATTTGACCGATCGACTCATCAAGCGTAACGTGAATTGTTTCCATGATATTTCGGGTTCTTTTGTTGTAGATTCGGTATCCCTTTTGTTTGGTGCATATCCTACAAATACTCAATGTCGACTTTAGCCCTAAGTTTGCCCAAGTCTTGACCTCATTAGTTGGATAGCACAATGCACCAAACACACGGAGGAAAGATAGATTAGGTTTTCTGTTGTGGACAAGTTCATATGGAGTTTTCCATGAATAGTGTGAATCGAGGGGCGATTTTTGTGTAGCATGCGATGGCAATTGCTTGACCCGGAGAAACATTGGAACCTTTCGGTAGATCGACATTGTTCGGTAGCTTCAACAAGAGTACGATTTCGTCTTTCAACTACACCGTTACGTTGAGGGGTTCGTGGAACACTTCTTTGATGGGTGATTCCAACGCTTTCATAGAATTCACTAAGTTGTTTGTTGACAAACTCAATTCCATTATACATTACGATAATTACGACGGTTTTGTTTAGTCGAACTGCATTTGTTTAATGAGTTTGATGATAATATCGAGTTTCATCCTTTGTCCTTAAGAACTTGACCGGTGAATCTAGAGTAATCATCAACTACAACTAACACATATTTCTTCCCAAAGATATTACGCACCCTCATTGGTCCGCATAAGTCCATATGAATCATATGAAGAACTTGATGTGAGTTAGTAGGTTTGGGTTTATGGGCATACTTCTTGCTTTTCCCAATTGACATCTTGAACAAAGATGATCCTTTTCATACTTTAGTCTAGGTAAACCTACAACTAAGTCCTTTACGGAAAGATCGTTGATGGTGCGAAGTTCAAGTGATTGAGGCAGCGATGCCATAACCATGACTTTGTTTTGAAGCCTTTGATAGCAGTTGGAGAAGCCCTCATCATGTCATCGATAGAGATGGTGTAAAGATTTTACCCACGAGTTCCTTTTAACAGTTCCTTACCATTAAGATCTCTAACAAAGCGGTATGTTTTACGAAGGCAACTTCTAGATCGGAATCACGAATTGACCAGCGAGAGAGCATTATGACCAAACCTTCTACATAGTAAACTCTAGAGATGACACTATCACCAACAACATAATCTCCATAACCCATAATGCACCGAAATGATCATTACCAAATCTAACGGTCCGATGAATTTGCTCACGAAGTTCATGAGCGCGACCGGTCTCGGTCATATGCTTGGAACAACTGAGTCCGGTACCACGAGCGATTTGAGCGATCTGCGGTTGAACATGAGACAAGAATGGATAAGCGGATAATTGGGATCCCCATGCAAGAATGGGTTCCATTTGGTTAGTAACAATGTTTGGAACACCCGCATCGAAATAGAAGCATTCATATCGGAAAGTGAGGCAATGGAATTGTTGTGAATAGATGCGATACTAGTGTCGATATTAGCCACATTCACGGTGTGATCACTTCTTAAGGAATAGTTCTACCGGTAGGCATCCATTTTCTAGTGGGCATTGTCGATTAGTCTTAAGACCAACGGTGTCCAATAAAAGCCTATTTTCTTGAATGTTCTTCTGTGGGTTTCCTTTGTTTTCTAACTTTCTTCGTTTTGCCTTTTAGCCTTCTTAGCATGAATTTTAGCATTAAAAATATTAGCGGACAATTAACATCATTAGGCGAGCGGTAACACCACATTCATGATTAGAAAGCGAATTCAAGCGGACATCGATTACAAGGTTTGCAAATAGTATCGAATTGAATTAATTCTGATGCGCCTATGGCTAATACTAGAATCAACACGATTCGTTTTATTCGATTCAAGCTTAAAGTTCCTAGATTGTTCTTTACTCTTTCCGGTGCACATTCTTAGCTTGCGAGGTCCTATCATTCCTTGTATTGTCTTGAGACTTTGACTGCTCCCTTTAATGTCACCGATTATTCTGTAGAGGAATGGGAACATTAGTTGGTTTAACTACTCTTTGCATCACTGTTTAGATGTCTTTGGGTCCGAACTACATGCGGTGCACTTAGGTTCACTTTCATAAAACTAGAGTCTTGTGATTTGTACTCTAGAAGGCACTTGAGTTCTCTTTCTTAGCATTGTGGATCCGGAATCGAACTACTTAAAGGCACACTACGGTTCACATTCAAAACATTGGGAATCGAATGCATATCATACTTAGTGTTAGGCATTGAGCATGGAATCAAAGGATTAACTCTCTCACCTAATGACTTTGGGCATATTGTGATCAAGCATTCTAAGATTTCTTGAGATCGTTTGGCATATAAGCATGCATGTCCAATTGCATTATCATGAGGTTTCTCTAGCTTATCCTCTTCAACAATCTCACGCAGACATTCTAGGCAATCCTTAAGGGATGAGAAGTATGTTTGAATGGCAAGCTTGTTGTTCCTTAGATGAGGAGGGACATATGTCACAGATAAAGCATATTTATTACAAGAGTGAACCTTTGATACAACATTCTCCCCATTGGTCATTGGCATTTTCTCTTTTACCTGACTCTTCAGATTCTCAATTTTCTTTTGCAATGAAGCTATTTGTTCGTTGTTTTTGTTACGAGTGACTTTAATTGATTCAAATAACTCATTGAAATGACGTTTAACCTTTTCATTTTCTTCTAGAAAACTTTCGTTTTCCTTTTGTAAAGCATTTACTAGGTTTTGAAGATGAAACGTTTGAAAATTACGAGAATCTAAAGGAGGAGGCATTTGGGAGCTGTCATATTGTTTGTTTGACCCTTTAATTGAGAGATTCGGGCTTTCAACTTTACGATCGTGTTGCATTGAGCTTGAATATGTTCATCACGTTTGTTAATTTGAAAAGCGCATCAAACTCGGAGCATCGAAGATGTCTTGACATTTGAATTTTGACATTTTCTTTAAGATGTTGATATTTTAGTTGTAAATTAAAATGCTCAACTTCTAGTTTAGACAAATGTTTAACGAAATTGTCGTGATCATCGGTTCAATTTTCTCGTTTAGTTTAGAATTAGTTTTTCAAGCTCAATTACACGATCATGGGAGACTTTCGGGGCGCAGATAGTTCATGAAATTTGGAAGCATTAATAGAGCAATTTAAAGCGTTGAAAAACACATCTTGAGCAACACATTCGGTAATAAGATTCTCATTTAATGTGTGCAAGTTCTTTCTCTCAATCTCATTATATTTCGATTGCTGCGCTCATAGTCACTAACTTCAACAACCATTGCATCAAATTCCTTTTCCATTCCTTAATATCGGTTTCTATCCCTTTTAAGACTCTCAAAGTGATCTTTTAGAAGTTTAAAGAAGGGCATGACCTCAGTTAAATAACATTCTTTCATTTGTTCAAAACCCTTTCTCCTTGATTATACCGGTGGGTGTGATCCTTTTCTTGCAAGTTTTCTCAAAATCAACAAATAGTTGAAATATAACGTATTGGCTAATTAATGTCTTGCTTTTAGTGGCAATTTTTCTAGGAACAAGATTCATTGGTGTATTAGGAGGATACAGTCGCTCTAGGCATTTTCCATAAAGGGGTTTGTTTCAACAATATTTTCGACTTTACGCTTATCTAAATCCTTTTTCGAGAAAACTTGTTCGGAGTCAACAATGTCGAGGCTTAAACATGTTCAAGGAAATCCATTTTTCCTTCTTGTAGTCATGGGGAGTGATATTTTTTCTCTTTGCATTTAGGGTCATCTAATTTTTGTTCATCCTTTCCTAGTGACTTCATCGATTTCTTATCTTCCTCGGTGCACTCAACACAACTAGGTTTACGCCTAGGCTTAAGGATTTCATTACCATCATAAAGCACCTTATGAGCATTTCTAGCCTTTTAATTACCTCTGGATTTGGTTCCTCAACAAGGGAATGCTATGCTTATCGCTTAAGACTCGGTGTTTAGTGACCATGTGAAGCGATCTGAATGGTGTTTCCTTGTATGTACAACTTGTTCTCAAGTTTGTTTTCAAAGTTTTCAGTTAGAAAAATCTCTCAAGAGTTTTGATTCCTTTGCATTAAATTCTTGCTTAAGCATTTTCACATTTTCTTGAAGTTCTTGTTTTGTTTATTTGTTTTAGAAAGTTTTTCTTGCAAGGAATTTAATTCTTGTTTCAATACTTCTTCTCTAAACTTACTTTTCTAATTATTGTACACACTTGGTCATCCATTTCCTGCTCACGAGTGGTCAACTCAAACTTAGCACGTTGTTCATAAATAGCAACACGTTCTTTATAGGCATTTAGTTGAAATTACGGAATCATCGAGGGGCATGCGGTGTATTCATCAAAGACATAGTCATTGTTGTTGCAGAAGATGCATCACTTGGTACAACTTCACTTTCACTTTGTTTCACATATTGATCATATGGGACAATATCGATATTACCCATATTTTCAATATTTGATTCAATAGTTTCGATTGATTGTACTTTGTCATGCATCTGTTGCACATCGACATCATCGTATAGTTTTAATACCTGCGAGATGAGCTTGTCATGGGATGGCCCGACTAGTGGTGAAGAAGAGACCTTGGGAGAAACCATTGGAGAAATGCTAGCCATAAAAATTGTGTGTCGTGAGGTCCATCATCCACATCAGTCGTATGCATCACGGTCGGCGACTTGAAAGGCATTATGATGATTGTGACCTATCTCACGAATAAGTTGCTCATCCACATACGCATCATAGGTCTTGGCATTGCCCTCGAGAAAAGCGACAATTCCTCTTCATCCAAAGCGGCACCATTGTCTTGAGCTTGTGCAGTGACATCTTATCTCGAAATGTCGGCGTACATGGGCGCTTTGGAGATGTGCGGTTCCTTGCAATGTGTCCTCACCACCACAGTTATAACATTTGATGGGCTTAGCTTGACCTTGGTTACCATTCCTTCCTCGATTACGGTTGCCAACATAACCTCTCCCGGCTCCACCTCGTCCACGATCATCTTGTCTTTCTGAGCTGGTTGCACCGATCCTTCCATCTTTAACGATGGCTTGATTGTGTGGGTTAGATCTTTGTTACGAGGTTGTTGTTGGTTTGTGGGAGAGTATTCATGTTTTGACTAATGAGAAGAGCTAGTTGATTAATGAAGTTACCAGCGTGAGCATCGGCATCGACTTGTTTGTACATAGGATCAAGAATGAGTTTGTGATTACCATTACCCAAGGGTATGACTTGTGATGCTTTGGTTGTGATTCCGATGTTTGAGTAGAAGGTTGTAGAGTCATTAGGCGAGCTTGTCTCTCCCTGGTTGGTTTTGAGCGATTGAGAATCAATTTTTCAAACATAGCATGTCTCTCATTACGAAGGAGGAAGGCATATAGTTGTTCATAGTTTGTATTCTTCAATCCTTTAGTGAGCTTCAGTGGTAACAAACTTGTGCCATTCGGGATTCATGTTGTTCACAAATTTTGAGTTCAAGCGAATGTTAGGCATAGTCATTCGATGTTCCTCATGTCATTAACTAACTTATGAAATCTCACATAGTACTCATAGACATTCTCATCGGTTTCATCTTGAAGTGCTCAAATTCATCATAGAGTTGGGATTCTCATCTTCCATAGTTAATTACGAACACGAGAGAAGCATCTTAACATTATCCCAAAGCGCCTTAGCATCGGTGTTATGATTGATCGACTTGTAGATGTCTTTAGGAAGACCTTGAAGAACAATGTTTGAAGCCACGATATCGCATCAAATCTCTTTTATCCTTATCATCAAGCTCATCATACATCTTAGGTGCATCCATTCAAGTAAGCAGAGTACCATCTTCATTAGTATCAAGTATGTCTCTAGTCGTCTCAACTCGATATGGTCCTTCATCAATGGATTTGAGAATGTTGACACCATTTTCTTTTCAAGGCAATACAATCGATTCGTTGAGCCCAAGAATCGTAGTCGATTCTGTCAAGCATGGGTGGGCCAGTATCGAGCCGGTGCTTGAACATCCTTGGCAATAGTGGAGATGACGGTAGGGCGTTGGTAGACATGTTAACAGATTATCACGGGATTTTATAACTCTATGATTAAGCGGAAATAGATTCTTTCACGGGATTTTACTAAATCAAGAGAAAACCGTAAACAAACACTCAGTCGCTGAAGATAATGCACTAAGTCGCTAGAAGATAATGCACTAAGTCGCTAACACTTAATTAGCTACACCACTAAGTCGCTAGAGTCCCAGTCGCTAGACAAATGCAAGTCGCTAAGTAGTAACTCGCTAAGACTCAAGTCGCTAGCAAAATTTTGTGACGATTAAGCTACTCAGTCGCTAAAGATACAAGTCGCTAAAGAGCAACTCGCTCTGAGACCAAGTCGCTACCACCAGTCGCTACTCGTGGTGGAGAGTCCACTACTTGTACTTTAACTCGCTAGATCTAACTCGCTAGGTCTAAAGCGTAACTCGCTACAAATTTGTAAAGCAAGTCGCTATGAAGAAAATAATCAAGTGAGCTAAGTCGCTAGCAAGAAAAACCATATAAACATCACTTTTCAATCCAAAACAACCCAACCAAGATGATTCAAGCTTACCAAATGAAAACCTAAACACTTGTGATGATTCTAAACATAAAAGTACTAACAAAATTCAAACTTTAACACAAGAAATCAACCAAATGATGCAAAACCACTAAACTTTTTCAAACTCAAAACCACCTAAAACCACTAGAAATCCAAAGATGTGCAAGATATGATCTAACCATGGCTCTTGATACCAATTGTAGATATAACTTTTCACATACACATCAAACCATAACACAAAGTAGCATATAGATGGAATTCTAGAGAGAAAGTTAGAGGTTTAGGGAACTTAGTGAGAGAAAGTGAAAGATATTATTATGAGCTCAACTCTCTACCTTGGGAGGTAGAGAGTATTTATAGTCTTACATAAATCGCCACACATCGGGTGTGGATCGGGCATACGGTGGGTAAAGACCGTCCAGTCCTCCACGGTGTTGCTTAACTAAATACTACTTAACTTATAAGAACTACGACTACGAGCTTTCTAACGATTACATATACTTGAGGTGACCGACTCTTTAATTCACGGAATTTCTAATTCCTAACAAGGTCATCGAGGTTTGCTTAGCGATACTACGACTAATAACGAGACTCCATAATATCATCGGAAGACAAGATATTATGATACTTTTGAGTCTTTGGTCTGGTTGACCACTCTCCTTTCATCACAGGTCCACTTTGAGCTTGAGGTTTGGGCAACCCTTGAGATCTTTGGGACAAATGGACCTTCATTTATGCACTTGACATAATAAGGTTCCATCAATCAAATAACAAAGCATTCGCTTTTCCATTTGTTGAATTTGCCAACTTCAAGTCTAGGGCCTTGTTGAATAAGCTCCACCCTTTTATCGACTAGTTGGGGTACATCAATTTGACCATTTAGGATCCTAATTTAAAAACTTTTAGGCGGCCTAAAATGAGTTTTATAATTAGCCTTTCTACGATACCACTTGTTGTTCCCGTTCACTATCGTTTAAAAGCAGTTAAGTTTATAAAACAAGTTAAAGTGAACTATGGTGAAATTAACATAAAGAAAACACACTAAGTAATTTTCAACATCATATTCTTATTAGAAATAAATCAACAAAGAATCGTTACCCAGTACTTGGAATAGTACTTGGGATTGAAATAAACAAAGTTGGGTGATTCTCTCTAAGCTCGGGCTATATGCGAGCACAACTCTTAGAGCTCATTGAGCTATCTCGGGAACTAAGTTGTATTTGGAGGTGAAAAGATGGCTTGCGTGTATGTGTTTTTACAATTCACAAGCTTAACCTTTTCACTCCATCTCTTATCTATTTATACATGTAAGATATTTGACTCTTTCCTAAGTGACAAGCGACATCATCTGAAGACAAAATCTTGATGTATTTTGTCTCATTCTAAAGACTATTCTAGGTAAGAGACAAGACTACTTTCCTAAATTCGGTGATGACCGAGCACGATGTTTTGCCATTCGGGAAAGTTGACTTTGGTTGATAAGGACTTCGTCTTATCGATTCAACCTTTCCGCCTTGTCCCGCTCTTTCTTGATCTTTACATTCTTGATCTTCTACTTGATTTGTCTTGATGTAAGTTGGATAGGAATCTTAGGGATTGGTGAGTTATTGTCATCACTCACTTGAATCCATCATCTTCTTCTTGACTCGGTCTTCACCCTTTAAGTTCCGCCTCTCGGTGGAGACTTCTTTATTGCCTCTTCGAGTATCACGAAGACGACTCACTGAGAGACTATGCTCTCAGTGACCTGTTTGTGTTAACGGATTAAATACTTGGGCTATTTTCTATTCAAATCCTAGATTAAGGGGTTTGGGTATTTACTGAGCCCAACACTAGCTTATGTGCAGGAGCTCTTCCAACGTGAGCATCCTCAACTATCTCGACAATTTGAGAAAGTCCAGTTTCAGAACCAATGTGAGTGGCCTTGATTGATAAGCATCCATTCATATTGATGCAGGTTTTACTGACCAGGTTTTAATATTTATAATTACTCGTTATACCTATGGTCTACCCTAATGCACTAACGGACAGTGTACCCGGTCGTGTATAGTGTAGTATTTCGGTAAGACCGAGGTCGTCCCAAGAGCTATGTGTGCGGATTTAAACTAAGTCTAGGTGTCACAGATTTTAATATGATTTTGATATAATTAACTACTAAAGCAAATAAAGGCGAGGGATGTGATCAATAGAGGAGAGGGGTGCTAACCTAGTTATTCATCCTAACTAGTAATGTTTACGTCTAATTACTTCCAATTACTTCATGTGGGGTCAAAGTCGCTAAGACAACATTAACATTACGAAATACATGAATTGAAAGTAAAGAAAAGATAAAATGCTAATGCTTATCGTAGGGGAGTGATTTCTCCCTTGGAGATAGCTCCGTATGCTCCTCTAGATCTGCCTTCGACTTCTACTCACGTTCACTTTGTGTTGTGTGTGAAATGGGATGATTTCAAATGCTGGAAATCGTAGGGTATTTATAGGACAGATCTGGTTACGGCGTAACTAATGTTAAGAGTTACGTCGTAACATACAATTCTTCGTAATTTGCACTAAAAATGCTGGTTACGGTGTAACTATAGAAGGAGTTACGCCATATCTTCAATAAATCTTGGTTACGCCATAATTGATACAATAGTTACGGCGTAGCTTGCAGCGGCGCAGAGCCTCATTTGACCTAGTTGGTTACGTCGTAATCTTTGGGAAAGTTCGCCGTAATCTTACTGTCGAGTTGGTTTTACGAGCACGCTTTGGTTACGGCGTAATGTGAGGTGGAGTTACGCCGAAGCGCTTCAAAATGAGCATACTATAATATATCTTCAATAAATCTCCAAATCCGCGTCTCTTTAGCTCCAATGCTCGTAATTTACCTGAAAGTGAAATATAGAGGAAAACAAGCGTAAATCCATATAAATGATATAAAATACGAGCATTATCGGGGGAAATTGACACGTAATATTCAGGACTATTTGATGTTAACAAATATCCCCTCACTTGAACTCTACTTGCCCTCAAGTAGACCTTATTAGATAGATTCCTAAAAAGATATCTTCCATTACCTGGAAAATATAAGTTTACAAATCCCTTATGCTAGAATAAAACTAAGCCGAAAACCTCACGAAATGGGAACAAAACACTCAAATCTCTCAACTATTCTAAGTGTCAATTTCGGGGTGATCACTCATTGCACAGTCATAGCATGTATTCTTTCCTAAGCTTGGCGGTTACACAAATCTCCACCACTATAGTTAAGGACTAAACAATTCTCGAAGGCAATATGGGTAGACACGACAAAGGTTAAGGGTGATTTGTCATTACTAACATGTCACGGCGAAGTGAACAAAATCAATGATACATGACCAAATCCATGGCCAAGACACCAAAGATTTCTCGTGCATCACCTAGACACGCTTCATGACTAAGGGTAGGATAAGACATGGATAAAATTGGTGTAAAACAAAATCAAGCAAATAGTCTAAATCTACAACTAGGTCATCACCACTTACCGTTCGTCCAAAGTCCAAGTTTCGAAGTCAAGAAACCGGATCATGATATAATCAGGTAGATGTGTCATTAGAGGACGTCATGATGGGCACACTTCCAACTTCATTCTTCAAATGTGACCGAGGTGGCCTCCTCGATACTAAATCTATATTAAGCTCATATAATAGTGCTTATAACATCGCACTTTTACAATCACTAAATAACAATAACTATATATATATATATATATATTTAACATAATAACATAACATCCCCCCACTTGAGATGAACAATATGAGAATTTGGGGGGTCTTCAATGATCTTTAAGGATATGTCGTCGACGAGAGCGTGATTCCCGAACCTTTCCACTTGAACTTTGAACTTAGGCAAATAATGACTTTCTAATTACAAATAAAGACTACAGGATAGGCTAAGGTGTAATGGTGTATCGAAACAATATGTTGGGTGAATCAAAATGAAAGGAATGGCTCAGGGTGGTGGCAACCATGCCTAAGCTTTTTTTTCATGCCTAATCACCCACCAATAATATCCTTCCATCTCATTTCATACCAATCTCATACCCAACAATAGATTTTTAGTGGCAACCATGCCTAACCCATACCTCAACTATTTTTTTTTAATTATATTAAAAAATTTAATAAAAACATAATATTTTATTAATACTTAAAAGAAAATTACATAAACTAAATCGCATTAATAAAAACAACGAACTAAAACATATATCTAAAAATCATAAGTCCATCCATATTTAGCATGAGCTCACATTTTGCCAAGTGAGCAGCTAGTATATTTGGGTCGGTTATGTTATCGTGCGGTTCTTTATAAATTCGGCGCCTTCACATATGCTTTTCTTCCATTAAAGCAATTTTGTGCCAAGAACTTTTCGCCATTTGATTCTTTGCAACTTTTGTCACCACCGCATATACGCAATAGTTGTGTCTTATTTGTTGTGTATGTGTCGAGCTCATGACTACACTATGCATTGTCGACGACTCACTTTCGGCCTTTTGCCTTTTCTTTTCGCATAGGAGTGTTGTCGACATTCGGATCGGGAAGCAGATGTTGTTGTCATTGCTTCCGGACTCAGAGTGGCGGATTTCGACAACTTTCTTCGTTTGTCGAAATGAGAAGTAGATCCTTGCGCTACATCGGTTGTTCCAACCATTTGTCTTCTTGCTTAACAACGTCCCAAGCATCAATATGAGTAAGCGGCTTGTCGGTTTGTTCTTATGTCGGCCATGGCATTTGTCATCACGTTAACATCGCTACACCCACTCTCACGAATACGTTTCTACAATTATAAAAGTAATAACTATAAATTCATAAAAATATACAATTATAATAGTAAAAAGTATAAATTAATACAAGTATACAATTATAAAAGTAAAAAGTTTAAAAATTACTTGTTGGATGTATAGCCCATTAAAGATACCCATTTAGAAGTTCATAGTTTTCCACTTTGTGTTCAAGGCATGAAAAGAACTAGTTGTGTCTTTCATGTTTTGCTTGAAATGCTCAAGAATTCTTTTCCAAAAACTATCTCTACTTTGTTCATTCCCAACGACTCTACATGTCGAGATATGAACTCAAGCTTTAGCCAAAGCCGCCTCTTCGACCGGCGTCCAAGATTTTTTTTCCGCTTTATTCGGTTGTCTTTTTTTTCACTTCTTGGACTTCTTGAATTTCTTCATCATTTTCTAACATACACAAAATTATAAAAATAAAAATTCTAAAAAATAAAATTTTAACAAATAAAAATATACCAAATAAAAAAAATACCCATGGGAGTTGGTTGTTGCGTTTCGGGAACCACATCATCTTCATCATCATCCAAGTCATATAGCGGTAGCTCTCGTGCAACACTTGGTTCACGCCGCGAAGGACCGTCACGGTACTCGAACGGGTCAAAGTCACTTGTAGGGGACATTGTGTATTGAGTTGGAGTCAATGGTGGTGGTTGGTGAAAATATTGGGGTTGAAAGTACGGTGGAGAAGTCGATTGAGGATAATATTGAGGAGGACTCATTTGAGGAATGTATGGAGCGGGTTATGATTGAATTTGTGGACGAATGGAACGAGAACCTCGTCCACGGCCTTTGGATGACGAACCACCTTTTGATTTTCTTGGATCCATGAGAATGTTTTTTAAAAGTGTAAAGAGATGTGATTTAATTTGTGTTAAAAAATAGGATTGAGTTTGTTAATTTATAGACGGGGAGTAAAAAAATTTTTTTTTTACACCATGCAATGGCTAGTACATTTAATGTCCAATGAGTATAATTTAAACGCCAACGTTCTAATTTGTTTCATGCCAATTCGGTATAACATACCGATTCTACAAACCCAAGCTCCATGCCGTTTCATGCCGATTTGGAGGCAATACCCACACCGATCGGTATCAACCATGCCGATGGTGATGCCGAATGGGTTGCCAGTACCCTCAGAAGGGTGTATCTAGGGGTATCTTACACTAAAGGTGAGTGCAACAAATGGTTTAACATGGGGGTCGAGAAGTCGAGGTGACTAATCGATAGACACACAATGGTAGGCTATTTGGGTGATAATCCTATAATACTACCTTCTTAAACTGAAAAGTCCAAATACATCGAGCTAACTCAACATACCTCGTCTATGGTCTCGAAATGATGTAAAGGCCAAGTTCTAAAGTTTATAAGCTACCGGCACACTCATAATTTGGTGGATTTGGGGTAAATATTTGGAAATGGATAAGGCTAATCTCACCATATAATATCAAGGGTTATAATGTGCTCGGCTAAGATCTAATCCAACTAGGTTTAGAAAAACATGTCAAAATTTTAAAAATGGCATAATTTTTCAAAATAAACTAGAAAAACGATGGCAATAAAGTTCAAGAGACAATTCTACTCCCTCCCTCCACTTGAATTGTACAAAGTCCCTTTTGTACTAAGCGTTAAATAAAGGTGAAGAGAAAAGTAGAATTAGAGCGAGAACTTCCCTGAAATTTGCTCCAAAAAGAAAGAAGGCCCACGAAAGATTCGTGCCTTCGCATAAGCATCCACGAGCAAACTTCGATCCCTGAAATCACACTACCGACAAGCATAATTCTAAAAAGGAAAAGAAAAATGAAAAATGAAAAATAAATCTAACTCACTTTCGTAGGAATCACTGTTGCATTTAGCGTATGCAACGAACCTTTTAAACCACTTGGTGTCCCAAGTGGACAAGTGTAGTCTCGTGAGGGCTTACAGGGAACATACCCACAAGGTTCATTTGAAAACTAATACAAGGTTATTGTGTTTAAAATGAAAGAAGTGTTACAGAGGATAGTTACGTCGTAACTTCCATAAGGAGTTACACCGTAATTAAGCAAAACACGAGGGGTGTGGCTACAGGCGTAACCATAGCTGGGTTCGCCGTAATTGGTAATGCTTTGACAAGTTCGGTGACAAAGGCTGTTACGGTGTAACCAAGATAGTGAGTTCTGACGTAACTCGGTCGGATCGAATGCTACAACAACAACTTTTCTCCGTTTTCTGCAAAATGGTTAAAACACAAAACCCAGCGAGAAAGGAAATAAAACAAATGAAAGGGATAATTCGGGTTATCTCCAGAAGAGCACTTGATGAGTGTCAAATACTCATCATTTTGTACCTTTAGGCGCAAAAACATCCAAAACACCGTCAAAACATCAAAATGATAAAATATCACAAATAAGTGTTTTATGTGTTTTAAATGCAAAAATACCAAAATCGGTGAAAAGCGTATCAAGTTTGCATAATTGGCGGTTTAGTCCCCAAGTTTCAAAAGTTGTCAAAATTAGTCCCTGGTAAATCAAAATAAAGCAAAATATCATTTAAGGTCCATGGGATTCAAAAGTTGTCAAAATAAACCCTTCAAAGTTTAAAAATTCCAAAATGACAACTTTAGTCCCTAAATTTTGAAAATTGTCAAAAATAGTCCTTGGTGAATTTAAAAAGTAAAAATAATCAAAAATAAACCTTGTACTATTCATATATGACATAATCGGTCCTTTTGATAAGTTTGGGAAAGTTACATTTTCAGTCCCTCAAAAATCCAGAAATTGCAAATTTGGTCCTTGTGTTATTAAGCTACAAAAACAAACGGACCCTTTTTAATTATTAACCCAAAACACAAAACCCAAGCCCAAGCCCAAGTAACTTGACCCTTGAACCATGACCCTTGAGCCAGTTCAAAATCCTTTTTGACCCTGTCAATATACCATTTTGAACCCCCTTTCGTTATTAATAATACGGTGAACCAGTCAACCCGCCAAAACCATTTCCTTTGTTCATCTCTCTCTCACGTCGCAACCCAAAACCGGGTGGTTTCACCACCTTTCACTACCACCACCTTCAACCATCTCACTCCCTAACACCTCCACAAACACCCAAAGTGCATTAATTGCTAAAAACCTGCTTATGATATTTTGGCGCCAAAATGACAAATGGACAGTTTTGATGATTTTGAAGGATCCAATGGTTGGAATGAAGTGGGAAAGTCTCAGAGATGTCTAAAGACTCAAAAAGATCTTAAAAAGAAAGCTTGGAGCAATCTAGAGAGTAATCTAGTGTAAATTAACTTAGCTTATGTCGTTTTAGTTAAATTTCAATTTCCAGTGTAATTTTAAGCTTTCAAGTCTTTGTTTAAGTATTTTCAGTGTATTGTACAACTTTTTCAGTCATCAATTTCAAGTTTCAGTCTTATTTCAAGTTTATGCAAATTTCAAGTTCAAATTCTCATATTAGCTTAAAGTTGTTTGTAGTTGATGTTATGGACTTATAAGCTCATATAAGCTCCTTATATAGCTTATGAAAGCTATTAGATACTTTTAAAATCCAGTTTATAGTTAAAACTCAAAAATACAAAAAAAATACTAAAAATAGTTGAAAATCAAAATCAATGGTAATGAAAACACAATTTGGGCGGGGTGAATTTTGGAGATCCTTGGTTTAGATGCTTCTTGGGAAGCTATAGGTTGTGTTTTCAATCCTTGGTTCTCGATTTTCACTTGGATTCCATCTTGTAAGCTTGTTACTCCATTTTAGTATTTCCTTGTTTAAGTCATTTATTAGCTTAAAGCTTTGTGTTTTATGTTTCTAAGTTATAGTTAAGTAAAATTAAACATTAAAACAAGTATACTTGTTCTCTAGAATTGGTAGTTGTTAAAATTTTTAATTTAACAGTCATAATAGCATAATTGTTATTCTTGAGTTCTATGTTGTTATTATTGTTGTTTAATGCTTCTATAGTCTCATTAAGTGATAATATAAAGTCTTGAATCAATGGCATGGTCTTAATCTGTGAAACCTTTTGAAAATCACAAGTTCAGTTTTATTAAAGGGTTGTTTGGATTTACTTTGTTATCTGTGTTAAAGGTTGTTTGTGTTGTTTCTTGTTGTTGTTATCTGTCATATTAACACTTAATAACTCAAAGATACAATAAAAACCAGTGCTCAATTTTAAGAAAGTCAAAATAACTTGTGATTACATCTTGTTCATTAACTGTTGATTTTCTATGATCCATAATCATGTTATCATGTTTATAAGTTGTTAGTATTGATCAATCTAGTCTTAATTCACCTTATTACAACATAATCAGTGATTAGGATTGATCCAAAGTTCATTTAAGTCAACTATTTAGTTTAACTTAAAAAGTCAAATTTTCTTATTTGCAGTTTTTGAATAAAATAGATAAGTTTTTATAGGATTTAATATAGAGTTTCAAGATTTGAGCTTTTAGGTTTATAATATTTAGTTGCTCATCTTTATCACAGTAATTTTTATAATTTTAGTTTGCTAGTTAAGCGCTTATTTTCTAGCTTCTTTTAAGCACTTGTTCAAAACCTCCCCGTGCGGAGGAGTTGTTGTATCTGCTTGATTTCACAAGCTCACACTGAGCTTATTAGTGAACCTCGACTTTTGACCCTTAGCTTTTGGAAAGCCCATTTAGCTGTCTCAAAGGTCTAGTGCTTATTTTTCTTTTCTAGCTTATTTAATAGGGTCGCTTATAGCTTTTATTTTGTCCATTTCTCGGTATACTTGACTCAAGTATACTCGAGTCATCGGTGTACTGAGCCATTTTCACAAGCTCACTCAGAGCTTAATAGTGGGCCCCACCTTGTATACTTTGGTTTTCTGCGAAGCTCACCTAACAAGCTTGTTGTGTCAGTGTTCATTTTGAGCTTTGGAGCTTTTGCCCCTAGCTTAATCTAGCCTACAAAAACTGTGCAGGCCTGTTTGGTACATAGGGTATTTTGTAAGTGCTTATTAGCTTATTAAAGCTTATCAGTGTGTTTATTTGTGCCTTTTAGCTTAATTTAAATAGCTTAAGCTTGTTTGCATCTTAATTTACCTTTGTTTCTAGCTTGTTAGCTTATTTGGCAACTTATTTGAGCTTAAAAATCAAATTAAGCTTAAAAACATAAACTGTTAAGATCAATAGCTTCTAAACTGCTTATTTTCAAGTTCCAAAATTTTGTTTTCATTAAAGTTGCTTATTTTCAGTAGTTAAATAGGTTTAAAAAGAAAATCACAAAAACATCATTTTAAAAATAGTGATATCGTTTATTTAATATAAATTAGCTTTTTAATTTTCTTTTTAAACATTATTAAGCACTTTCTGTTTTATAATTTTTTAGCTTTACGTCATCATAGGATAATTATAGAAAAAATTTCAGAATTTTCTTAGTTTGTTTAGTATTTATTATAATTTAAAATAGTTAAAAGTATTAAATAATTAATAATAAATAAATAAAAAGCATAAAAAATATCTTTTCAGTTTTAAAATTAGTTTTATAATATTTTAGATTTTTCAAAGTTAAAATTTCATTTTTCTAGGCTAATTTTATATTTTCTTGTATTTAAGTGCATTTTAAATAATTAATAAATAGTAATTAATTAATAATAAATAGATAAAAAGTGAAAAAAAATATATTTTCAGTTTTAAAATAAGTTTTATAATATTTTAGATTTTTTTAAGTCATAATTTCACTTTTCTAGCTTTATTTCATATTTTCTTATATTTTAGAGTATTATTAAATAGTTAAAAATAGTTTTTAATTAATAATAATTAAATAAATAGTTATAAAAATAATTTTAATTTTCCAATAATTTTCTTTTATTATTAGGATTGTAAAAATATCATTTTCATATCCATAGGTGTTTTATTCTTTTAAATTTACGTTTTATTTTGTACGTTTACGTAAAATTTAGTAAGCGTCTGGCGTTCACGTTTGTTTAATCGATTGTTGTGCTTTATAGTTACGTATCCAAATACAATTCCAATCGATCGGTGAGTGTAATTATAAACCAAAATCCTTACAGATCATTATCCTTAGTGATCATTCTATATCTGACGTTTTGAACACCATTCGACCTCAGTGGGCCTTAACGACACAGGAATCCACTAAATTCAAGGAAATTGTATTGAGTCCATAATAGTTGACTATTGTTGACTAAAACCTTTGGTCAATATTTCTTGACTGTTTTGGAAGCGATCAACACTTTTCTTTATTTACGAGTCTTTAAGTTAGACTCAGAGCCTCGGGGCTTTATGGTGGCCTTTGGACTTGACCAACTTCCTCCATGTCCTTCATTAAGTTATATCTGACCCAAGCGACATTGGTAGCTGTTAGGATTTTTGTAATAGTGGGTTCCTGCTGATAACTTTAGTGTTTCTGCTGATCGTGTAGTTACTGCGGATAGTGTAGTTGCTACTGATAGTTAATGTTGTTTCTGCGGATATGTAGTTTCCGTATTATTAGAATTTAGTTAGGATATGCATGAGTTAAATTAGGAATAGATAATGCATATCTTTTACGTGTTTTGCAAGCTGCTGAATTAGGGTTTCCTAATAGTATAAAAGAAACCAGCGGTTAGGTTTGATGTACACTTTTCAATAACATTATTAGTAATTCAATATAGATCCATAGAGGATCAAGTCTTTTGGGTTTATTGTCTTCTTGATTCTTGTGTTTGTATTCCGCGTAAACATAAGTCTAGTAAAGGTTCTCCATAGTTTTCTTGTGATTACACGGGTTAATTATACTTTCATTAAGGCTCGTAAGATCTATCTGGGACTGTTCCATCAAGTGGTATCAGAGCCTGGTGAGAATCTTTCTAAGAAGACATTCTTGCTCTCTTTCACAAACCTAATCTTTAACAATGACATCATCAAAACATTCATAATCAGACAATGAGAAGGAGCCTGAGTCATCAAATGCTCAGTCTACAATTCAGCAGGTTGTCACAACTATGTCCAACAACAATGCAAAGTTTTCCTATCTGAAGAAGGACGAATATGACATATGGGCTATGAAGATGGAAAATTACATCACCAATAGTGACTACCATCTTTGGAACATTGTTCTAAAAGGCCTTGATGAAGAAGGCGGTAGAGATCTGAAGGTAATGTGATCATTCTTCCAAGTGACAACAAGCGAAGAAGCTATTGCCGCGGATGGAAACTAAGGCGGGACTACTTTGCTCCAAGCTCTACCAGATGAGCATATGAGTGACTTTCATCATCTTGATGATGCAAAAGAAATCTGGAAGGCCATCAAGGCCAGGTTTGGAGGCAACGAGGAGTCTAAGAAGATGAGGAAGTCAATGCTCAAGCAGAACTTTCAGGAGTTCACAATTTCTGAAGAGGAAGGCATACACAAGGCATATGACAGGTTTTAGAAAATCTTGAGCCAGCTTAATCAGATGAAGTCCAAACCTGACAATGAGGAATGCAATCTCAAGTTCCTTCGTGCTTTACCTTCTTCCTGGAGGCAGGTTTCTCTCACTCTCAAGGCAAAGGGAGGCCTTGATTATTTAAGCTTCGATGACTTATACAATAAGCTGAGATCTCTTGAATTTGACATCAAGGGTCATTCTTCTTATTCTCCAACTCCATCAAACTCAGCTTTTGTTAGTGCTAACATGGTGTCTTATACTGAGAGTCCCACTTCTTCATCAGCAGCAACCAGAACACACACTTCTTCTACAAGAAAATCAAATTCCAATTATGTGATAGAGGATGTGCTTTACTCTTTTGTTGCTGAAACTGAAGACCAACAGCAGTTGGCTTATGAAGATTTTGAACAAGTAGATAAATGGGATTTGGAGAAGATGGATCTCAAATGGCAGATGGCCATGCTTGCTGTAAAAGTCAATAGGTTTGAGAAGGGTTCTGGGAGGAAGTTTGGCTACAAGGGAAGAGAATCACCGGGTTTGACGGAAAAAGATCGGTGCTTTGAATGCAACCAACTTGGTCACTTTGCAAAGAATGTCGAGATAAGAAGGAAGTAGCAGGAGAAGGTATAATGCATACAAGCTCAAGGAAGCGGGGCGTGAAACCTCTGACCTTGTTGTCTCGGAATCAAGGGTTGGTGGGATGCTCATGTGGATGAAGTTCGGGATGAAAATCCACGAGGTTGGATTAGTTCTTGATCTGCGATGAGATTGCTGCGATGGGCATCACTTCTCAGGTACAAAATTGCATTTTTGGTTGTAATACTAAATATGATGCTCTCAAAAGTGAATTTGATGATGTAAATGGCCAATATAAAGAATATTTTATACAGGTTCAGGCCTATAAGAAAATTGTTAAATCTTTAGAAAAACAAAAGGCCTGGTACCAACAAAATCAATTGGCTCTTGAAGAGAAAATTAAAGTGTTAGAAAGAGATTTGGAAAACACCGCTAATGTACTAAAATTTAATGAGAAAGAATATGTAAAGGTCATTGCAGAAAAAGAGGGTTTAAAGGCTAATTTAGAAACAGAGGTGGCTAGACATAAACAGTGGCAATAACAGGCTAAAAACCTAGACAAATTATGGAAAAGTTCTATGTTTGTTTAAACTAAGATGGGGTTGGGCTTCAAGGATTATATTGGTCCAGATGAGGTTTATGACCCTAATGAATATAGTGTCTTTAATCTTCTCACTGATGAAGAGGAAGATAAATATAGAAAACCTGTTAAATTTGTAAAACAAGGTGACATGCATTATGTTCCTTCCTCAATTAATGGTATTGTTAGACCACCCAACCCAAACTCAGACTCTGATGAATCACATATGACCTATGGTCAAAAGTCCAATGACTTATCTGACACTGGCAGTGAATCTAATACTTTTGTTTCTTGTTCTTCCAGTGATAGGACTTCAGAGACCCAGTCTAAAGACTATGCCAGTTGTGATTCAAGTGAAGAGTCTTCGACTCCCAAGTTTGCCTCTCCCAAGCCTTTACCAGTTCACCCTGTCCCAAGAGTTACTGTTGATGAACCATCTTCAAAGACAGCTTATTTTAGAAACATTTCTTGTTTTGTTGATTCTGTTAAAGACAATTCTGATTTTGGTTGTGATTGTGATAAGACTATTCCTGTTTTGAACAAGCATTTTAAGAAGAAATCATGTTTTGTTTGTAGTAGTACATTTCATCTTATCAAAGATTCTGATTTTTATGAGAAACAAATGGGTGTTTGTACTAATCAACAGAGATATAGACCAATATGGAATGATGTGACCAAAATCAATTCTGCTGGTAGACCAGTTCCTGCTGGTAACCCAGTTTCTGCTAATAGACCATCTTCATCATGTTGGAGAAGAAATGTTTCTAGGCCATTATTCAGACCTACTAGTACTTATTTTCAAAATGGATATAGGCCTGTTAATAATGACCCATTGAGTAAAAGGGGGCAAGGTGGGATACTGCTGTAAAGCCCTCAACAAGTTGCTCTTAGACACACAATAGACCATCATTCATGAAAGGTTCCAAGAACAATAGTGGATCTCATCAATCTGCAGGTTTTTCTAATGTGATCCACAAGGCAGGCTCAAGTTAGTAATGACTTGGGTATCCATATATACTAATGTTGTTGTATATTTTTAACTTGTATGATGATCCTCATACAAATAAAGATTTAGGTATATGATAAGGATTTAAAAGGTACCTTTTTGAAGGGTCATTGAAGCCCTTA
The DNA here is from genome assembly GCA_022545495.1 of Chrysanthemum lavandulifolium. Classification (NCBI taxonomy): domain Eukaryota; kingdom Viridiplantae; phylum Streptophyta; class Magnoliopsida; order Asterales; family Asteraceae; genus Chrysanthemum; species Chrysanthemum lavandulifolium. The sequence goes on from CM040239.1 coordinate 256,474,068, forward strand.
ATTGATCACTTTTGTATCCGTTATTACTTAATTTCATTCATTTATTTGCGTAATAATGTACTCCAAGTGTTTTGATCTTTTCAATTCGGGTCAAATTAGTGTTAGAGTAATAAAAACTCAAGTGTAGGGATGTGCCTATAAATCCCTACTATTTTGATGTTATCGTAGAGGATGGTAGAGTAAAAGTGTATGAAAAAAAAATGATCGAAAAAAAAATAGAAAAAGAGAAAAAAAAATAGAGTGTGAAAACAAAACAAAAAACATACGGGCTACCATCCTACATATATCTTTAAATTTATGTTTGTTTGTTTCAGTTATCTAGAGTTTAGAGTGTCGAGTCTTGGCTTAGCAACGCCATTCTTCGCATGCTTGTAACATAAAGATTTTTGACTTGCCACCACTAAATCGTCTATCCCACCAAACCCTTTATTTCCCTACCGTAAGCCTAACGTTACAACTCTTTAAAAGACCTCTTGGATAGTCTTTCCTAGGTGCTTATGCCAAAGCGATGGAGGTTTGATCTAATCTCAAGCCTATGGTAATCTATGTACTATGACCAGTTAATGAGTGTTTATCTTCCATTTCCAACTTGTTATATTTCATATACACCCGAGAGATGTGAGTATCCAAACACCCCATGTGGGGTGCTAGTATGTAATTTCCATGCTTGTTATGACTTTTGCGGGGCTTATATGTGTTGTGAATCATTCTAAACTAATGCTTCATGACCCCTAACTTATAAATCAATTGGCTAAAAGCACATTTGCTTGAGGACAAGCAAATACCAAGTGTAGGGATATTTGATAAGGATTTAAAAGGTACCTTTTTGAGGGGTCATTTAAGCCCTTAATTGATCACTTTTGTATCCGTTATTACTTAATTTCGTTCCTTTTCACTTTTAGGTCTCTTGAAGGCAAATTCTTTGGAATGACACTTATTCGGACGAAAAGGCGCGAATATCTGAAGAAAATGGCCAAAGTAAAGAATCGAGACACTCGGGTTCTTTGGGCGAAGGGACGGCGTCGGCATTTAATGCGACGCCGTCGCAACATGTTTTGTGACGACTCGATGAACAAATTGCTTATTTACAAGTGGCGGCATCGGGTTTTAAAAGAGTAGGCGTCGCGACTCGGGCGGCCTAGATTTGATCCGGGCGTCGTCGAGACTGGCGGCGGCGTCACGGGCATAAGGTGGCGCCGTCACAATGATAACGTGGCCAAGCGAAACCCTAATGCGGCGACCGGCGGCGCCACAATTAAAAAGTGGCCGTCGCGGTTTGTAACACTATATATAGAATCGAATTTTTCGGTTTAGGAGGTAGTTTTGTGGGTAAAACCTAAATTGAACCAAGGTCGTCTTATGCGGTATTTTAGGGTTCCATACCTATTTTACATCAAGATAAGTGTTTTACTTCATTGATTCAATTATGTATTCAATTGATTGTGTGTATGCTGGCATGTTCTCCATGTCCGGCTAATTTATTTGTGTGTTTGTTTAGGTAATATGAAACCTAGTTAGTGAAAATTGATTGGTTGTCTCTTATCTTAATTGTGATTGGCCTAGTATTGCGATAGGTCATTCGTTGTGTTATTAATGCTTGATTAATCTTTGTTGAAACTTAGCATATAGTTACTAGTGGAATTGTAGGCTAAACATCCAAAGAATACCTTAGAGTTAAGTTTATGAATCCTAGATATTCCGTAGTCATTAACCTTTGGTAGCTTCAAAGAGTTAGGGATAAACGCATACACTATGACCTTAGAAACACAACGCGTTAAGAATAAGGACGTGACAATTCAACCATCAATAGGAGATAACTAGGGAGTAATAAAACCTAAGTAAACACATTTTAACTATCATCGAGCACACAACAATAGACATAGACTACCCCTAGCTTAGTTAATTAGATTAGATAATAGTAGAGTAATCGGTGAAATACCAACCCCAAATCAAACCCGAGATTCGTACCTTTCCATTTTCTAAAAAATATAAAAAGATAAAAATAATCTTCCTCAACCCCAACCTTAGCGTAGTAACTTCTTACTAGCTTTCCTATTCCCAGAGAATGATATCAATACCGGTGGCTTACCCGAATACTACACTACAACGATTAGGTTCACTGCCTAGGGTGTTGAAAAACTTGCTCGACGAAAAGGAAGTTCCTTTGACCCCGAACGCGCTGCGTAAGCGTATCAGTATAGTTGATAGTGGTTATTCTAGGAGTATGACAGGGAACAGAGACAGATTGCATGATTTTGTCACTATTCAAGGAGGTACTATTACATTTGGAGGAGGATATGGTAAAATTACAGGGAAGGGAACCATTAGAACTTCCAAGCTGGACTTTGAGAATGTGTATTATGTGGAACAATTAAGAAACTTCAACTTATTTTCTGTGTCTCAAATCTGTGACAAGAAAAATTGTCTTCATTCATCGATCTTGAATGTCTTGTACTTTCAAAGATTTTCGGATACGATGGCGATCAAGTTGTTCTTAAGGTGCCTAGGAAAAATAATCATATACATTCAATCTCAATGATGTTCGACTGAAGGTGATTTAGCTTGTTTGGTGGCAAAGGCATCCTGGATGAGTCTAATAAATGGCATAGAAGGATGGCTCATGTTAATTTCAAAACTATCAACAAGGCGGCAAAACATGGGTTAGTTCATGGACTTCCTTCCAAAGTCTTTACTAATGAGCACAATTGTGTGGCTTGCAATAAGGAAAGCGACATAAGGCTTCCTACAAATCCATTCTTTGTTAGCACTATCACGAGCCTTTGCGACACGCACATGGACCTTTTTGGTCCTACATCTATCAGGAGCATTGATCACAAGTACTATTGTTTGGTGGTTACTTATGACTACAGTAGGTATTGCTAGGCATTCTTCTTGGGGACTAAGGATGAAACATTTCAGCTTCTTCAAGACTTTATTGCCCTGGTTGAGAATCAGTTGAATAAAAAGGTTAAAGCCATTAGGTGTGACAATGGGACATACTTCAAGAATGCAAAATTAATTGAGCTCTGTGCTACCAGGGGGATAAAACGGGATTATAGCAATGTCAGGACTCCACAACAAAATGGAGTTGCTGAAAGGAAGAATAGAACCCTGATTGAAGCAGCAAGATCTATGCTTGCTGATTCAAAGTTACCCACCATGTTATGGACTGAAGCAGTCAGCACTGCCTGCTATGTTTTGAATAGGGTATTGATAACTCATCCTCACAATAAGACGCCTTATGAACTTTTATCTTGAAAGATTCCTACCATAAGCCTTTTGGTTGTCATGTGACCATCCTTAACACAAGTGATCATTTGGGCAAATTTGAAGGGAAAGCTGATGAGGGTTTTTTAGTAGGCTATTCAGCTCATAGTAAAGCTTACGAGGTGTATAACATCTCTACAAAGAGGATTGAAGAGACAGAATAAAGATTTATGGAGGACAAGCCAAATGTTCGGTGTGTGGTCGAGAATGGTACTTTGATCTTGACTACTTAACTAATCACTTAGGCTATACTCATTATAAATCAAATCTTTCTGCAGAACCACAAGATACTCAAACTAACATTGCAGGTTCCTCAGATGATGAGTCAGGTTCAGAGTGTGATGAACAACGTATTGTTGTTCCTTCTTTTCCTACTAACCACTTTTCAGGTACCAAGGACACATCTTCTTCTGATGTAGCTTCAAGTGATTTAGGGTATGCAGAAGAGCTTATGAAGCTTCAACGCCAAGAGCATGTGACAAGGATGATCTTGAAAAGTATGGTTATGAATTCTCAGAAGAAAGCGGAGGAACTCTTAAGGCAGGCAACTATTGAAGCCCGCATGAAGTTTGATGCTGCTGATAATATATCTGTTCCTGCTAGTAATGTGTCTGATCCTTCTGGTCATGGCACAGATGCTGCTGAAGGTGATTCTTCTGGTCGTGTTCCTGTTCCTTTTGCTAGTGCTGCTTTTCCTGTGGTTCCCTCCACTACTTCATCTGTTGATACTTTGGTTTTAGATGATTCTCCCACCAGATTTCCTAGTCCATCTGACTTAGCCAATTCACAACATTCAAGTTCTGAAGTGGATGGCATTCATCAGTTGTCAAGAACTGGCATTTTTTATTCTTCTTTCTATGATGATGACTTTGGTCCTACTCTTACTAATCTGACCACATCCGTTGATGTTAGTCCTAATGTTACAAAGAGGATTAACACATTCCATCCACAATCTCTAATTATTGGCGATCCTACTTCATCTGTGCAAACTAGAAGCAGGGTGAAGAAGACAAATTTTGGTGAATCTGCATTTCTCAATTACATTCAGGATCAACATAGGAACAATCATATAGACTATCATCATTGTCTATTTTCTTGTTTCCTCTCTCAAGTTGAACCTACCAGTGTTGCACAGGCTTTGGCAGATGATGATTGGGTAGCTGCTATGCAAGAAGAAATGCAACAATTCTTAAATCAAAATGTGTGGGAGCTTGTTCAGTTTCCTTCTGGCAAGTATGCCATTGGGACAAAGTGGATTTTGAAATGTAAGAGGGATGCAAGGGGGATTGTGGTAAGAAATAAGGCTAGGTTGGTTGCCCAAGGTTACAGACAAGAAGAGGGGATTGATTATGATGAGGTTTTTGCACCTGTTGCTAGAGTAGAAGCTATCAGACTCTTCTTGGCATTTGCTTCCTACATGGGCTTCATGGTATATCAGATGGATGTAAAAAGTGCTTTCTTATATGGTGAAATTGAAGAAGAAGTGTATGTCGCTCATTGAGGATTTGTAGACCACGCATGATCGGATATGGTCTACAAAGCGGTTAAGGCACTCTATGGTCTTCATCAAGCACCTAGGGCTTGGTATGCTAGGCTCTCTTCGTTCCTGCTGAAACATGGATATAAGAGAGGTACCATTGATAAGACTCTCTTTATCAAGAAGAACTCCAGAGATATCATTCTTGTTCAAGTGTATGTAGATGACATTATCTTTGGGTCTACCAAAGAAGCTTGGTGCGGGGAATTTGAGGAGTTGATGAAAAGTGAGTTTGAGATTAGTGCAATGGGTGAGCTTACATTCTTTTTGGGCCTTCAAGTGCGGCAGAAATGAGATGGTATTTTCATTCATCAAGAGAAATATGTGCATGACATCCTCAAGAAGTTTGATATGGAACTAGTTAGGACTGCAACTACACCTTATGAAGCCCCAAAGCCTAAGTCAAATACTGAACCAGATCCTGTTGTTAATGTTCATCTCTACATATCCATGATTGGTTCACTTATGTATTTGACTGCTTCTAGGCCTGATATTATGTTGGCAGTCAGTGCTTGTTCTAGGCATCAGGTCACTCATTTGACTTCCAATTTGACTGCTGTCAAGAAGATTTTCAAGTATCTCAAGGGTCAACCTAAGTTGGGTCTTTGGTATCCTAGAGAATCTCCATTTGCCCCCCGCTAATTCAAACAGTTAGATTTTTATTTTTATTTCTATTATTTTTTCTCTTCAAATAACCACCTAATATATTATACGAATATCGAACCAGTTTTCACACAAATAAATCAAACCCGATAAGGTTTTAAAAGGTACCATTTGAGGGTCGTTTAAGTCCTTATTTGATCACTTTGTATCCGTTATTGCTTAATATCGTTCCTTTTCACTTTTTAGGTCTCGTGAAGGCAAAATCTTTGGAATGGCACTTATTTGGACGGAAAGGCGCGAATATATGAAGAAAATGGCCAAAGTCGAAATCAAAGGCACTCGATTCTTTGAAGTTAGAAGCGGCAGCGTCGGTGCTATTGGTGGCGCCGTCAGAGGATTTTTTGTGATGATTAGAACCCAAACTCTTATTTTCAAGTAGCGGCGTCCGGTTGTAAAAGAGTAGGCCGTCGCTACTCGGGCGGCCTAGATGCAATCGAACGGCGTCGAAGCGAAGAGACGGCGTCACGGACATAAGGTAGCGCGTCGCAAGGTTAACGTGGCCAAGGCGAAACCTAATGACGGCGACACGGCGGTGTCACGAAACATAAGGTGGCCGTCCGTCTGGTCGATCAAGACTATCACGGCATGCGCGCAAGTAGTTGATATTGTTTTGGCCATAACTTTTGCATCTGAACTCGGTTTAGGTGGTTCAAAAGCCAGCGACCGAGCGAGAAAATCTACAATTTGGTGAAAAATGGTCGTGGCGCGTCACTCTATAAGTGTGCCGCCGTCACTCTTTTACGTAAAATCGCCTATAAATATAACATTATAACTTCACTTTTGCAAGCCCTAAACCTAAGTCCGATTCTAGGGTTTGGGTGGTGTTTTCAAACAACTTAAAGGGTTTCAACCACTCCATAAACATCTTGTAATGGTTTGTTTGTTTATCAATCCTATGGTATGTCTTCAATTATCACAATTGTTGCTTGCTCTTCATTAATTATGCTTGGCTAATTCACCTTGTGTTTGCTTATGATTGTGTGAAACTTGTATATAATTAATTAGATCTTATTGATTTCTTAGTGATGCTTGTGTCTATCTTCATCATTAGGGTGTGACAACTTCAATGAATCTAATTGGTTTAGTTTATAATTCTTGCATCCTCATCTCTTGTTTGATTGGTTGTTTCTTATCTTAATTGTAATTAGCTTAGGAGTGCGACTAGGCTATCGTTGTGTTTAATACTTGATAAATCTTTGATAGTTTATGAATGACTTGGTGGATTTAGTTTACTAAACCAAAGATAACCTTAAAGTTAGTTTATGAATGATTTAGTGGATTTTGTTTACTACTTAAAGGTGAATTCAAAGAGTTGGGAGAACCGCATACCTACAACCTTAGACACACAAGCGCAACTAGGAATAAGGGCGTGACAATTCAACCATCAATAGGACGTGACAATTCGGTGGGTAGAATTGGATAGCTAGCAAGGAGTAATACATCATAAGTAGATACGCTTCACGTTCTTGGTAGACCCTAATTTAGTTAGTACCTTTTGGGATAGTTGACTAGCAACTAATTCCACCCTCCCTCAAAACCGAGATTCATAAAATATAAAATACAAAAATAATCATCCTCATCTTTAGACTTAAATCGACATATACTTGGTCTATGACACTATTCCCAGAGAGCGATATCAATACCCGTGGCTTACCCCTAATACTACACTACAGCGATTAGGTTCCTTGCCTAGGGTGTTGAAAAACTTGCTCGACGAAAGGAAGTTCCTTTGACCCCGAGCAGCGTGTGGCGTTATCAAGTTTTGGCGCGCTGCGGGAATAGTTATTGTTTAAACTTGATTTATATCTCGTTTAGGTCTACTCACAAGATTCCTATCAAGTGAGATTTTTTCTTTTTATTAACTTCCTTGTAGTCTATCCCCTTCTTTGTGTTTGTGTTAGTAAAACCATTTTCATTTGTCACTATGGCAAGTGAAGTAGCATTTGAATCATTAACAAATGAGGAACAATTGAATTTCACAGTTGGTTTGGTTTTATTGTTCTAATGAATTTGTGAGTGAACTTAGAGATATCCAAAAGAACAAGGGTGTAAGATTGGATGGATTTGATATATTTTGTGTTTGTGTGGCTTCTATTCAACGATCGTTGTCAAGATCAACTCCTTTTAGTGACATCATCTTTAGAATTTTGAGAAAAACCTCCTATGCATAAACCTTGGTTATTTACAACTTGAGGAAATGGATAAGAAGGATTTATCTAACCTTAGGAATCATGATAAAAAGACCTAGTTTTAAGAACATGAAACCTAAACCCAAACAAGATTGTGAGATGGTTGAAGCTAAAATACCTAGTTGCATGTGTGGGATAGATTTCAAACATTTAGGAGATCTAGATCTAATCGAGAAAAAGGTGGAAACTCCAAGCCCACAAGCCCTACCATCACTTGAGGAACACACATCACCTATAACTTACAGGAAGAAGTAGAAGAGACTATAGGAGTCCCAATTGATAGAGAACCTTTGGACCAAACGCCACTAGAGAATGTAGGTTTAGATGCTTGTTGTCATGACCTCTCTTGGTCTAGGAAGTTCTAATTTTGATGAGCAGGGCCTCAACCAAAAACCTTACCCAATGTTCCGTCTTTAGATGTGAATCTTGGAATTGAATTAGGCCCCAATCCACCCATCAAAATAGATAGTCCGGGTAGTTGCTTGATAAAGGTGGTAGATTCTAGGCCATGTAGAGTGGAAGCTAATATAGGAGTAACCCATGACCTTACACTTATATCACCCATTCATGGTTGATAACAAGAAACACTATGGGTTTAAACCGGGTTTATTAGGTCAAGATGGATCCTTAACTAAGAATCTTTTGAAGTTGATAGAAGATGATCCATTTTAGGAGGAGATTTGATTCACCCGCTACACCAATAGACTTAGGTAAGGTTATAATGAATAGAGCACACTCCTTTGAACATATAAATCACCCATCACCCTCTCTCACGTAGCAAATTTCCACCCTATGGGTGTGTACTACTATCACCCGCACTTAAACTTAAGTGTAGGAAAAACTTCCCTTTATCTGTAAAATAAGGGTGAGAGTCGGGCTCGTGACTCGAACAAAACAAGCGCTTCTTGGGAGGCAACCCATGTGTATTTGTTTTCATTTTCATTTGTGTGTCGTGTTATCACACTCTCATGGGGCGGAAACAGTGTAACGGAGGAACATAAGCACAAGATAATAGAACATACCAACATTTATATTTAAAAGAAATAATACACCATTACAATACTAGTTTAGCCGTCATCGGCAAATATATTACAAAGTTTAGATTCCAAAATATTGAGTTTTATTACATACGACTTGTAGCGATAAGTGAAAACTTCTTTATGCAAGACTTGATAGAAAAGCTACTAACGATCACACGAAATGCATGAGAGAAAAGCGGGTCAACTATGAAAATAGTTGGTGAGTAAACACGCTTAGCGAAATAAGAAAAATCGTAAGAAATATTCAAAGCTTTCGGTCAACGAAAATAGTTCTCAAAGCAAAGGCATTGTGTATCCACTCGGCCCAAATTCGCCCATACAAAACTTGCAACTTTGTGTGTACACAACCCAGCGCCAAAAGTAGTATGTCTAAAGATCAAGTATAAGCGGTCATAATAGTTCACAATATAGTACCACGAATATAATAAGTCGAGGATGCTCCGAACATGGGAGACTTTGCCTTTGCTCCAACAAGGAGACTCCTTTGTCACTCGACCACCTAGGTGAGATTTATTGAGACGCTCTACCAATAAGGCGAGACTTTATAGTGATGCTCGAGCAGTGGAGACTCCTTTGTCACTCGACCACCTAGGCGAGATTTATTGAGGCGCCTACCAATAAGGCGAGACTTTATAGTGATGCTCGAGCGGTGGAGACTCCTTTGTCACTCGACCACCTAAGCGAGATTTATTGAGGCGCTCTACCAATAAAGGCGAGACTTTGGGACAAGGTCATAACATGTACGGTTCAATAAATTCCAACAAGTCATAAATTCGTAATTAAGTTCAAGGATTTGATTCGAGTTCACAAGTTCTAGTCAAACTAGTTAATAAAAGTAGTAAACATTTTAGCTCAAGAAAGGTTCATGCATTTCGCCCCAAAATATAGTAAAAACGGTAAAAAGGGGGGTTTGTGATTACTCACTTGATGAATAGATGCGATGACAAAGTGGTTACACCAAGATGTAGCGTGAATCCCAAAGCGACCTATGATGAATGATATGACATGCAATGAGTTGCAATGTAATGATATGCATGCATTTCAGTATGTTATTTATACCATTTGCGAGTTTTGAAAATAATACTTATAGTCGAAAAATACTCTTTTGACGTCTTGACCATTCAAAAATTACTTTACAAGTATTTATGTCAAAATGTCATCCTACAATGGTTTTATAATGATTTATAGTGAAATTATCACTTTTCGTCAGTAAAACAATGTCGTCGAATTTCATGAAAGTGACAAAATGGCTCAAAACTAGTCGTAAAAATGGTGTCGTCGATCGTTAGAAAACGAACTCGACGGTTTTAGAAAGTTTGTATCGAAATCTAGAAGTTTCGATTCGGGAGTTTTCGTCCAAAAGGTCTCGAACATAAAGATAATAAGGGTTAAAGATGGTGGTTTTGGCTAATTGTTGTGCGAGAAAAATGAGTTTCGCCAAGTTTGAACATCCAGTAAATAATTTACTACAACTCCGCTTTACAAACGACATCGTTTTGAAAAATATGCCGGTGAACTTAATTTTATTAGAAGACAATTGTTCCAAAAGTTTCACAACCTCGTTAAAACAGACCCTCAACATGGACGTTACACTACTAGTAACACTTGTATCGTAGAAATAATATAGTTTTAGGAAAATAATAGTTCTGGCAAATTTTGAAAGCGTGCATATATTTGTCGTTTCAAGTCCGTTTTCACGTATAATCGTCCTTAGCCGTATCAAAGTATACTAATATATTTTTGATAAGTCGAAATAATTTGTGAAGCTTAAGGCTCGTTTTTACTTGTACAAAATAAAAATGGTATGCTGAATTTTACGAAAAATATATTTTTCGTCGTCAAACTTTAAAAATTCACCACGGCCGTTATAACTCCGTTTAATCCGTTCAAGCCCCGGATTCGTTTTAAAGTATATTTTCTAATTATCAAGGCCAAAAGGTCGTACCATCAGTGGGTTTTCCAGAAATTCGTTTTAAGGACAGACCCTAAAATATAGTTTACTGAAAATAGTTTTCTCGGACAAAACCTATTCTAATCCCTTCAAATCAACTCCAAAGCTAATCTAATCCTACCATACACCTTCTTAGGGTGTCATGGGTTCCTAATCACCATCAAAACCAAAGAATAACTTGGGAATAATTATAGGATGACTATAAATATATATAACTTCTAAAATCTTGAAATAAATGGTATAAATCACATAACATGCATATAAGCACCAAAAATGATAAGAAACATATGAAAATGAAAAGGAAACTTGAAAATGATAAAAACAAGCTTACAAATGATAGTGATGAGGTGTAAGTAACAAGGATTAGCCTAAATACTCTTGGTTTTATTTCAAAACCATAAAAAGAGTATAAACTAGATTGATATAACACTTGAGCTTGCAAAATTTTGATCCCTTGCTAGATATTGATGATGAACCGGTTTTATGGAGGGAAGAACAAGTAGAGAGAACTTTTACTACTTCAATAATTTATGAGATGCATGAATGAAAATAAATGGAAGATTGTGTTTATATCTATCATGTAAAGATTTTCTCACCAACTCATTAATGCCAATCCATGGGGACGGATTTTGGGATTAATATCTCAAAAATATATTTTTTTTTTTTTTTTTTTTTTTTTATAATGTATATAATTTGTATAATTATAAGGAAAAGTGTAAGCAATGTGTAGTAAATGTAACTTGTAAGGTAATTGATAGATTTTTGGTACAAGTAAGTTTTTAATAGGTCAAAATAGAATGTAATGAGATAATAAAAATTGTAAAAATACGTTCCTTGTACAATTTGAGTGATAAAATAATTATCGAGTAATTTTTAAGAAAACGACGTAATAATTAAATTTTAACGATTTATATACGAAATAAATTTAAAACACTAGGTAAACTCAAAATATAGTTTTTATAAACTAAATGTAAGTTTAAAATATGTCGGGATCATTTTTGAAAGTAACGGATTAAATATTTAAAATAATAACTCACGCGACAACATTTATTTAAATATAAAAATTACGCGATAAATGTGAAATGAAATGCCATGAATGAATTAATATGATGCATATTTGATTTAAGAAATGACCGGAATTTGAGAATTGTGACATTCTTCCCATGTCGGTGGAATCACGTCCCGTGATTCGATTAACGATACTATGGTTCGAACCTCGACAAGAGTTCTAAAGTTCATGATCGTGCGAGCAGTCTAAATGATCATATCAATGCCCATGCGTACGGGTTCCCCATTCAACTAAATGCGTGCCGTGATCGATTTGATAGGGTAAACTTATCAATATCGAGCGTAGCTCTCAAAAGACCTTTGGGTAGTCGATTCTAATTTAATCTCACAACTCATCAAACAAGAGCGTCATGAGATTAAACTAAACCGACTTGAGTAAACTTGTCTCTTAGCTTGATTTTCGCAACTCATCAAACAAGAGCGTCACTAGATCAAGCTAGGAAACAAGTTGTTAGAAAGGTAGGATGCCGCATCCTTGAATGAAGTCTTTTGAAAGATTCGCTCGATATTCGATTTGCTTACACAATCAAATCCAATCAACAAAATATATAACAACTAAGGTCGATGTCAATAGGTCTCAAATTAATCAATGGCGTGAGCGTGGTAAGAATCGGAAGGAAATTATGCACTCAAAATCATGTAAATGCGAAATAAGGTAATTGTTCGAAAGAATGTACCCGTTAAGCGTTGCGGGCTTCCTCGGTACCCGGATAGAATGCTCGACCACGTGCGGGAGGAATTTCAATGTTACGCTCTTGTGGACCTTCTATTGCCAACGCGCCGAGTTTGGACGATTTCCTCCTTGATTGGGAGTTCTTTTCGACTTTGGGCGGTATTGCGAAGATGATCTAGACTTCCACACTCGTAACATGCTTTTCTCATCCTTGATTTCGATTCTGTTTGAGCAATTTTTCGCGAAGTGGCCGTCTGTCCGCATTTGCCGCACCTGGGCGATCTCCTAAATGATGATAATTACATCGAGTGCACAAAGGATGTGGACTGCATATCCTTTGCGTTCTGGGTGGTCGCCCATAGTTACGAGTTATTCGGCGCCTCTTGTTTCTTGATTACGGTCTCGGTTTCCTGGTGATCCTCCTGTCGCTTTCGTCCATGGTCGTTTGCTTTTGTTAGTTCTCGGACTGATCACATCATTTGTCAAGCGATCGCCATACTCACGTGACTTGCGAGTGGTTGGTTTCGACAGTGACATCCTCCTAATTTCGTATCAATCCCCATATATATCGGTCAATCAACTTCTCCGCGGTGGAAACCATGTGAGGAACCATCCTAGTTAACTCGTGGAACCGGATCGTGTACTTGTCGATCTCTACTCCTACCATCAAGTGGTTCCAAAATTCTTCTTCCGGTTTACGCACTTCATCTTTTCTGCGGTACTCATCGGTTAGTAGTTTCTTGAATGCTTCCCAAGATAATGCATTTGCGGCCTCTCTTCCTACAGTCTCATAGTTGGTTGTTCCACGGTCAATGCTCGACCACCGTAGTAGCCAGAGAATTCAACCTTGTTACCTTGAGACATTTCGTGATACTAAGCTTCGACTCAACATTCTCAACCAAAGTTAGCGGTCCAATGGCACCCTCAGTACCATGAAATTCCATTGGCTTACATGTCATGAAAATTTTGTAGCTGCATCCTTGACCGACATTTGAAGTACCTTCTCCGTTGTTAGTTCGTCTAGCATCGAGATGTGTTATAATTTGAGTGAGTAGATCCGCTATTCGATGGCGTTGTTGTTTGGATGGTCATTGTTGTTTGGGTTGCCGTTGTTGTTTGGGTTGCCGTTCTTTGTTGCTTCGAGCGTGTGTTTCTTGCGGCCATGATCCTACGATGGACCAAAACATCGGGTTGAGTAAGCGACATTCGACGGAGTCGGATGAGGTGCGAACGGTGGTAATGTGTTATAGTGATCGAAACATGACGGGGAAATGAGACATGCGATGTCTAACAAGTCGAAAGATGGAAAAGAGAAGATATGAACAAGGTGCGGTAATGTAGGCGTGAGCGTAAAAACATGCCATGCATACCCGCCCGACCAATGCAACTTCGGTGACGGACTCTAAAGACTCGACTAAACATGATTTAAAACTACTACTCTTATCATTGCATGGTTCTTCATAAATTAGACATAGTTGATCGGGCTATGTATAATTTATGAGTAACGATGCAACGATAGGACTAGTTGACTCGGATGATGTTCAATGTTTAATAAAATAATATACAAAAAAAAAAAATTTATTCGGTTATAGCTTTGATTTTTATTTTTGAAAATCGGCATTCTCTATAACCTTTGGCTCTGGTACCAATCTGTCACACCTCATGGGAGCGGAAACACGAGTGTAACGGAGGAACATAAGCACAAGATAATAGAACATACCAACATTTATATTTAAAAGAAATAATACACCATTACAATACTAGTTTAGCGTCATCGGCAAATATATTACAAAGTTTAGATTCCAAAATATTGAGTTTTATTACATCGACTTGTAGCGATAAGTGAAAACTTCTTTATGCAAGACTTGATAGAAAAGCTACTAACGATCACACGAAATGCATGAGAGAAAAGCGGGTCAACTATGAAAATAGTTGGTGAGTAAACACGCTTAGCGAAATAAGAAAAATCGTAAGAAATATTCAAAGCTTTCGGTCAACGAAAATAGTTCTCAAAGCAAAGGCATTGTGTATCCACTCGGCCCAAATTCCGCCCATACAAAACTTGCAACCTTGTGTACACAACCCAGCTGCAAAAGTAGTATGTCTAAAGATCAAGTATAAGCGGTCATAATAGTTCACAATATAGTACCACGAATATAATAAGTCGGGATGCTCCGAACATGGGAGACTTTGCCTTTGCTCAACAAGGGAGACTCCTTTGTCACTCGACCACCTAGGTGAGATTTATTGAGACGCCTACCAATAAGGCGAGACTTTATAGTGATGCTCGAGCGGTGGAGACTCCTTTGTCACTCGACCACCTAGGCGAGATTTATTGAGACGCTCTACCAATAAGGCGAGACTTTATAGTGATGCTCGAGCAGTGGAGACTCCTTTGTCACTCGACCACCTAGCGAGATTTATTGAGGCGCTTTCTACCAATAAGGCGAGACTTTGGGACAAGGTCATAACATGTACGGTTCAATAAATTCCAACAAGTCATAAATTCGTAATTAAGTTCAAGGATTTGATTCGAGTTCACAAGTTCTAGTCAAACTAGTTAATAAAAGTAGTAAACATTTTAGCTCAAGAAAGGTTCATGCATTTCGCCCCAAAATATAGTAAAAACGGTAAAAAGGGGGGTTTGTGATTACTCACTTGATGAATAGATGCGATGACAAAAGTGGTTACACCAAGATGTAGCGTGAATCCCGAAACTGACCTATGATGAATGATATGACATGCAATGAGTTGCAATGTAATGATATGCATGCATTTAGTATGTTATTTATACCATTTTGCGAGTTTTGAAAATAATACTTATAGTCGAAAAATACTCTTTTGACGTCTTGACCATTCAAAATTACTTTACAAGTATTTATGTCAAAATGTCATCCTACAATGGTTTTATAATGATTTATAGTGAAATTATCACTTTTCGTAAGTAAAACAATGTCGTGAATTTCATGAAAGTGACAAAATGGCTCAGAAAAACTAGTCGTAAAATGGTGTACATCGATCGTTAGAAAACGAACTCGACGGTTTTAGAAAGTTTGTATCGAAATCTAGAAGTTTCAGTTCAGGAGTTTTCGTCCAAAAGATCTCGAACATAAAGATAATAAGGGTTAAAGATGGTGGTTTTGGCTAATTGTTGTGCAGAAAATGAGTTTCGGCCAAGTTTGAACATCCGTAAATAATTTACTACAACTCCGCTTTACAAACAACTTGTCGTTTTGAAAAATATGCCGGTGAACTTAATTTTATTAGAAGACAATTGTTCCAAAAGTTTCACAACCTCGTTAAAACAGACCCTCAACATGGACGTTTACTACCGTAACACTTGTATCGTAGAAATAATATAGTTTTCGAGAAAATAATAATTCGGCAAATTTATGAAAACGTGCATATATTTGTCGTTTCAAGTCCGTTTTCACGATAATACGTCCTTAGCTTCGTATCAAAGTATACTAATATATTTTTGATAAGTCGAAATAATTTGTGAAGCTTAAGGCTCGTTTTTACTTGTACAAAATAAAAATGGTATGCTGAATTTTCGAAAAATATATTTTTCGTCGTCAAACTTTAAAAATTCACCACGGCCGTTATAACTCCGTTTAATCCGTTCAAGCGCCACGGATTCGTTTTAAAGTATATTTTCTAATTATCAAGGCCAAAGGTCGTACCATCAGTGGGTTTTTCCAGAAATTCGTTTTAAGGACAGACCCTAAAATATAGTTTACTGAAAATAGTTTTCTCGGACAAAACCTATTCTAATCCCTTCAAATCAACTCCAAAGCTAATCTAATCCTACCATACACCTTCTTAGGGTGTCATGGGTTCCTAATCACCATCAAAACCAAAGAATAACTTGGGAATAATTATAGGATGACTATAAATATATATAACTTCTAAAATCTTGAAATAAATGGTATAAATCACATAACATGCATATAAGCACCAAAATGATAAGAAACATATGAAATGAAAAGGAAACTTGAAAATGATAAAACAAGCTTACAAATGATAGTGATGAGGTGTAAGTAACAAGGATTAGCCTAAATACTCTTGGTTTTTATTTCAAAACCATAAAAGAGTATAAACTAGATTGATATAACACTTGAGCTTGCAAAATTTTGATCCCTTGCTAGATATTGATGATGAACCGGTTTTATGGAGAGGAAGAACAAGTAGAGAGAACTTTTACTACTTCAATAATTTATGAGATGCATGAATGAAAATAAATGGAAGATTGTGTTTATATCTATACATGTAAAGATTTTCTCACCAACTCATTAATGCCAATCCCATGGGGACGGATTTTGGGGATTAATATCTCAAAAATATATTTTTTTTTTTTTTTTTTTTATAATGTATATAATTTGTATAATTATAAGGAAAAGTGTAAGCAATGTGTAGTAAATGTAACTTGTAAGGTAATTGATAGATTTTTGGTACAAGTAAGTTTTAATAGGTCAAAATAGAATGTAATGAGATAATAAAATTGTAAAAATCGTTCCTTGTACAATTTGGTGATAAAATAATTATCGAGTAATTTTTAAGAAAGCGACGTAATAATTAAATTTTAACGATTTATATCTGAAATAAATTTAAAACACTAGGTAAACTCAAAATATAGTTTTATAAACTAAATGTAAGTTTAAAATATGTCGGGATCATTTTGAAAAATGTGGATTAAATATTTAAAATAATAACTCTCACGACAACATTTATTTAAATATAAAATTACGCGATAAATGTGAAATGAAATGCCATGAATGAATTAATATGATGCATATTTGATTTAAGAAATGACCGAATTTGAGAATTGTGACACGTATATCTTTTATTAATTGTTTATTCTCATGTTTGAATTTGTAAAAATGCTTTATTTTGTCTTTAACCTCGTCTTAATTACATATAAAGGTATTTTACATAAGGGATAAGTGTAGGGAGGATTACACGTTTTCAAAAGAAAGCGTGAACATGAGAATTACAATTATTTAAAAGATATACATGTGTGTTTGTTCGAGTCAAATGCTTGTATCGAGTCATAATGAATGTTTTGCGAAATTTTCAGATTCTAAAGATGTCAAATTTTCCGAATTTTTTCGAAAATCATGAGACCATTTTTGTCGGGATAACCGACGGCGTCGAGATTACAACTGACGCGCCGGAAGGAGCAAAAACAACTCGATTACTTTTCTCGTTTTACGAGCTACTTATATTTTTGGAATTTTCTAGGTCTTAATTTTCCGAAGTTCGTAAACATCCATTCCACAAGCATTATATCTTATTTAAGTGCGGAATTACATCTTCTTTGTGATTTTGTTTGTTCGGTTTGATGCGTTGGGTTGTCTATTTTCTTCTAGTGTGCAGGTTTAGTTTGTCAAGAAGAAGTTACACAAGTTTGGAAGGAGCCTTTCACGCAAAAACTCTTCTTGGAAAAGATTTAACCACCACTTTTACGGATCCTACCGAGCTAATCGAGGGAGTATTAGTTTCTTTCGTTTTAATTACCTTCTATTATCATAACTTTGATACTTTCGGGGAACATTGGGACAATGTTCGGTTTAAGTGTAAGGAGGAAAATAAAGCGGAACTTTGAAACTATGCTTATCCTTGACTATTTGCTTTGTCCAGTGTATTTGTGTAATAAACCATGAGAAAATGTAGGTTAGGGTAATTTTAGCCAAATTTAAAATTTTTCATGGCGTATAAGAGTGGGCCATTAGTCTTAACAAAAGCGTCTCATGGATAGGAAGTTGCATGACTAGCACAAAACCTTACCACCTAAATTCCACCCAAAATGTGAGGATCGCCTTAGATTAGTAGGAATTAAAGCATTCATCTTCAATGCTTAGAGTGTGAACCGGTAGTATATTAGATTCTAGAACTTGTTTTGTGATGCATTCGAGATCGCAAGTGAGACTACACTTGTGTAGTTAGGAATAACTAAATGATAAGAGGCATTAGGATAACCCTTGTTTAATACGTAATATAATTACTTCTTCCACATCGGTTGAGTAATTCTCCCACACCCTTTGCGTTGTACTCATTTTTAGTACACGATACCCCTAGTTAACCCCTCGAGCCTATCCTTTTCGCGGTTCTCGTGATATTTCGGTTTTCCGGAATATCAATGAAAACATTGTTTACACCCCACCCCAAATATACACCCAAATCGCCTTAGCCTACCCTATATGCACTCACTTTTAGTGCATTATTGTTATCACCCAAAACCCTTAGTTCAATTATCGGTTGCTTGCATAAGTTGCTAAGTCGAGTCATATCCTTTGTATACGTTTTGGGATGATTGGGATTCATGGGAAAAGTTAAAGTTTATGAAATGACGGGAAGGAGCGTTAAATTCAAATTCCCTTTGTTTGCGTAATAATGTACCCCAAGTGTTTTAATCTTTTCAATTCGGGTCAAATTAGTGTTAGAGTAATAAAAACTCAAGTGTAGGGATATGCTTATAAATCCCTAGTATTTTGATGTTATCTTAGAGGATGGTAGAGTAAAAGTGTATGATTAAAAAAAAAAAAAAAAAAAAAAAAAAAATAGAAAAAAAAAAAAAAAAAAAAAAAAAAAACATGGGCTACCATCCTACATCTATCTTTAAATTTATGTTTGTTTATTTCGGTTATCTAAAGTTTAGAGTGTCGAGTCTTTGCTTAGCAACGCCATTCTTCATATGCATTTAACATAGAGATTTTGACTTACCACCACTAAATAGCCTATCCCACCAAACCCTTATTTCCCTACCGTAAGCCTAACATTACAACCCTTTAAAGACCTCTTTGATAGTCTTTCCTAGGTGCTTACGCCAAAGCGATGGAGGTTTGATCTATTCTCAAGCCTATGGTAATCTATGTACTAGGACCGGTTAATGAGTGTTTATCTTCCATTTCCTATTTTGTTATGTTTCATATATACACGAGAGAGATGTGAGTATCCAAACACCCCATGTGAGGTGCTAGTATGTAATTTCCGTGCTTGTTATGACTTTTCTTGGGCTTATATGTGTTGTGGACCGTTTTGAATTAATGCTTCATGACCCCAACTTATAAATTAATTGGCTAAAGCACATTTGCTTGAGGACAAGCAAATAACAAGTGTAGGGATATTTGATAAGGTTTTAAAAGGTACCATTTGAGGGTCGTTTAAGTCCTTATTTGATCACTTTTGTATCCGTTATTGCTTAATATCGTTCCTTTTCACTTTTAGGTCTCGTGAAGGCAAAATTTGGAATGGCACTTATTTGGACGGAAAGCGCGAATATATGAAGAAAATGGCCAAAGTCGAAATCAAGGCACTCATGATTCTTTGAAGTTAGAAAGCGGCGGCGTCGGTGCTATTGGTGGACGCCGTCAGGATTTTTGTGATGGTTCGAACCCAAAACTCTTATTTTCAAGTGAGCGACGTCCGGTTGTAAAGAGTAGGCCGTCGCTACTCGGGCGGCCTAGATGCAATCCAGACGGCGTCGAGTGAAGAAGAGACGGCGTCACGGACATAAGGTGGCGCCGTCGCAAGGTTAACGTGGCCAAGACGAAACCCAATGAGCGGCGACACGACGGTGTCCGCGAAACATAAGGTGACGCCGTCGCGGTGATCAAGACTATCACGACAAAGATGCAAGTAGTTGATATTGTTTTGGCCATAACTTTTGCATACGAACTCGGTTTAGGTGGTTCAAAAGCCCAGCGCGACCGGAGCGAGAAAATCTACAATTTGGTGAAAAAATGGTCGTGGCGCCGTCACTCTATAAGTGTGCGCCGTCACTCTTTGCCGACAGTAAAATCGCCTATAAATATAACATTATAACTTCACTTTTGCAAGCCCTAAACCCTAAGTCCGATTCTAGGGTTTAGGTGGGTTTTTCCAAAGAACTTAAAGGGTTTCAACCACTCCATAAACATCTTGTAATGGTTTGTTTGTTTATCAATCCTATGGTATGTCTTCAATTATCACAATTGTTGCTTGCTCTTCATTAATTATGCTTGGCTAATTCACCTTGTGTTTGCTTATGATTGTGTGAAACTTGTATATAATTAATTAGATCTTATTGATTTCTTAGTGATGCTTGTGTCTATCTTCATCATTAGGGTGTGACAACTTCAATGAATCTAATTGGTTTAGTTTATAATTCTTGCATCCTCATCTCTCTTGTTTGATTGGTTGTTTCTTATCTTAATTGTAATTAGCTTAGGAGTGCGACTAGGCTATCGTTGTGTTTAATACTTGATAAATCTTTGATAGTTTATGAATGACTTGGTGGATTTCGTTTACTAAACCAAAGATAACCTTAAAGTTAGTTTATGAATGATTTAGTGGATTTTGTTTACTACACTTAAAGGTGAATTCAAAGAGTTAGGGAGAACCGCGATACCCTACAACCTTAGACACACAACGCAACTAGGAATAAGGGCGTGACAATTCAACCATCAATAGGGCGTGACAATTCGATGGGTAGAATTGGATAGCTAGCAAGGAGTAATACATCATAAGTAGATACGCTTCACGTTCTTGGTAGACCCTAATTTAGTTAGTACCTTTTGGGATAGTTGACTAGCAACTAATTCCACCCTCCCTCCAAAACCGAGATTCATAAAATATAAAAATACAAAAATAATCATCCTCATCTTTAGACTTAAATCGACATATACTTGATCTAACGACACTATTCCCCAGAGAGCGATATCAATACCGTGGCTTACCCCTAATACTACACTACAACGATTAGGTTCCTTGCCTAGGGTGTTGAAAAACTTGCTCGACGAAAGGAAGTTCCTTTGACCCCGAGCGACGCGTGTAGCGTTATCAAACCCTCTCTAAAAAAACTTGTTCTTTCACAATGGTTCCGAATTAAAGTGACGAAGAACGTAACAATGGGTCGGATGTAGATGAGGAAACCGACGTTTACTTTATCATGGCCGCATACGTGTATCACCAACGGTTACAACAAGAAGAAGCTCGACCTCGCTTGACCCGTAACCAGATCTATCATGAACGTGAGGTTGCCGAACTACGTTTGATGGCCGACTATTTTAATAAAGGTTGTAACTATCCGTTATGCTATTTTTGAAGAAGATATCATATGAGCCGGAAACTATTTCTAGAAACAGTCGAAGGTATTTTATCTTATACTGTCGATCCTCATCCAAAGCATTTTAAATTCTTTAGTATCGCACCCGATTGTACGGGTTGAATAAGTGTAAGTGTTATTATGAAATGCACATCCGTCATACGCCAATTGGCATACGACACCTCACCCGATGCATTTGATGAATATATGCAAATGGGTGAGCATACCGTACGTGATTGTCTAGATAATTTTAATAAGTGCGTAATTAATTTCTTCATGCCGGAGTTTTTAAGAAATCCAAACTATAACACATTCAAAATTTTTATGCAAGACGAGCATTTTTATGGTTTTTTAGGAATGCTTGGTAGCATTGACTGTACGCATTGGAAATGAAGAAATTATTCGGTGGGATGACAGGGACAATGTGGTAGGGGTGATAAAAAAATACCCAACTATAATGCTTGAAGCTATTGCTTCACACGATTTGTGGTTTTGACATGCATTTTATTGAGGTAGCAGGGGAGAATAATGAGATTAATGTTTTAGATAATTCTCCGTTATTCGACGACATTCTTGATGATGTCACCCCTATAGCTCCATGTGAGGTAAATGGATTTGAGTTTGAAAAGGGATATTACTTAGCCGACGGAATTTACTCACAGTGGGCAACTTTTGTCAAATCATTCACGGTCGCAAATGATGATAAACATGGTTATTTTAAAAGGCAACAAGAAAGTGCACGAAAGGATGTCGAACGTGCTTTTGGTGTTCTCCAAGGACGTTGAGGAATAATACAACAACTGGCACGTCAATACCATGTTACCAGGATAAGTAGAATCATGTATTCTTGCATCATATTACATAACATGATTTTAAAAGATCAAAAGTTTGCAATAAGTGAGTACAAAGAAGTATGGGTGAATCCGGTACCACATAGGCAACAAAGGTGGATCGACAGATGTGATGTCCATCGTCGAAAGACAAAAAAATACGTGACAAAAATACGCATATTAGTCTCCAACGAAACATTATGAAGCCTATTTGGCGAAAACATAAAAAACAATAGCAAAATAAATAAGTATTTGTAATTTGTATGTTCTTTTTTTTTTTTTTTTTTTTTTTTTTTAATTTGTACTTTTATTTAATAAATGAATATTATTTATGGGAGGATGTAATTAATGAAAAATTAGTTAAAGGGGTTAAATTGCAATTTGTTAGTTTTTAAATAAATGTGGGTCTCAAAAGGTGGCGTTGAAGTGGTGTTATGGTAAGGTGCATTTTTTTGTGTTAATGTTGAAATGTTAAAACTGATGTGACGTTGATGTAACTGATTTTTTTTTTCATAACTTCAATTATCACACCTTGAGCTCTTAAAGCATGGGGTATGGTGACACAAATACATACTAAAATTTAAGCGGCTTTATAAACTAAATATTTCTATAAAAACTTAGTCAAAGAATTATGTAGAACAACTAAGACTCGATGGCAAGGGTAAGGTGAGGGGTAAGGTGAGCCCTCACTCACCCGTGAGTCTCCATGCCTACCAAAACCATTCTCACCTTACTCACACAACCCAAGACACATTAAGGTGAATGACTCACCTCTTTGGTTTGCGTAAAAAGACTGGCCCACTTAATTATTTATTTAGTTTGTGAGTGTATGTGGGATATTTAGTGGGGTATATTTTAATAAAGTTGGTATTTTAATGAAAGGTGAGGTAAGGTTCCTTGTCGCATTAAGGTGAGTGAGTGAGTGGAAGAGAGGTGAGAGAAAGGCGATGTGGTGATGTGTAAGATGAGTGAGGCATTGCCTTGCCTTCCAGCCTAATAATGTGAAACAAGCTTATGGTCCCCTACAAACTTTATTGTATTCAGCTATGATCTTGACTAGACTATGACAGTTTAGCATATGAATTTATGTCCAGAACTTATCCATATTTGTTAGGTGTTCCGCCTTAGAGCACAAGGTAAGGTAGGAACGGATAACATGTTATTGGTATGCCACATCAGCATCACATCATCCTTTTACAATAACACAACAATAACTAAAACACTCCTCTTTCATAACACACCAATCACATTATCTATAGGTCCTACAAAATATCCCACCAAATATACCTCTCTTTCACTGAAAAAAAAAAAAAAAAAAAAAAAAAAAAAAAAAGGTGCATTTGGCATGAGCCATTGGAGTGGCTCAAAACTCTTTGGCACAAATTTGGCACGTTGGCCGGTATGGTTAGCTCACGATTGGCACGAAAAAAAGAAATGAATGGCATGTTATTTGCAACCATATCGTGTGCTCTTAATAAACACATGAAAATCCAACTAGATGTAGGTGGTAATGTAGTTACGCATAACCACTTATGGGTATTATATTGTAAAAAAAGCTTGTGACTATTATATTAAAATATTTGTGAAATTTTATTTTTAATTTTTGTTAGATACAAACAATTTTTAAGTGGTCATATCAATATTTTCAAAAAAGTAAAATTTACTTAGTTTGAATATGTGTGGCAACGGGTACAAACCTCATAGATTAACCAACCAACAAATCAGATCCCATGGTTACCCCAAGTTTTAAGAAATAGTTTTAGAAATTCACACTAACTAAATTATTCACCAATCAAATATCATCTCTACTCACGATTCACTTTTGATTGGTTAAAACACAAAATGAACACTTATTTTCAAATATCCGGAAAAAAAAATGAGCATTTGTTTTGAGAAGAATGAATTTCACAATTTACATTTACATTTCTATGTACAACTTCTTGACTATTATTAGACTCACATACAACAAAACCGAGTGCCATTTGGTATTAACTTAAGATGTGTTTGGTAAAAGTAGTAGTGAGCAGTAGCAGTGAGTTGTGAGTAGTAGTCACAACTCACTGCTCACAGTTTCTTAAAAAAGCATTGAAAATATGAGCATTCTTAAAAAATAGCAAAGCTCACCGCTCATTTGCCAAACAACTACTAAAAATCAAAATACTCATTGCTCACCGCTCATCACTCCAAAAAGCTCCACACCGCTCCATGCCAAACATACTCTTAATTTATTTGATAACAAAAATCTATAAATATGCCATATGTGTCCGAAAACAGTAATAAAAATTTATAATAAAAGATCGCTTATGAACCGTTACTTTTGTTCTTAATTGTTTTACACTGTTTGGTAAACACCTAGCTAAATAATGTTGATACTTTAGGGTGACGAGGGTGGTTGCCAAATTATCATTTCATGTCAAAAATTGACATCCCCTCAACCAATAATATTGTGTCACATTACCACCATTTTTTCGCCAAAATTGACATACTTAATGAGGTGGTTGCCAAATTGTTTTTTTTTGCCAAAATTTGGCATTTTTTTTAAATAAAACTATTATTTCATTAAATAAAAAGCTAAAATTAAAAGCCCAACGACTAGTTAGGTCGGCATACACTTGCCGAAATCCTTTGCCGATGCCGCATGCCGATATTTTCTTGAGGGTGGTGGTTTGCCGATGTCAAATTCGATACCGAGGGTTGATGACAATCACCCCATCACTCTTATGTACTATCTCAAATAATTTATCATGTTTCATTTACCTTAAAAAAAAACTCATTATACATCATTTTTAAAAGCAAATTGGTCATTTCCTCTATCTTTATCTTCCACATCTAATAATTTTAGTCAAGCACCATTGATTCCGATTAAAAACTCATTTTCCGACTAAAAGCAAAAAAATAAAAATAAAAATAATAATAATTAAAAAAATAAAATAAAAAATGCTTGCTTCTTTTCTCTCTTTATCTTCAAACATCCACCTCCACCATGAGTATGTTTAAAAATAGTATAATGTATCTTTATCTTCAGAAATGTAGTAAGTCGTAATTATAATTGTATGGTATAAACTACAAATCTATTAACATGAGCTACATGTTCGTATTCTTTTTAATAAAATGTTTGGTAAATTAATTTGTTAAATATAATTATAAGATGTAAAATGACATAAAAGGACAAACCTATAATTGTAAATAAATGTTTGGAGGTATATCAATAATTTAAAGTTTTAACGACTCAAGACATTTAAAAGCTTCATGAATCGACTTTTCATTTTGGAGCTATTTGTTTGAAATAAAACATGAAGTTAATGCATCCAAACGAAGTTTACTTAGTTTATAGGAGATTATTTTGTAACAAAAGTAATATTTCTTCCAAAAAGCATCGCCAAGCAGTACATATCTCCATAACTTCCACCCTCCAAACCACCTTCAACATTTAGGTGGTGTTTGTTTGTGACTTAATTGACTTAATATGAAAAAAATTGAATTCATTAAGTCATATTAAAACTGTTTGTTTTTGACTTAATAAAGAAAGATGACTGAAAATATTAAGCAATAAAACTAAAGGTGTCTGCATTAAGTCATCTCTTAATTATAAATGACTTAATAAGATCAGGATCGTAATCTTAACAACTATGTAACCGCCCATCTCCAAAATCATGAATCTATAAAATTAAAAACCGATACAAAAATACATATATATCGGCTAGGTTGATTTATTTGCAAGCATTAACTAATCAAGTTTGACAACACTTATATACTTTTGATGTCTGGTGTTAAGATTTTTTTTTTTTTTTTTTTTAGATTTTACCATCGGAAAATTTCATGGATTTCATGTGGTGGTGGTGGTTATGGTTGTGGTAGAGGTGGCGGTGATGCCTGTTGAACAAGACAAAAAGAGTATTTTACGTATTTTAAAATAGAGTGAATTATTTATGTATAATAGGCCATTGACCGTAAACAATCTTGAGTTGAATGAGAATAAAAGTAGCAGTGAAAAAATAATGAGTTATATGATATCATACATAAAGTATACTCAGTGTTTACCTTTGTTTTATAATTAAATAATACATATCTATTTCCTTGTTAATTATTTTTTTAAGCAAATCAAGGTTTTTAAGATCGAGATTTTACCCAAGATTGTTTTTGTCTTTGTAAGATCGTGATCGGGATCCTAAGATCCTACTATAATATCATTTTTAATAATCTTTGTAATATTACTCAAATCTACAAATTATTATATATTATAAACACGAAATTATATGAATGTTTAATTGAAATGTTGTCATAAATTATGAATATGTAATGTTTAAGAAGAATTACATGTTGTTTTTTAAATTATATAATATAACCCATAAATGTGTAGTTTTTTTGTTTGCGGTTCGAGAAAAGTAAAATCGGATCGTAGTAGATCTTAAGATCCTATGGTTAAGATCGGGATCCTATAAGATCTTAAGCTTGTTAAGATCCTACGTAGGATCCAGATCTTTTTTGCTTTGTAAAATCGTAAAATCATAAGATCAGGATCGTAATCTTAACAACTACGAAGCAAATTGTTAAGTTTTGTATTGACAAACCGATTTTCGCAAACATCCAACTGAAACCAAGTTGTTATTACCGAAAATTATTTTGCTAACCACTACTCAATGGGTTATGGTTAATCTCATCTTGCTTAAAAACTCAACCAATGAGGGGGGAGGGAGTGGAAGTTTTGAACCCTAATACCCTAAGGGTGCCACGTCACCTCTATCCAATAAAAACCTTCCAACTCAAAACTACCCCAATACTACCCTAACACTACTCAAGTGGACGGTGGTGCCTAGTACCACTTTTTTTTTTTTTTTTTTTTTTTTTTTTTTTCATTAACGTGCAAATGGTGCGCACTTCACTAACTTTGGTCAACGCAAAATCCAAACAAAGCTTATCTTCTTCTTCTTCACTCTTTGCTACCTACAAGACCTGCAAAAAAAAAAAAAAAAAAATGCAAACACAAAGACACAAACGCAACCCAACGTCCACTTTTCCAGCGGTCACACTCGGCCGGAGCCAGAAACCAACCGAAGACGAACCCGAAGCGGGCGGAACGGTGTGGCAGATTCGGGTTCAGCTACCCGCCCCCTACCCGACTACGACTCCGTCTTCTCTGAAGGCGTATCTTTTTATATTTATCGACAGATTTTCATAATTAGCAAAACACATTATAAAATATTTATCGACAGATTTTGTAACTATGGTAAGCTTAACCATTAGCGAAACAAATTATAAATATCTATAACTCAAGTTTCATTCTTCTAAAACCTTATAGAAGAGCTGTTAGATCTCCTGTCCTAATCAAATCATTCAACCAAATATTCAAGAAATCTAAGTACTAAACTACCCATAATTAAAAACCATGATGTATTAAACCCAAAATGCCACACACTTGTAAAGTCTTGAACACATGAAAACGACGTCGTGACAAAAAAACTCTTTAATTCACATTAAACCTCACTTTCAAAAACAAATAAAAAAACACAAAAACAAAAAACAAAACATAAATAAACAAAAAAACAAATTAAATTTCACTCAGTACAAAGATTCTTCATGTTCTTTAACACAAAAACAGGTTAAAAAAATTAAAAAAACTGCAGACATTCAGAAAACCATTCAGTTTGACCTCCAATCACCATTTTTCTCATGTAATATTCTTTAAACTTATTTTTATCACAAAACAAAAAATACCCTTTTGCTAAAAATGTATATTTTGTTATAAAGTTGCATCTTTATCACTTTTTGTGAACCTTTTCTTTGTGGGGTATTGAGATTTTCTTGAATCTTGACTTTGTGCTCATTTTCTTGATTTTGGCCCAAATTTTGTCTTGAACAAATAAAATAATAGTACTGTTTTTTATTTTTTATTTTTTCTTTTATATATTTATACTCCCACTGTTTGATTCATTGTTTACTATGCTAACTGATGCATTATTTACAGTTTTGTAGTTTCAAGATTTATTGGGTGCTTGCTTAATTGTTACTACTAAATGTGAGTTGTTTGGTTGTAGATAGTATCTTGTTTAGGGTTTATAGGTATATTTTTCACCTTTTTTTTTGGGGTTTATATGATTTTTGGGGTTGCTTGTTTAAGCTTATTTTTGGGCTTATGAGCTTATTTGACTCATAAGCTTTTTTTTTTTTTTTTTTTTTTTTTTTCAAATTAAAGATGAAAAATAAGCTCATAAGCTAGGAGAAATGGGCTTATGAGATATAAGCCGAGTTAAATAAGCTCATAAGCCCAAAAATAAGCTTAAACAAACACTCCCTTAGGTGTTTGGCTAGGCTTATTTATCATAAGCCGATTTGGGCTTATTTTTAATAAGCTCCGATTTTGTGGCTTATTTTGAGACTTGTCGGCTTATTTAAGTTTCTTATGATATGATAAACTTATAAAAGTCGACAAGTCTCAAAATAAGCCGTAAAATTGAGGCTTATAAAAAATAAGCCGAAATTTCATGAAATTTCGGCTTATTTTTTATAAGCCCCAATTTTACGGCTTATTTTGAGACTTGTCGGCTTATTTAAGTTTATTATGATATGATAAACTTATAAAAGTCGACAAGTCTCAAAATAAGCCACAAAATTGAAGCTTATAAAAAATAAGCCCAAATCGGCTTATGATAAATAAGCTTAGCCATATGGTAATTTCATTGATAACTTGATATTTTTGTAATCTGTTTTTGTAGGGTTTATGATAATCATAGTTTATTGGTTTTGCAGTGTTTCTTTATGAATATGTTACGGTTTATGAATATGTTAGGATATATTTGGTTTAGTTTCGAGCTATGTGTTGGTTTTTATATGAGATATGAAAGCATTTGGGATACGGGGTTCATTTATGTTTGCAGATCTAGGGGTAATAAAATATTTTCATAAGAAATTTGTCATTTGTTCTTGTAGGGTTTATGAAAAGCATGGCTTGATAAGTTTAATTTATGTGCCGTTATTTAGTTTTTTATATGATTTTCATGTGATGCTAAAGCATTTGGGATATGGGTTTCTGTTATTTTTACAGATTTAGGGGTAAAACAGTAATTTCACCTTGAGAACGATGGCCGGAGGTGGCGGAGGAGGCAAATCCGATGAGCCAGCACCACACCCACCAAAAGATCAGCTTCCGAATGTTTCCTACTGCATAACAAGTCCACCCCCATGGCGTTAGTTTCTTATTTAACATAACTTCTTGTTTTATATTATGTATTTTAGAATATTCTGATTTAATCCATGGTTCTTATAGTTGTTGTGAAAAAAGGTGTTTTTTGATTCTTTATATGATTTTAAAGATGTTGCTTTTAGGGCACATGGTATGTGTGAATATTTAAGGTTTACATGCTTGGGCATTAATTCATTCTGATTCTTGTGCAATCTTTATTCAGTTTCTTTATTGTTTTAATAGTTGTCTAGTTGACATAACTTTTTTTCAGTTGACTTGTATATTATTTGTGTTTTAGTATCTTCTTTTTCAGTTTGTGCTTTACAATTTTCCAAAGGTTATGTTCTAAATCTTTAATATTAAAATCGAATTTGGGTGCTCAAGTTTCAGCTAGTTAAAGTCAGTCTCGTGACTTTTCTAGTCTAAATATAAATCTTTTGCATAAAAGCGATGTTTGGATGTTCATTGTCAAATCGAAACTGCGACCCGAAGGACCAGCATCAGATATGAGATATTGATTATAGTTAGGGGCAGTTAGGTAGTTTTACATTTATCTTTGTAATCTGTGTTGTTATGGAAACTCGTTACTTGCCCATTATTTTGAAGGTAAGAAATCAGAAAAATCTAAATATTAAGTCAGTAATTCTCAGACACTTTTAACTTGTAATTAGTTAAATGCACATGTTTATGGGTTTAAATGTTTAGTTTTTGTTTGGTTTAAATCAAGCAATTCCGTAAAAGTGAGTAACGTGTTCTTCGCAAATCATAAATTAAGATGGATGCCATTGAATACGTGCTTTGAAAATAGTGGTTATCCATGAACTCATTTGATTCTTTTTTTTGTTTTGTTTTTGTTGCAGCCGAGGCTATACTACTTGGTTTTCAGCATTACATAGTAATGCTTGGTACAACGGTCCTCATACCTTCAGCTCTAGTTCCGCAAATGGGAGGTGGCAATGTAAGACATTTGTAAAATAGTTTGGATATAGATTCGTTAAAATATTCATGTGTTACCATGTAAATGAAATAAATGAATCTGTCTTTTGTTAGGAGGAAAAAGCTAAAGTTATCCAAACACTACTTTTCGTTGCTGGGTTGAACACATTGCTCCAATCTCTGTTTGGAACCCGGTTGCCTGCTGTGATTGGGGGTTCATATACTTTTGTTGCGCCCACAATCTCAATTATATTATCGGGTCGATGGAGCGATCCGGATCCTATTGCGGTTCGTTAACCACATTGCTTTTAATCTTGTGTTTTAGTTTTTGAATGCATGTCTCACAAATTATAATTTTGATGCATTTCATGTTCAGAAATTCAAGAAAACAATGCGTGCAATCCAAGGTGCTATGATTATCGCTTCAACGCTGCAAATTGTTCTAGGTTTTAGCGGTCTCTGGCGAAATATTGCAAGGTCAGTCTAAGATTCAAAAAAATATACCAACTAAAGTTGGCAATTTGGACCCATGTATTAGAAGTGGGTTTGTTTGTGTTACATTTATAACTACTAGGTCAAACGAGTATACTTTTAAGTTTAACTTACTTAAAAATCAAAATGGGTTGAAAGTGACCCAAAGTGTGTTTATATTAGAAAGTAGACTGATATCTTAGCCGTATAATTATGTATAATATTCAAGGAAAAACGAACAAAATTGTTGGTTGGCCAACATAACCCGAACCGTTTAAAACTTTACTCGTTCTGAACTGCCAATTTTGCCAAACCGTGTAGCACATCATTATAAGAAATATGCTTAAATTGTCCCCGTGGAATTGCTAATATTTGTTGTTTGATCCTTAAACTTAGTCTTTCTGCTTTCTATATTGAATAATGGTTAAGTTGTATGTCTAGTGGCTAAATTTATGTCGATTTTCGTTGTAGGTTCTTGAGTCCACTTTCAGCTGTTCCATTGGTTGCTCTTGCTGGTTTCGGGCTGTATGAATTTGGATTCCCTGGGGTGAGATATTTTATAACATTATCTTGTAAACTATTCCTGCATGGTTGGCTTATATAAGCCAAATCTAAATTTATTTTTGTTTTTTCAGGTCACCAGATGTGTTGAAATCGGATTGCCTCAGCTTATTATTTTGATCATTGTGTCTCAGGTAAGATTTGGAGCGTTTATGAGTATATGGGTTGATATGGGGTCCAATGGATAAAGTTGAAAAGAAAGTTAGTTTGATATGGAAAGGGGTTAAAAAGTCGCTCAAAGTGCACCAAAACCTTCTAATTCTAGGAAATACTATATTAAGATACTAGTTATAATACCCCGCGCACGCGCGGGTTTTTATATATTGTGCTTTTTTAAAAATCGATTACTAATTTATTTATTTTATATAGATTTGTAAATTGTTGATATATAAACCTTATAATTAATTTAATTATATTAATTAGGGGTAGAGGTTTTTTTCCCGTGTGTTGATGTAGGGCAATAGGTGGGAAGCAACCTTTTAATCTTAAATTTACACATAGGTTAAAAGGTGTATGTATGTGCTGGTGATTTTTTTATTTCTTTACTTTAGACACAAATATTTTTAAAATCACTCCCGCTTTTCACTACAGTAAGTTTTTTTCTTTATACTTTTGACTAGAGGTGCCAATTTGTGCCAAGAATAAAAAAAAAAAAAATTGGGTTAATTTGGGCAAATTTTTAAAAGATTTGGGCACATTTAGCCCCCTCCTTTCTTTGAAATGGGCATATATTGCCCATTTAAAAGTTAAATGGGCACAAACAAGCACATATTTTCTATCAATCGGAGAACACTACAATTGTTTTTAAAGAAAAACTTATAGATATAATATATTTATTTTTTTAAAATATAAATGAGGTGTTACGTTTAAGGAATTTATTTAGTCATTTTGGGTCTTTTCTAAAGCGATTCGTATAACATGCGCCCGTTTGGCCCGTGCCAGTTTTGTCCGTGCTCATTTAGCCCGTGCCCGTTTAGCCCATAGCCCGTTTAGCCCGTAGCCCGTGGCCGCCTGACCCGCCCGTTTTGCCACCTCTACTTTTGACACTTAAAGTTTTATGTTTATTTTTCCTTTCTTGACTATATATAAGAACGTTTTTTTTTTAACTATTGCCAAATACGGAATATTTGAGTTTTTTTAGTAAATATTTTAAAATAATAATAATAATAAATAAATAAAATATTACCAAATAAGGTATGAATTGATTTTTTTGAAATGAAAAATTCCCACTAGGGGTTTTGTTTTATTATATAAATAAAAGATTTTTTTTAATCATATTTAAGTATGTAAGACGTTAGTTTTATACAAGATAAAACAAAAAAGGCTTGCGGATCAGCCAGCCCAACTCATACTAAAAGTTGCCCATTTTGACATGTTACCCTACCTGACTAAACCACACTTTGGGCGGCTCTAGCTATTAGTGTGTGTGAGATTATTGATCCTAACAACTTTTTTAGACAACTTAGTGTCTTCTTTTTTTTTTTGTTTTGTGCAGTATCTATCTCATCTGATACATTCGGGAAAGAATATCTTTGATCGTTTTGCTGTTCTGATCTCGGTGGCAATTGTTTGGATCTATGCTCATCTGTTAACAGTTGGTGGGGCCTATGACCATACTGCACCAAAGACCCAAAATAGCTGTAGGACTGATCGTTCTGGACTGATTGAAGCTGCTCCCTGGTTAGCTGTTGTTCCTTATTTCATTAGCCAGTTAAAGGGGGTAGTTTTTGGTATGGGTTGTGCTGGGTTGACCCGAAATGCTGTTGTCCACTTTTTGTATCTCCGTAAAAATAGTTTATGTGTTAGACCTGATGACGAAGACTATGTTATTACGATATTGAATAATATTTGCATGCTGTATAAAGCTATTTAGAAGTTATATACATTAAAATACATTTTGGGGGGACTTTGATCTGTGTGGACCCATTCGGCTTGTTTTCTTATTATCTGTACTATATTTGGCCCGTTTCACCCGTTAGATATCAACGATAACCCAGATTCACCCGTTTGCAAAGATTACATGTTACTCAAGTAACATGTTCCCAAAAGGTTTTGCGTGATTCACCATCTCCTGATGCCTTGTTTATACTAGAGCCCCGCCAGAAGTGGTTTTACTCAAGTAACATGTTCCTAAAAGATTACATGTTACTCTTATCATTTGAGTAACAAGTTATTGTTTAATCGATGTTTTTGGCAGGATAAGAGTTCCATATCCATTTCAATGGGGTGCACCCTCGTTTGATGCTGGTGAAGCCTTTGCTATGATGATGGCTACTTTTGTTACTCTTGTAGAGGTCCGTTTCTATATAATGAGTTCATCTCTTTATTGCTGTCAGGTGTAGATGTGGCAATTTTGACTATACATGGGTCGATCTGGGGTTGTGTTTTATCTCTAAAGGCTTAAATGGGTTGAGCAGGTCAAACTAGTAGAAAGTCATTCTATATGTATTTAAATGCATAGTTTTTTGGAAGTTATATAATTATTGTTATTAATGTTGTATCTGAAATAATATTTAACACATTGTATAAATTTGAAAGTTTTGAAAAAAAAGTGTTTGCAGGTGGGTTCAACACGGCCTACACTAAGAAACCTTTTTTTTACTTGAAGCAGTTTTGACCCGCTGCTTAACTCACCTGGCCCATTTTGCCACTACTGTTAACAGTGTCGATGTAACCATAATTAAGTACATCAGTCAAACCCCGATCTAATATTTTATAGTGTATAATCAGTCCACTGGTGGATTCATTGCGGTTTCAAGGTATGCAAGTGCAACTCACATGCCTCCCTCTATTTTAAGCCGTGGTATCGGCTGGCAGGTAACTTATCCTGATATTTTAGTTTCTTTCTTTCATTTATTTAAGGTTCAAAATTTGAGAGAAACTATGAAGGAAAAAAAACAATATAGGGTGTCTGTTAGTTTACGAACGTTATCCTAAAGTCAAGACTCGTCATAAGTTGAAATCCAAAGTTTTAACTTTATCGACTTATAGTTTATTTGTCCTACATTTAATCGCAGCATCTTTTTTATTTGCCAAATTTCAAAGTTAAAAATTTCTTATTTACCCGAATTTGTTGATTTTGACTAAAGCTAAACAATTTCATAATGCTATATTAAGTTTAAAGTTGGAATTCTCTTATGCCAGAGGAAGTGTGAATTACCATTTTGACCTTTATACAATTCACTTTGCTATTAGGGAATTGGCATTTTGTTGTCTGGAGTGTTTGGAACCGTGAACGGGTCTTCAGTATCTATGTAAGCCACTCCACTTCTGGATCACAGCTTTTTGTTGCTTTGTTTGACGCGGACCCATCTCATGACGTTTTTGCAGTGAGAATGCTGGTCTTTTGGCATTGACCCGCGTGGGTAGTCGAAGAGTGGTACAGATCTCAGCCGGTTTCATGATTTTCTTTTCCATTCTTGGTAAGTTGTTTGTAGGTGGGTCGACACCAAGCGGTTAATATTGGGTGTAGGCCAAAAGAGGCTGGACTGAGAACACTTTCCCCAAATATGGTTTAGAAAAGTGATACTATTCAATAATGATCATATGTTTATTTGTATAAAATGATTTAAGGAGGTTTTGGGTATTAAAAATACAAATTGTAATCTGTTCAACTCATTTGACCTATTTCTAGTTCTAGAGCAGT
This sequence comes from Chrysanthemum lavandulifolium, assembly GCA_022545495.1. Lineage (NCBI taxonomy): Eukaryota > Viridiplantae > Streptophyta > Magnoliopsida > Asterales > Asteraceae > Chrysanthemum > Chrysanthemum lavandulifolium. The sequence goes on from CM040239.1 coordinate 256,509,165, forward strand.
CAACATGTATTTTAGAGTTGGAATTTAGAGTGGGTGGGTCGGACTACGGGTTGAAAAGGGTAAATGTAGTATGGGTGAGAAATTGCTGTTTCTGGTTAACCCGGAACACTTTTGTGTCCAGTTTGTTTTAACGTATAGTTGATTCATCAGGTATGATTACAAAACTTTATGCATTAGGATTTAATAACTCTAATACAACAAGTTAGGTGGTTGTATTTATTATAAAAAAAAAAAAAAATTACAGTATGACTTTCAACCTGTTTTTCTTTGATTTTTTATTTGACTCCTTAAGGATAAAACATAACCCCAAATCAACCCTTTCATAAATAAATGGATTGAAATCATGACCTCTAACGTATTAATAGTTGACATTTGACACGTAACAACATATATTCAAGAAAGCATATTGGTCTTTTGCAGGAAAATTTGGAGCGGTTTTTGCTTCAATTCCAGCACCCATTATTGCCGCTCTGTATTGTCTTTTCTTTGCTTACGTGGGTAAGTTTAGAAATGTCAAAGCTGGCAAATTTTTTATATTTTCGTTGTATAACAATATCGCTTGTGTAGGAAAGATTAATGTCTTACTGTATTTGTGTAGGATCGGCTGGTTTGAGCTACCTGCAATTCTGCAACCTCAACAGTTTCAGGACAAAATTCATTCTAGGATTTTCGTTCTTTCTGGGCCTGTCTGTGCCCCAGTACTTTAATGAGTATGAAGCTATTAATGGTTATGGGCCTGTCCACACGTCCGCAAGATGGGTATGAAATATAACATCTATTCTAAACTCATATTAAAATGTTAAAGAGTTCAAAAGGATGGGTGGGTTGGGTAACGGGTCAAAATGGGTTCGGTTAAATTAAATTTTAGAGGTCAAAAGGTTGTTTGGGTTTTGGTTAACCGGTCACAAGGGCTGGATCAGGTTGGATCGACCCGAAATATCTTTGTCGCTTACAACATCTTTATAGCTAATTAATAACGTGTTAGTAATGATTACAAAAATAGTATTAATAATCTTGTTTGAATTAAATACACTTTGATGACTTTTTACCCGTGTGACCAATTTGACCTTTTCCCTTTTTAGCTAGTTTTTTCATATGATCCTTTGATAAAGCACAACAAGAAGTAAATGGGCTAAATCGCCACTTATACTAAATTCCATCAGCTTTGTTGGCTTCCTTCGCGTATTTGGTTACCTGATGTTCAAATATCTTCCTGAGACATGGTTGACTTTTGACTTTTTGAGGTCTAACATATCTATTTCAAAGTTCAAATTTGATGCGTTCACTTATATTTTGAAAAAAAAATTATTATATAACCAGATTAGAATTTATACCTTGTCTGCAAAATGTTTAATTTTATAAGAGACTATCAGTATGGAGTTTGAATAAGTAGAAGGTTTGACTATTAAAAGTCTAATAGGATCTATTTGACCTTTAAATAATGCACTTCCTTTTAATTTATTTTATTTTACTTGTGAATTTGTAGTTCAACGACATGGTCAATGTTCCTTTCTCATCTGAAGCCTTTGTGGCGGGCATTTTGGCATACTTTTTGGACACCACGATGCACAAGAAAGATAGTTCGATAAGGAAAGACCGTGGCAGGCATTGGTGGGACAAGTTCTATTCCTTCAAAACCGACTCAAGAAGTGACGAGTTCTATTCGTTACCCTTCAATCTCAACAAATACTTTCCATCTGTCTGATAAAAAAAAAGTCGGCCATATTCCCTCTGAACGGTACTTCATTGATGTTGTTTTAGTTAAATATGAAAGTGATCATATGCTAGGGTAGTACAAGTTCAATCCAATCTGTTAGTTTTGTTTTGTTACTGTAAATTTGAGTATGACTGGTAATATGGGTTTTTAAAGAGAATGGATTGGTTTTGTTGTTCCCAGTTTTAACCCTCGACATTTGTGGCACAAGTTTTTTCTTCTAACTTTTTAGCAAGGCAATATATTACACGCCTCTATGCCATCTATCTAATAAATGTCCTCAACGAAACTTGAACCTATATGTATGCATTCGTAGTGTCTTAGTTGTGGCAAGATGAGCGGGTTAGCAGGGTCGGAGATAGTGGAGGAGCCAGGGGGTGCTTTGCCTCCTTCAACACGCCAAATCACTTTGCTATTTATATTATAAGATGATATCGTCAAACTAAAAATATGAACAGTTGGGTCGTTTTAGCCGAATTTTTTTTGTTTGATGATGTACAATCAAAATCAATTCATTTCACCTCATGACTTGTCGAAATACCAAGCATGAACCATACTGAGCCCGAGCTTGACTATCGACCTGGTAGACTCGGGTTGTCAAGCCTTTGGACATCTACTCCATTATGTTACAAATCAAAATACTAATGCATGCTTAACTGGCGACTTTATGCAATCATTGTGGAACATATTTAGAAGGATAAATGAGCTTTCTGCTAAGAATTTGGGGAACATAGTATGCAAAATGCATGAGCATCTTATAAAGGTACTCAATAATAACTCACTAAAAAGCACCAAATCCAGCATAAAGTGCCAAAATACTTATTAAGCAAAGCTTCTTTAGACAAAAAGGTGAGGGCCAAATGGAATTTTGAGCTGGGATTATTTATATAGTATAATCATAGTTTGCTTAAAGGAGTGCTTAAAATTTTCATTCTATTATTAATTTTGTTTCTAGTTTTGTAAAGTCTCATTTTTAACTTCTTATTTACTTGTGTTCATACCATGTCAATAATACTCGTCAAAACGATGGTTAAACTTGTTTTGAATTTAGCTTAAAAAGACTATCGGTTGAATTTCATGTCTATATTCTGTTTGTCAGATAACTGTAACGGAGCCGTTAACAAATGAACAACCAAAGTTTTACCCCTCCGAGTATGATTTCTCTTGTCGTTCTAATATCTATGAACATAATTCTTGTCATATTATGTGTCTAATAATCGCTGATCTTGACATATTATATATTTTGTTGATACTTGCGCTGAAATAGATACTGGTCCATAGGTAGTGGAACTTGCATATGACTATGCGAGGGCACTTGAATCAGATCCTCATATGACACTGATGAAGAACCGATGTAACAAACACGGTTTATAAACACACTTTAAGAGAATTTGTTAAACCACTGTATGATTCACAATAGTACAAAGAAGGCCCTTACAGGTAATTCTATTTTTAGCAAGTTCAACCAAAAAGCCTAAAATGACATGCAACGCCAACTCATAGACATTACTCATGTCACACAATTTAGCGAATAAACGTAAAGAACATGGGAGCAAAAATATGCAAATACATTGAAAACCCTAAACTATAAGCCATAAACTAAAGATTCAGGCCCCGGGCGTTTTGAGTTGGATTGCTTTCTCAAGTGTCGTGATGCTACTATGCTCATTATTGCTTATTTGATTTTTTCTGCATCATATATATGTTCTGAATAGCAAAAGATACTAGTAACACTAGTTTATTAGAGAGTCCAAACATTATTTCTAGCAAAGTTTTCATCTTATATGATACAAATGCATAAAGTTAGGCTTTTTAGAGGCAAGTGAGCAAATGAAGCTACTTTAGCCACCACAAAGTGGTAAAATGAGGTGGTGTGAGTCAACATTTGCTCATTACTGCCTTTGGAATCCTTGAATGTGTAGGTGTAAATGTTGGCTCAATGATCACACAAGTGTTTGGTAGTTGTTATTTTCATGGACCATTCTATTACATCACTCATTATAACCTTATAGACTAGATTTCATTTGATAAGATGGAATGATCAACTTATGGATGGCCCCATTGCAAAATGTTGAAACATCATTTTCCATTGTTGTCAAGAATAATTTTTCCAATGTTGTTGTCAAGAATATAACATATGGCCGGTTATATGTATATAATTTGGAGTTGTATACCCGGGTCCGAATTCCACTTGCAACTCGTGGATCTATACGCACTAGACGTGGAAATTAAGGAACAAGTGCAAGCGAGCAATGTATTATGACAGTTTTAGAGCAACCACTATGGTTTGTTTATACTTTTTACAACGGCATAAAAAGATGATAATATCGAAGTTTTGTTTAATACAATGAATATATATGTTGCTCATGTTCATGTTTATATTTGTTAACCATAGACAAGATTTTTCTTTGATAAAGAGGATTAAAGGAATGAACAGGTTATGGATAGGCCTATTGAAAGGGTAACAGGAACACATCATTTTCCATTGTTGTCAAGAATATGATGTCCATTGTTGTCAAAATTATTGGGTATGGCTACATATCTGAGAGCACAAGTTGCAAACACGACTCTAAATTCAACATGCAACTCGTGGCACAAAACTGGCTAGATATGGGAATTAAGGGACAGCAAATCGCCTTCAATTCGACTAGAAAAATTGCAAGCAAGGTAACAAAGCCCTGTTGGTATAAAAAAAATTACCACTAGCTTTGGTGGATGCAAAAATACATTTGGTCTTTGTTGTAACTTGTTAGTAAGTTGCAATATTTGTACAAATATGGGAAAACTTGTTAAAATATGTCATTTCCAGAAAATACATTGTTGATACTTTCGTAAAAATAAAGATTGGTGTATATAACTTACCAAGCAAAATTTGGTATTTCACGTTATGTCGACAACAACTGTATTTTAGGATGTAATCTTGCATCCTTGTATCGTGTATCATTTATTGAATCATTTGTGATTCATTTTCAATACAATAATCTTTTGCTAAAGGGAAAAAATAATAAATAAAAAATAAAAAATAAATGGTATTTAATTCCTGAAAAGTGAAAGTTGTTAAATGCTACACATTGGCTAGTTTGATATCTACATTTTGCCCAAAATATTTGGTATCAAATTCATTGTTAATTTTTGTACTCATTGAAACATTCATTGCTGTACAGACTACAGATGTATAATAAATTAATATAAAAAATAGATTTTTATTTATCTTATTGTTAATGGGAACAGTACATTTAAGATTGGAAGCTGTATTTCATACCTAACACTCTACGCATGTCTATAAAGAAATACTATTAATTATTAAACATATCAAATCATTTTCCATAAATATGCATTGATAAAGTAAGTGAATCATATGAGTTTTTAGTATAAAATATTATCTTTGTACTACTTTATTCGAAGAGAAACAAAACATCTAAGATAGAAAATGAAAAGAAATACAATTATTTTGTATGGTACACTTTGCTTTCATTTTAAAATTCAAGAATATTTATTTCAACCTCAAAATTTGTTGGAACTCTTGAGTAAAATATTAAGTTCTTCTATGATTATAGAATAATATATACAACTTGAGCAGATGCAAGAACATGAAACTGATCGATATACTTAAAAGCCACTAAGCTAGTTTAACTTGCATATGTTATTATCTCTAGTTAATTGAAAAATAGTTTATATTATTCTCGAAAATCTATGATAATAATTTTAAATCCTAGTACTTAAGTGTTTATAAATTTAGTTTTGTTCTTCCAAATTTTTTACTTTGATACGTTCCATAGTGATTGTGTTGTTTAGAGGCGATGAAAAGACAAGTTGGACAACGAGTTTAGACAAATAACCTTTTAGATGTTATTAAAAAGTTCATGTATAAATTTTTTGCATGCACATTTTCAGGCATTCATAGATTAATATAATGTGTATGATTTCAAAAGGGAAAATTTGTAAAACTGTTATCGAAGATAACACTTATTTTCAATTTGATTCAATTTTGTAATATATTGTTAAAATTAGATATTAAATAGCGTTTTGTCAAGTTTATCCTTTTACACCTACGGCTCAAGTATTTATCATTTTATTTAATAGTTTACCACACCCCCAACTTCACATAGTTGGTCATATCTACTCGCATGCACCTTCATTCTTGAAGGAAATTACACCATCTTCAATGCCGCATCATTCCGATCATGATGACACCTATCTCGTCCGTTTTCATGCACACCGATTTTCGATCGGAACGGAGTCAGAGATGATGCGATCAAGTTGCGAAGTGAGGGTCGCATGCTAATGAAACGGGACACCATTCAAACCCAACCGTTTTTAGTCTGCGATCCGATCACGATGACCCTATATCGTCCGTTTTCATGCATACCGGATTTCGACCGGAACAGAGTCGGAGATGATGCGATCAAGTTACGAAGTGAGGGTCACATGCTAATGAAACGGGACACCATTCGAACCCAACCGTTTCTAGTATGCGATATATATTGGGAAGCGATTACGATTGGTTCAACAGAACGACGTCGGCCCTGCGACATCAGTAAGGCTAGACTTTTTTTTTGGGTAAAAGGGATTTTTCACCCTGGCAAAATACATTACACCAAAAACATTGAAGTACAAAAGATGAGGGTGACTTCCCTCATCTCATTCCCTTACAGACACTTACAGACTTACCTTTCTCATAAAAACATTTAATAAAAAAAAATGAATTCATGCTTTTGTTCCCTATTAATACTTGTTTATTTTTTGAAAAACCAAAGAATCATCTTCAATTACTAGCCAAATTACTTCACTTCAAATTTTCTCACATTATTTCATCATGTTTTTCAAAATCATTCGTAAACGCTACTCAATATTGTCCCGGAACACAAACCAAAATGTTTCAAAGGTAAACGACATACCTCAAAGGAACCACAACGTTCAACAACAAAGTTCATCTCTGCCATTGAGTTTCTTGATGGTTATCGAGTCGGTAATTCTAGGTCACTAAGTTAGACAGCCATCTGAACGTTTAGCATGTTTTTTCATTTCATAATAATTATTCCGAATAAGATCATGTTATTCATATTTTTGAATCGGGTGATATACATAGGGAAAGATCCCTGCTGCCCTCGAATCTTTCACAATGATCATGATCTACTTTGGTGGAGGCGTTCCTCTTGGTTTGACATTCAAGTCGATCATGTTTCAACACCATGTGGCATATTGTTGGGAATTAAGGTAAACTCTCGATCGCCAAGTATCCGCGAAGAAGATTAGAAGAAGAATGGATTCTCTTGAAGTTATATGAAGTGTTAAAGGTAAATCGCGTTTCTCTTGAAAGTGCGAATCCACGTAGGGAGATAAGCTCAATATGTAGTAAAAGTCGGTGCGTATGAAAGATAGGTTGGCGCCGTATTGTATAGAGCTTACTCGGAATAAAAATATGATTAGTAAAACAATATGATTAGTTGCATGGTTGTCTAGATGCATGCTTGGTCTATGTTTGTATTAGAGCGTACATTGTAAACGCCATGAGTCATTAGGGTTTCTTGCCTATAAAAGGAACCATAATAGTTTGTAATAGATAAGCTTTTCTTAAGTCTTTCAAGTCTTGTAAACTATCCGAAACATAGAGTTTCTATAATCAAAAGATCCATAGAGGATCAAAGAGTTCTTAGTTATTATAACTTGTATTTACTTTCCGCTACAAAATACGAGTTGTAGAGATCTTCTATTAGTTTGCTTGTGATTACATAGGCAACACTAACTATCTCCGAGTGCTTAAGATCTATCAAGGTCTGTGTGTTTTCAACAAGTGGTATCAGAGCCTCGGGAAAGTCTCTACGATACTAAGAACCATTCTCACCCCCATACAATCAAACATTCATTCACCATGCCTGGATTCGATAATGAAACCAAGTCACCAACACAAACAACACCAACACCACTTCCATGCAACAACTTAGTCTTTCAAACAAAGAATGGTAAATTTCCTTATTTAAAAGGGAAGAGTATGATCTTTGGACTATGAAGATGGGCTGGATTTCAATATTGATTGGAATCATGGGAGGTAGTGAAGAAAGGAAACAGTCTAAAGAAAATGATTCTGACGTGGATGGGAAGTTTATCATGGCTCCTCCCAAAGCTGCAAGAGGTGGCTATGCGAGAGAGAGCATAAAGTAAAACTATTTCGCTTCAAGCCATTCACGAAGATCATCTGTGATTTTCACCATATGGATGATGCAAAGGACATATGGATGGCTCTCAAAGCAAGGTTCGGTGGAAATGAAGAATCAAAGAGAATGAGGAAGTCCATGCTTTGAGACAACAATTTCGGGACTTTAATATCTCCGAAGAAGAAGGTATCCACAAGGGATACGACAGTTCCATAGGATTTTGAGTCACTAAACCAATGAATGCAAAACCCGATAATGATGATCGCAACTCAAAGTTCCTTCGATCTTTACCTCCATCATGGTTACATGTAAGTATTGCCCTCAAGGCTAAAGGTGGGTTGGACATGCTTACCTTTGATGAGTCAGATAACAGACTCGAACCCTTGAACTCGATGTCGAACTCCTACCGTACATCTTCTTCTGGCCATGCAGCTTTTGTTGGGACATCTCACTCCAACATGATGGTACCTGCTCCTAGTTCCAACTATTTTCCATCATCTCCTAGTTCCAACTACTTTCCATCATCTTGCACTCCCACTCCACCACATAACACTCGTCCCACTCCACCATCTTCTCAAACTAAGACTAGTAGTGTGATGGAGGATGTTCTTCATTCATTTGTTGCTGACTATGATACTCAGCAGTATCTTGCATATGAAGACTTTGATCAGTTGGACCCACTTGAAATGGAGGAGATGAAACTGAAAATGCAGGTGGCATTGCTGTCAGTGGACATCAAAAGGTTTGAAGAGAAGTCTGGGAGGAAGTTTGCTTTCAAGGAAAGGAACCATCTCGCTTTGATAGGAGAAAAGTCAAGTGTTTCACTTGTCACCGGATGGGGCATTTCTCGAGGAATGTAAAGACAGGAAGAGTGGAGATGGAGCTAACTACCTTTCCTATCGCCAGAAACAATAGAAGTCGGAGCTTCAGCACTCTTCTCACCATGGATGAACAGTCAACTGGATCGCACATGAACCCGTGAATGAGGAAGCTCATGATCTTGATAAGCTTGGATTCTCGGCAAGGTGCACTTGGATGAAAGGCATGATCGGTTTGCCTTGATGGGACTATCTCGTACACAATCAGATATTTGGTTGTAGTCTAAGATACAATGAACTTAAAGAAGAATATGATGCTATGAAACCTAAGTTTGATGAATGCTATGTTGAAAATGAAGCTCATAAACTAGCATTAAAAACATGAGAAAGACAAAAGTATGGTTTCAAAAGAATCAAATAGCTTATGAAGAAAAGATAAAGGTGTTACAGTTTGATCTAGAAGTTGCAAATAATTACTTAAAAGCGTCTCGAGAAAGCAAAGGATGAAGATGTGTCGAGAACCTAGAGCTTAAAGAAAACTAGTGAGGAAATAGCTAGGCATAAGGAATGGTTAATTTCGGTGATAATCGGCTAGAGAAATCTATAACGATCAATCAAGAACCTCGGCTTAGGATTAGGATTTCAAAAGTATGTAGGAGTAGAAGCTAAGTATGATGGTCGAATCCACACCAGAAAGTTAGCTAACTTTGTTAAAGAAGGTGAAATGCATGTCGTCCCCGGACCTATTAGAGGTGAATTTATGCCCATTGACCTATCCATCATCGTTGACTTTGATGGATCACATCATCTATATGGCGAAAGTCAAAGACTTGCTAGACCACGATACCTCATCTAATGACTTTGTCTCTTGCTCGACGGTGACAATTCATCGGATCAAGGGTCTACTTCCTATGAAAGTCGTGATTCAAATGAGAAGTCGACCTTCCCAAGCTCGAGCCTACACCCAAGCCTCGCACCCGGTCTACTTATAAGCCTTCTAGGAAGTCACGAGGAATCAACTTCCAAGACAGTTTCTTTCAAGACTTATCTTTAAATCTTTGAATAATCGATCTGTTAAAACAATTCCTTGAATGTTTCGATTTAAGTACTTCTTCATGTAATCAAACATCTCCCTATTTGAATAAATCTTCCAAGAAGAAGACATGTTTTGTATGTGGAAGTAAATTTCATTTAATTAAGGATTGTGATTTTTATGAGCAAAGATCGGGTGCATGTGCTACTCACCGAAACACAAATCTAAGTGGACCAATGTTGATAATATTCCACCTTATGTCCCACAAGCGACTAATATCGACTCTCATTGGAGAAGTTCGGTTGCGGACCTTATGTGCAACCAACTAGCCCATACTTTAATCATAGTTATTGGCCTACATATGTTGACTCTATGTATCTTTGGGATGGGATATGGGAGCACCGTGAAGTCCTCGGCAGTTGTTCTTGGACTATCAAGGGACCCAATCATCAATGGAGGACCAAGAACAATGGTGGATCCTCTAAATACTCTTGTCCTAAACCCGTGATCCACAAGGCGTGTTCAAGTCAAGAATGACTTGAACCTCTTTGAATACTAACAAGATGTATATATTTTGTTGTTGTTTGTAGGATCATCCCTTAAGCATAAGAATGTTGGTATTGTTGATAGTGGTTGTTCCGAAGCATGTCCGGAAACAGAGATATGATGCACAATTTTGTTCCTATAGAAGGAGGAGGCAATGTGACTTTTGGAGGAAGTGATGGGAGTATCACGGGGAAGGGGACCATAAAGACACCTCATCCGGATTTTGAAAATGTGTACTATGTTAAGGAACTTCAACATTTCAACTTGTTCTCCGTTTCACAAATCTATGACACTAAGAACAAAGTTCTCTTCTCGAGAATGAATGTCTTGTTGTCTAAAGACTTCAAACTCCCGGAAGAAACATCAATTCTCACGAAAGTTCCTCGAACTCACAATTTATACACATTCAACCTTAATGAAGTTCAACCGGTGGTGACCTCACTTGTTTGGTGGCTAAAGCATCTCTTGATGAGTCCACTAAATGGCATAGGAGGATGGCTCATGTGAATTTTAAGACCATAAACAAACTCTCTAAAATGGGTCTTGTTGAAGGTCTTCCTCCAAAGTTTTCACCAATGATCATAATTGTGTTGCTTGCAACAAAGGAAAACAACACGAGCCTCTTACAAAGCTATCAATGCTATGAGCATCATTATTGAACCTCTTCGGTTGCTCCACATGGATCTGTTTGGTCCAACTCAAGTCGAAGCATTGATCATAAGTACTTACATTTGGTTATCACCGATGGCTATAGCAGATTTTGTTGGGTTTTCTTTCTCGTAACCAAAGATGAAACATCTCAGTCGATTGAATTCATCACTCTCGTTGAAAATCAGTTGAACAAAAGGTTAAGGAATTCGGTGTGATAATGGGACGAGTTTAAAAATGCCATTCTTATAGAACTCGTGGGTCAAAAGGTATAAAAGGGACTATAGTAATCCAAGAACCCCACAACAAAATGGGGTGGTGAAAGAAAGAATAGGACCTTAATAGAGGCCGCAAGATCAATGCTTGCAGACTCTAAACCGCCCACTATGTTACGGATCAAGTGCTGGCACACAGCGTGCTATGTACTAAACAGGTCTCCATTACTAGACCTCAACTCAAAACACCATATGAACTTCTCTTTGGGAAGGTTCCCGTCATTCACTACCTAAAACCTTTTGGTTGTCAAGTGACCATTTCGAACACCGAGGATCCATTGGGAAAGTTTGATGAGAAGGTCGATGATGGTTATATTGTGGGTTATTCACTCATAGTAAGGCTTACTGTGGTGTACAATTTGCAAGCCAAGAAGATAGAGGAGACGTTGAACCCGAGATTTTTGGAAGATAAGCATAATGTTCAAGGACGTGGTCATACGTGGTCCTTTGACCTTGACTACTTAAGCGATTCCTTGGGTTACACTAGACACTTGGCTAACCAAAATGCAGTCCTCAAGCTTCTCCCACTAACAATGCAGTCCCTTAGATGATGACTCGAAAATGAGTTTCAAGATGATGAGCAACCTATACTTGTGCCTTCTTTCTCCCTAACAATATTGCGTGTACCACCTCCAAGGAGATTGCCGATAAGAGTGATGAAGATGACTCACATTATCTTGAGGACCTTGCTAGGCTTCGGACTCAAGAATTTGTCGCTAAGCTTGAAGCGAGAACCGAATGAAGAGGTTGCTAATGAAGGAGTCAAGAGAAACCATGTTTCACCTGAAGTTGACTCTGTCACACCTATCATCCACAAATCTGCTTTGAAGGCTATTGTTTTTTCTCATGTTCCTTCTCAAGTGTCTTCGGACTTTGGAGAACCTCATACACGCTTTCCTAAACCCTCCGATCTTGGAAATCATCAACCCAAAGTCGGCATTTTCACTTCACCCTCTTATGATGTGAATTTGAACCAACAATCACTAATCTTGATTCATCCATTGAAGTCGCCCCATCGCTACTCGGAGGATCAACATTGCTCATCCTCAATCCAACATCATAGGTGATCTTCGCACCTGTTAGAACTCAAGGGCTATAACAAGTCCTCAATTTGGGCGATTGCTTTTCTCTTATGTCTCCAACCAAAGAAAGAGACAATCACACGGACTTCAAACATTGTCTGCATTTGCTTGTTTTCTCTCAAGTGGAACCAACAAGTGTTTCTCAAGCTCTTAACGATTCAAGTCGGCTAGAAGCAATGCAAGAAGAAATGCAACAATTTCACAATCAGCAGGTTTGGATTTTGGTTCCACTCACGATGGCAAATATGCCATTGGAACAAAGTGGATTCGAAGAATAAGAGAGATGCTCGGGTGTTGTGATCAAAAACAAAGCAAGATTAGTAGCTCAAGGCTTCGAGAGAGGAAGGATTGATTATGATGAAGTGTTTGCCCTGTTGCGAGTTGAAGCCATTCGCATTTTCTTGGCATATGCTTCCTACATGGGTTTCATGGTGTATCAAATGGATGTTAAAGGTGCTTTTCTGTATGGTGAGATTGAAGAGGAGGTTTATGTCACTCAACCCAAGGGATTTGAAGACCCAGATCATCCAAATCATGTTTACAAGGTTGTTAAAGCTCTATATGGCTTACATCGTGCACCAAGAGCTTGGTATGCTAGGCTTTCATCATTCCTCGTCAAGCATGGCTATAGGAGAGGTGCTATTGATAAAACTCGTTCCTAAAGAAGAATTATTCGAGACATCATTCTTGTGCAAGTTTATGTGGACGACATTATTTTTGGCTCCACAAACGAAGGCTGGTGCAGGAATTTGAGGAACTAATGAAGGGTGAATTTCAAATGAGTGCTATGGAGAACTTACTTTCTTTTGGGTCTCCAAGTTCAGAGAACAAGATGGCATCTTTATCGTCAAGATAAATATGTGAGAGACATTTTGAAGAAGTTTGGTATTGAAGGTGTTAGGATCGCCACAACACCTTATGAAGCTCCAAAGACTAAAGCAAATAATGAACCAGATCTACCGTGAATGTTCATCATGACAGTCCATGATTGGTTCATTGATGTATCTAACGACTTCAAGGCACGATATTACGTTTCTTTGTGAGTGTTTGTTCTCGACATCAAGTCACTCCACTTACTTCCCATCTTAATGTCCGTCAAGAAGATCTTTAAGTACCTCAAAGGCCAACCTCTTTAGGCCTTTGGTACCCAAAAGAGTCTCCTTTCAAGTTGGAAGCATATAGTGACGATGATTATCTTTGGTGCAAATCGGATAGAAGATCCACAACCGAGGTCGCCAATTTCTTGGCAAGAGGTTGATTTCTTGGCAATGCAAGAAACAAACCATTGTGGCTGCCTCAACCATCAAGCGTAGTATGTTCTTCACGCAAATTGTCGTGGACGGTCCTTTGGATTCAAAACCAATTCTTTGGACTATGGGTACAACTTCATGAACACTACAATTCATATAGATAATCAAAGTACCATCTGCATAGTCAAAATCCAAGTGTTTCACAATGAACAAAACACATTGAAATCGTGCACCACTTTATAAGAGATGCATATGAAAAACATTTGATAAAAGTGGCTAAAATTCACCGATGATAATGTGGCGGACTTGTTAACAAAAGCATTTGATGGACCAAGGTTTCAACACCTCGTGGTCAATATTGGAATGTTAAACCCTTGATGCATAGTTTAAGGGAGGCATAGGCCTCGGGAGGCATATGCCTCGGGGAGGATTTGTGCAAACTCTGCATATTTTTGTGTCATATTTTTGCTATAAACAGTTTTCCTTTTTCTATAAATTTGCTTCTATCATTAGGTTTGTAAAAACATCATTTTGCCTATAGTGATAGCGTTTATTTAATAGATTTTATCTTTTTAATTTTCTCTAATTTGCATTTAAGCCTCTGTTATTCATAATTCTTTGATAACACTAACTGTCTAATAATACTTTAGTTTGTTTGTCTTTGTGTTGTTCTTGTGTATTGTTGTGTCATTTTTGGCTTATGCGGATTGCGGTTTGTCCATTCTATGATCAAGTTCAAATTCATCAAGTGTGACTCAATGGTACATGGTCAAGATAGCTAAAGAGTGTTGCTTGTTTCTTCCGAAATTAAAAGTCATCAAGCAAACAATTTGATTCCATGAAGTTATAATCTTCAAGAAAAGAAATTGAAGTCAAATTGTTCATTCATTCATTCATTCAAGAAGCAGTTTACTTTCGACTTACATAAAGTCAACCTACTACATATGCATCTTCAAGATACGAGCTGTACACTTAAGCTAATCCTAATCTAGTGTATATCTTCCATTCCGAAATCTATGTGAATGTTGGATATGCATTAGATGCTGGCTTTGCTTTTGTAGGTCTTGCATAACCATCCATTCCGTCTAACTAGATGGTTGGATATGCATGACCAGCACGACGAAGATGCTAAGGACCAAAATGGAGAGGATGGATTGATGCAAACGATTGATGATGACGATGACCACGCATGATGACGGAGAAAAATAACGTCTCTGTGTGCTTCATCTATGCATTTCAACCAAAATGCAATCCATCCACCCTCTCTAAGCCCTTCTATTATACGATGTGTGTTGATGCACCAAAAGATGGCGCAGTGAGACCAAGAACCACCTCTCTATCTTTGGGGAGGCGGATTTCGCACGAGGCCTTTGTTGAGGCCGAGGTCTTTGGAGGTTGGGAGTATGATGTTCCCTCCTTATAGGAGTCATCAGAATCATCAGCAGATTCACTTGGATTCACTACACTATCATCTTCTGAAGAAGGGAGAAAGGGTGATTTATTTGGTCGTGGATAGGGTTGAGGAAAGTAATGTTGCCATGGGTTTGATTCACCACTTGATGATGATGAAGAGGATGATGAAGATGAGGATGTGAGATCTATGATCTCAGGTTTGGTATTCATGGTGCAATTTGGTTAATTGGGGTTTATTTTACATCTAGGGTTTGTGGTAAAAATTTGGGGATCTTGATGAAGAGATAAGTGGCATTGGGATCATTTTATAGACGGGTTCGAGGTTCAATGAAAATTAATGCGAGTGGGTGTCACAGTAATTCTAGAAACTTACCGAAGATAGTCTTATCTTTGATGCATTCTGCTGAATTTATAACTTCAGCAGATTGACCATGTTTTTGCTGAAGTGTTATGTTGAGTTAGGTCAAAGATGCAATACACGTCAGCAACGGTCAACCAAACGGTCCATTTTTCTTTGACTATAATTTGGGCAAAAACTTTCACTCCACCATCACTCTCTTCAAATCAATCCAATTCCCTCTCAACCTGCATCCACAAACACTCACCACTTCAAGAAACATAACCCTAAAAACCCATATCCCTCATGGCTCTTGGATTTAAACATGATCACAACAAGGTTGCATTTCTGGGAAACGGTAAGGGATATGAATTGTACGAACCAATGGTGGAATTCTTGAAAAGGTCCAAGATTTGCTATGCTCTAACACATGCTCCAAATGAGATTTATGAATCACTGGTTACTCAGTTTTGGGAATCTATTTGAAGAAAGGAATGAGGCAGAGATTAGGGGTGTGATTGATTGAACAGAGCACATAGTGACAGAGGACCTAATTCGGAGGAAGCTTCACTTGAAGATCTTGATGGAGCATTTCACTCTAATCGGGAAAATGTGCTTCTTGGGCTAAGGGCAATTGGCTATCGTGGTACAAGGACCGATATGTGGTCAAGAAGGAACTTTGCCCAAGTGGAGGTTCTTGGTTCACACGTTGCTTCAATGCATAAGCAACAAGTCGGGAGGATGGGACCGCCTTCACCCAATTGGGATATGGTATTGTGTGTCTTTCCCAAGGATAACCTTCAATTTTTCTAAGTATATTTTTGAAAACATGGTTGAAAATATTCAAAAGAAAAAGGCTAAGTTTTAATGTACCCAAGGTTTTGCAAATAATTTTAGACACCACTACACAAGCCCAATCCTTTTATCCCATAAGTACTTTAATCGCTAAATTGTTTGCAACCATGAGAACCCACTTTGTGGGGAACATCATCCCTTGCTAGCGACCATGTTGCCCCAAGGTAATGAGGTTGGCGATGAGGAGAATGTGGCTCATAATCCTCCTTCTTCACCTGTTGATACTGATGGTAATCCATTAGTGAACATTGATGAGGGCCCCTCATCAACTGTTGAAGCAACTCATGTTGCTCCAGACCAGCCACCTTGTCCCAGTCCAACACCCACACTAGTTCTACATGATGAGTCCGATCTTAATAGACTACCCACACCAAGTCTTGTTAGGGATCCTCTCAATGAAGATCTTCTTCACTTTGAGCATGACCATGATTCTACTGAAAGGTCCAATGAAGCTCCCCTTACCACAGAGCAATCTGCTGGTGGAGCTGAGGACCCTATTACACTCTCATCTGTCTATGCTCTTGTCAATGTGTATCTTCTTGAGGTTACTAGTCCGAAAAAGGAGCTTGCGAGACCAAGTCTCTCTTGGGAGTAAGATTGAAGAACGCAGAATCAAGTCAAGGAAATAGAGGACAAAGCGAAAGGGACCTCCAAAGGAAGCTTGTGGTTTCTTCGATGAAGAACAAGAAGTACCTCATTTTGAGTCTCTGGATATGTTGGTGATGTTTCTCTCAATGATCCTCATCGAGTTCTTTGCTTCCTCAAAGAAGAAGGAACCTGTCCTTTACAAAAGAAGAAAGAGATCCTATTTACATAAGGTTTCTTCTGAAGCTTCAAAGGAACCTGGTGTTGATAAGGATGCATCTGCTGATTTGCAAATGGAGGATGTATCTTCAGATCCTAATCAATCTTCATCCGTTCAAGAACCAACAGACCCTTCACCTTCAGCAGATCTGTCTGATGTTGTTGCCATGACCACTCCAGTTGATAATCTGCATCAACATGTTGACTTGGGTATTGATACTGAGGTTCCTGTCATTGATTTAACTGAAGATGAGTGTGCTAAGAAGCCTGATGATAAAGGGAAAGATGTAATAACTGAAGATGAGCTTGGTCCAGACTTGATAAGTGAGGAGGAAAGACTAGGTCAAGCAAGTAGATTGGCTGAGTTTGAGAAGTCAAAGGAAAGTGAAGTCTTGGCTCATCAACTTGAAACAGAGGACTTTTCATCTTTAACTCCTGAGAGAAGAAGAGAACTGGATGCAATGCGGGTTCGGATGCTGCTTGAACACCGGGATGTTCTAACTCGACAAGTCATTTCAAGACCTTCTCTTGCTCAAAGTATACTAGGTGGAGATTTCCTCAGTGACAATTATGTGGAGCAAATGATGGCTCAGGGAAGACAAAGGAAGCAAGAAGCTATTGCGCAAAGGAGAGCCATCAAAGCTCAGAAGAACAAAGAGAAAGATCCTACTAAAGCTGAAATAAGAATGGTGGTGAAAAATCAATGCTCGATGTACAACTCTGGCTTAACAATGAAACAAGTCAAGGCTTTTCCTGATCATGTCCTGTTTCGCAAATATAATCGATCATGAGGACAAATCATCATCTTCAACACATTCTACCAACTTGAGAAGGATTGCGAGAGAATGAAGTTGCTCAAGAAGCCAAAAGACTCAAGTCCGATGATGCTCGACCAAGGAATCATCTCCGGTCATTCTCATCAAGCAACCTCTGAAGTTGCTTCTTCTACTGACAAGAGTCCATCTGCTGAACCATCTACCAATTCTCCTGAAGCACCTGATATATCAGCCCCCACTTCATCTGTGGCAATCATTGACACACAAGAAGCTTCTACAGTTAAGGAAGCTGATCTTGCAGAAATTAAAACAGAAAGGGCGATAAAGATGCTTCACAGGATGAATGCACTTCGTGTTCCAACTAAGTCTCCCTCTACCTTGTCAAGTATTACCACAAATGTTCAAGATGAAGATGCTCCCTCTGGGGAAATCTATAAACCTGGTAGGAGGACGAAGAGAATGGCCAAAAGATCTCCAGTGGATCTTGAAGCTGATAACTCAACTTTCATTATTGAGGGCTCTGCTGCTGATTTTCCTGAGAGTGATCAAGATAAGTTGGTCAAATGGAATCTGAAGGATGATGAGATGAATGTCATTCATCGACAGGATTCCACTTCAATGGAATTCACCTTTCTGAAGGAAATTCTACACTTGGTAGACAGGGCAGATTTGCTCACTCTGTACACTCTTGTTACCACCCATTACTGCAACAAGGAACCACAAGGTTCTGGGATGTTCTTACCGGGAGATCTTCAAGTCCTGATCAACTCTCATTCTCCCAACAGTAAAGCACATTCCATTTGGAAGAACTCACATCGGTGGAAGGTTGCGTCCTGGAGATTCTATCCTCTCCCTCGTATACATGTATTGGAGACTAAGAGTGGGATCACTGTCTGCATGCTTGCTGAACGAAAGTATCCATTGCCCAAGAGACTTATGGAAAAGATGCTTAGTCAGAAATTGGAAATTCCTCCAGATCCAGTGGGCAATGAAAGACTGTCTGCTTCAACATTGGTGGGCTTGATCAAGACACAACTTCTACAACTGCAATAAGCCTCATTCTCATCCTTATCATGATACTTGGTACTCTCTGCACTACCTTGTTTTATTACATTTATTTGTGTTATTTGTCAATTTCTGTGTTATTTTTCAATTTCTTAGTTAAAAAAAAACTAACTTTTATGCAGGTTTGTTGGTTGTACAATTCTGATGGTTTTTAACTCACCTGATATACCTGGTGTATGTCAAAGAGTTGGCTAGTCCAAAGGGTACAACTTTGGTAAAGACACAACAAATCATTGATAGTTGTAATGGTTTGCTCAAAATCATAGGGTCTACAACCACCCATGCTTAATCACGAGAGTTGTATGGTCATCAATTCACCATGGTCTATTCCTTTTGGAATCCAAGAATTGGCTAGCCCACATGAATATGGGATGTGGTAAAGGCAACCGACTCCATATTTGGTTCTCAATTCACCAATTCTAAGAATTGACTAGTCCCGAGCAAACGGCCTGTGTAAAGACAAGTCAAATCCGTTTCTATGGTTCTTTGGTTTGCCAATAAATCGATGGTTATCAATGTACCATAGTTTTCGAACTCAAACATCTGGCTACTCCAGTAGTAATGGCTATTGGTAAAGAGACATCAAACCCATTAATTTCAATGATTCACCTCTCACAGGAGTTAACACACCTGGAAGTGATGAGAATAGTATGAAACTTATATGTCTTGATGTACATGATGTCATATGTTGCTGCAAAGATCTGGTGTATCACAGTTCAATCATCATAGAGATGGTCTTCTTCTGAATCTTTGTCACTAATGTTCGAAGACAATCCTCAACAGTTCTAACGATCTATCAAGGAAACTGGAACTTAACCTAGTCAAATTCCAGTTTAGGGGAGGATTGTTGGGAATTAAGGTAAACCTCGATTCTCGCCAAAGTATCTGCCGAAGAAGATTCCGAAGAAGAATGGATTCTGCTGAAGTTATACTTCAGCAGAAGTGTTAAAGCAGAAATCGTGTTTCTACTGAAAGTGCGAATCCACGTAGGAGAGATAAGCTCAATATGTAGTAAAAGTCAGCGCCGTATGAAAGATAGGTTGGCGCCGTATTGTATAGAGCTTACTCAGAATAAACAATATGATTAGTAAAACAATATGATTAGTTGCATGGTTGTCTAGATGCATGCTTGGTCTATGTTTGTATTAGGAGCGTACATTGTAAACGCTCATGAGTCATTAGGGTTTCTTGCCTATAAAAGGAACCATAATAGTTTGTAATAGATAAGCTTTTCTTAAGTCTTTCAAGTCTTGTAAACTATCCGAAACATAGAGTTTCTATAATCAAAAGATCCATAGAGGATCAAAGAGTTCTTAGTTATTATAACTTGTATTTACTTTCCGCTACAAAATACGAGTTGTAGAGATCTTCTATTAGTTTGCTTGTGATTACATAGGCAACACTAACGATCTCCGAGTGCTTAAGATCTATCAAGGTCTGTGTGTTTTCAACACATATTTTTTGATTCATCGCTAGATCTCAATGAAGAGAAATGACTGAATAGCAATCGTGTGATCATATACCATATTTCTTCCTTTTAATAACCCTTCACATTCATCCATATAAAGCATCATATATTCTTCAAGGCACGTGGATAGGATGTGAGGATTTTAAGTGTTTAGACGGATTTACTTTGTTGTGCTTAGTATTTGGATTGTAAAGTCAGTTTAATCCGAATGTATTATGAACTTGTTGCGAATGTATTAAGATGTTTTTGCGAATGTGTTACGGGATTATTTATATTTTGCTTATTTGTGTTTCGTGCTTTTCCTAACTATTTCATTTGAATATGCGACAACTGCCATTCTTTCATCCTGGTTGTTATTTCTCATATAAATACTTTTCATTATTTTATAAATCAAACATCATCATCTTAATATCAAACATCATTGTTAAAAAAGCTAGCACGTCTTCAAAAAATGATGTCTCATGCACAAAAACAAGAAACAATGTTTGCATGTGGCAGGGACATCCAGTTTTAAATACCATTCTCCTCTCAGATCTCTGTCTCCACCTTTCCCACGGAACCTTAGACCCCTTTCCATGACTGATGAGACAAATTCTTTAATTAACAAGTTTATAGTACAAGTCAACAAGCATAAAAAAGAAGCAAAAACATACTTGGAGATTATAAATTGCATATTACAACCATCGACGAGATGAAAAAATATCCCGCCCGGTCAGAATATTGGTGCAATTCTGTGGTAACAGAGTTTAGGATGCACGAGAAGATATTTAATGGGATTAAGTCTCATTGAATAATATCGAATACAAAGTAAGGGTTGAACCAAAAAACAGCTATGCATGGTTTGTTACAACTTAATTAATTTAAGTGTCTTTGTCGCTTTTGTTTCTACTTTATTAAATACTTTCATCACTAGAATATGAAGTTTTGTGAAACAATCTGCAGAAATAGTAGAATGTGGAAGATAGCCATACCTAGTGATTCTGTAGTATGTTGATTGTTTCAAAGTTTTTTAAAACGTGCCATATTTATGATAATTTTTTTGGTGCATCGTGTCACAATTATGACTACGTTATTTACGATGTGATTACGAATAAATTAAGAATATTAAGTGGGGTGGGTGAGTAATAAGATCAGCTAGTATCACGCGTCCTACACGTAATATATGTCTTATATAAACCATATATGCATTCCCTAATTTCTATCACAAAACTTCGAAACAACCAACGTACTATAAAATCATAGCTTCTAGATATGAATATCTTTTACAATCTATTTTTTTGTGCGCTTGATTTCACAAAATTCCATATTATGGTGATGGCGTTTATGTTGCGGTCATTAGGCATTAGGTATACTTCAAAGGTCAATGACAAAGTTCAATGAAAAAGGTGAACTACAGAGTTCACGTCCGTTACTTCAAAGACACTTAGTGGATTCGATCAATGGTAGCTTACCAATGGATGATGTATGTTTTCCTCTACTCAGTCCGGATGAATGTCATTCCTCATTGGCTCTTGTGAAGGAATTTGAATCCAGATCTAGGTGGGAAAACACACATCATCCTGGTCACTTTATTCCTCTTTGATAGGAAATGGTGATAAAGATTATTTACAAAGATATTGCGAATAAATGTCTTAGTAACTTGTAATTCATGCAATGGTTGTATTACAAAGACGTTGTGAATGTACTGTTTTACAAAGTTGTAATTTATGCAATATGTTTATACTATGATCTTGCGGATGCATTAACATTTATTTTACTGTTTTTTTGTTGTTTACTTATTTAAATTCGCAAATACAAATCGCATTCTCCTCGTTATAAATTTATTCTGATTTTATATTATATATTTATTGCTTTTATGATTTCTACGTAGCTCATTTCCTTCTCCAACATCTATTTAAATCAACGCAAATATCATTTACAGAAAGTAGAACCATTCAATAAAAAGATGTCCTCTAACGATTCTCAGACACCCATTACTCAACGTCTTAAATCCGGCGATTAACTACTTCTAAACATGGGGGTTGCAACTAAAATAGGTGCTTTATTCGCGCTCTCGATCTGGAATATTAGGAAAAAACATAATATTTTGATGGATGAAATCATGCGTCTAGACAAAGACATCGATGATAAAGAAAGTATTGTCATTGTTTTTAATGAATCGTTAAAATAGTTAACTTGTATTTTTTAGTTTTATGTTCATTAAATAATATTGCTCCTTGTAATAAACTCAACCAGATTGTTCAGAGAGATGTTAGTTTGTGAATTGGGAGTGTGCCCCTATGTTTTAGTTACAAGTAACTTATTTAGAACTTTATGATATACAGAGTATGAGTTCATAAACATTCAAGTCTGTTAATACAAATAAGCCGTAAAAACGTTTATTTATATTTTACGATATTCTATTTTTTTGTCGATAACAAACGTTAAATCATTTTAACGAAACAAATAAAATACGTAAATGGTTTGAGCCAATAGTTTAATAACACACTTACATTTTCATATAAAACACTAAACAAGTAATAGTGTTTACATTTTATAGAAATACATATGTATAACAACTAGTGTTTACATAATATGGAAATGTGCATACTTATATTGTAATGGGTAAAAATCTAAGTACTTGACCCATTGACTAGATACATTGAATGTAGTTGGGTAAAACCCAAAGTCCATGACCCATACCCATGGAGCTTGATCCATAACCCATGACCCATTGCATGACATCATGCATGAAGTCACGTTGGGTATTATCCATGGTCCATGACCCATGAACCATGATCCAATGTCTAGATACATTGCATCTTGTATAACCCATGGTTCATAACCCATAACCCATAACCCGGTTTGCAACCCAAAATCCGGACTTAAGCTGACCCAGACTGGCGGATCCCTTGGATTGCACTAGCCGGATCCCTCTGGGGAGGGATCCGTGGGAACCGGGGAACAATAGAGAAAATTGCCTATAAATAGTGAGCCATTTTTCTCTTGCAACTCACCCCTTTTACACATACTCTCTCTTAGTATTGTAAACTCTCTAACCTCAGATCCAAAGGATCTTTCTATGTAGTTTTCTGTTTGTGTGATTCTCTAGGTTCCTCTTAAAGGCGAGATTACCACCTCTTGAAGTCGAGCAAGCTCAAGTCCATGGATTGCCAAACTTCGTCATCATCAAGACTACTGAAGTTATCTTGTTGATAGTTCTTTCCTCTCTCCTTAGAAGTGTTGTGTTGAAGGCATTAGTGAAAGATGTCAAACGGGTACAGTCGAAGGTACTAGTGAAAGGTACCAAAGGTCCGTGTCAAAGGCATTAGTGAAAGGTGCCGAAGGGTCAAGACAAAGGCATTAGTGAAAGGTGCCAAGAGGTCGTGTCAAAGGCATTAGTAAAAGGTGCCAAAAGTGTACATTCGATATGGTGCATCAATGTACAAGATATATTAGCTTGGGTTAAAGGATAGTGAGATCCTTATGATGTTGTTATAAGGAGTGTGTCTCCTTTGGGATAGTTGTTGTGTAGTGTTGGGTAGTAGTTCCTCCGTTTTAATGAAATTCGGTATCTAGCCTTGTACCAGATAAAGTGTAGGCGACGTTGTGATAGGTTTGGTTCTACCTCGTGGAAGAACCCGGTGTCTAGCCTTGTACCGGATAAAGATTAGGCGACGTTGTGAAGGCTTCTCCGCCACATTAAGGAGCTTGTGGGGAACTTGGGGAGTGGAGTAGGGTAAGGAAGGTGTCCTTGTAGCCGAACCACTATAAATACTCGCGTCGTGGTTTTGTGTTTCTTACTCTTTATCTTTGCATTACTTATTTATATGCTTATCTATCAACATCCAACATACACATTAAATAGATTGACATAAGTCGATCTAAAAATTTTAAAATGAAGTTTTAATCGGTAAAACTATTCAACCCCTGATAACGCTCAAAATGAACATGTTTTTAGTAGACTTATTGTTTGTTTTGTGTATGATAATCGGCTATATTTACTCATAACTGTTGCAAAAGTGCAAAAGATGCGTATTGTGTATGTGAATGTAGCTAGGTATCACAAAAGATGAAGAAATGAAGATTTCATCCACATTTGGAGAATTCTCGATGAAGGAAGTCGAGTAAGGAAGCTCTTGGACTCAATGATTAGGAAGTGCAATGATTTCTAAGTATCTACAGCAAGTAAAGATCAAGTTTTGTCTTGGAAATCATCAGCGAAAACAAAGAAAAAGGCTCAAATCAAGAAAAGTCAACAAAAGTCAAAACTGGGGGTACAAGAGGCACCCAACCATTCGGTTGGAGCCCGCAACCGATCCGGTTGGGCGAGTGAACCAAACGTAACCGATCCGGTTGCGTTGCAATGGATCCGGTTTCCTAAACTGGAGTTACACAAATTGTCATTTAATGTTGCATTAACTCCCCATAATCATTGGAGGCCGATCATTTCCTGTTATTTACTTGTAGAGAACGTTTTTAGACAGATAGTTATGGTTCTCTAGCTATATAATGAACCTAGACTTAGTAGTCTAGGTGTGACACAACCCAAAGTGTAATAGTTTACACCAAAGCTATTACCAACCATTTTGTTCATCCCAAAAGTTTGGTTACTGCTGTAAAACGTCCAAGAGGTTGGAGAGACTAATTCTCATCCATTGTTTGATCATTCGAAGTTATACGGTTAAGCTAGGCGATTGGAGGCATTTGGTTGCTATAATCCACAAATTCTAGTTCTTGTAATCCAAAAGTTTAGGTATTATATGGAACTTGTTATGAATTTCTATTCTCTTGAGTTATTTGAATTACTTTGTTATTACTTGTGTTTTGTTATAATTATCACAGATTAGTTCTTGAATATACTTGTGTGTAAGGATGTAGGAAATCATACTAGTGTTCTCATATGTGATGCATGTATATGATCTTGTTTAAATGAGTTTGTTGGAAAACTACTAGTCTTGTTTGATTTGTCGGTAAAACATGTTTTAAGAAAAAGGACCAAACGGATTTCTCTTGTGTTTTATTCCAAAAAGTTAAGTGACAAACTAGTATGGAGATATGGTGATTGACATCCACCATGTTTTCTTATTAAAACAAGACTAGAAATATTTTCATCACGAAAGGTCGAAAGATTCGTAGGAACGAGTTTAATAAGAACATTTTACAAACAAATGGATTTTCTAAAGGATAGTCATTAGGATAAGGACCGAAAGGATTACCTATATGTTATTGTTCTTAAAATGATTTTACAAACATAAACCATGGGTTGAAAATCATTTGCTTATGATTTGTGCATCACATCAGGAGTTTACACCAAGCCTTCATGAACACTTACTATGATTGCCTATAGACTACACACAAGTATATGTTTCTTAATATTGATTTTCACTAAAACCATAATTTTTGGAGAGAGCCTTGACAAACCTTTCTTGTTACCAATCTTTTAAAACAAATTCAAAAGCGAAATCTATTGGGACGATCTCGACATACCCACCTTTGCTATCGCGAACGAGATACTTGCTCGTATGTGTTTATAGTAATAGCCGGATAATTCGTGTTTATAAATTTTTAAAACTTGCACACGGAAAGCACATCAAGTTTTTGGCGTCGCTGCCGGGGATTTTAAGAATTTTTGATTTTGTTAGATTCTGTAAAATTGGTAATATTAAAATTAGATTTCATATTGATAAAAAAAATAAATAAAAAATAAAAAAAATAAAATTTAAAGGCTAACCGAATCGGTTGCGCGAGCAACCGAACCGGTTAGTGCTCTCGGAAAAAGTTTATTTTTGATTTTTGTAGTTTTTTAGTTTATCTATTGTTTTGTGTTATAATTTAGAGTTTATTTCTTGTCATTTCTGATTTTTATAGATTGTGTTAATACAAATATCGTCATTAAACGTTATTTATATTTTTGATCTTTACCTAAGTTTTGTTAACGACAAAAGTAAATTTAATTTGTATAAAAGCTTAAAGCTTGTCAAGTTTAATAAATATTAAAACAAGCTTTTTCAAACAATATATTCATCATTCAAGCATTTACATTTATGATTAGTGACATCTTGATATGACTCTAATCATTATGTATGATAGTAGTTTTTAGAATGTGTTAGGTTCTTAAAACCAAACACTACTTAAGTACTGCATATTTCTAAAAATAGAAATACAACATATGACATCATGTGATGCATCATGGAAATCATTGAAAGATTTCATTAGATATTTTGTGTGAATTTGTACTCTTCATATCTTGCACAATCTCACTTAGATAGAGTTGACTTTAGCAAGATTTGATATCTTGGTCGTCAGAACTGGCGGTACCAAATTGGTACAGGCGGAACCCTTTTAAGGGTTCCATGATCCGTCAGGACGCTCTCATCCATTTTGGCTATAAATAGCAATGCCAAGCCAAGTAGTTTTTCATCAATTTCTACTATACTCTCATACATATCTTCTCTCTAACCCTTCTAACTCAGTTTCATATCATATTAGTGATCTCTTTTGTAGCAAAGAAGATCAAGTCACATTCAAGCTTCAAACGAGAAGTTGGAAGTCTTGTTTGTTTAGTGTTGTATGATCTTGTGTTGATCCATACTTTATTGTTGTATTAAACCATCATAATCTTGTGAGTGTGAGTGGTTAGTATTTTAGTCCTCAAAATACATTGTGTGTGGGAGTAGTTGTACCCTTGAAAAGAACTCGACATCTAGCTTAGTGTCGGAAATAGTGTAAGCGAAGTGTAAAGGTTTTCTCCGCCGGTGAAAGGAGCTTGTTGACTAGTGAAGTTAAACTCTCGAGTGTTAGACTCGGGGAGTGGAGTAGGGCAAGGAGAAAGAGTCCTTGTAGACTGAAAAACTATAAACAACTTGTTGTGGTTTGATCATTTCTTTCCTTATTTACTCATTACATATTGCTTGCATATTTCATTAACATACTCAAGATCAATATCATTTGATCTTTCAATAAGTTTCAAAACAAAGTTTTTAATTGGTAAACTATTCAACCCCCTTCTAGTTTTCTACAATTGGTACCAGAGCCTCGTTGCTCAATAATTTCTAAAATACTTGTATTTTATAAACTTGAAACGATCCATGGATTCTGAAAACTTTAAAGAAGGGAAATCTATGCAAAGACCACCACTCTTTGAAACCAATGGATTTATCTATTGGAAAAACCGTTTTGAAACATATGTAAAATCAAAAGATATAGATCTTTGGTTTATTATTGTTAAAGAGGATTTTAGTTCTACAACAAAGGATATTTCCGTTGATGAACAAAAGAAATTAGTTGCTAAAAATAATGAAGCTAAAATGATGCTTTATAATGCTTTACCTAGAAAAGAATATGAAAGAATTTTTATGTGTGAAACCGCCAAAGATATTTGGGAATCTTTAATTGTTACACATCAAGGTAATTCACAAGTCAAGGATAACAAAATTGATCTTCTTGTTCAACAATATGAACAATTTGTTATCCCTGAAGATGAAACCATTGATTGTGGCTTTGCTCGCTTCAACACTATTATTACATCACTTAAAGCACTTGATGAATCTTTTCGTAGTAAGAACTTTGTCAGGAAATTTCTTAGAGCACTTCATCCCAAATGGAGAGCTAAAGTGACCGCTATTGAAGAATCAAAAGATCTCTAAAAATGTCACTAGGCGAGCTAATTGGCAACCTCAAAGTTCACGAAATGGTAATGGAGAAAGATTCGGAGATCATCAAAGGAAGAAGGGAGAAGATCAAATCCGTCGCTCTAAAAGCAAAGGTGGAATCAAGCGATGATGATGAATCTTGCTCCGGTAGTGAAGATGAGGAGTATGCCATGGCCGTTAGAGATTTTAAGAAGTTCTTTAGAAGAAGAGGAAAGTTTGTAAGACAACCTCGATAAGAAAAGAAGCCATTCCGAAAAGATCGGGATGACAAAAAGGGTAAAGGTGAAAGAAAGTGTTTTAGATGTGGTGATGCTAATCATCTCATAGGAGAATGTCCCAAGCCACCTAAAAGCAAAACTCAACGAGCTTTTGTAAGTGGTGCTTGGAGTTATAGTGAAGACGATGAAGAATCAAGCAAGGAAGAGATCGCTCTAATGGCACATGAGTCAAATGAGGTACTTTCTCGACTCTTCTTACTCTTCTATTGATGATGACACTTTACAAAAACAATATAATCAATTGTGTGAGCTAAGTCTAAAAATCATAACTAAAAATAAATTTTTAAAAACCAAAAAGGAATTTTTGGAAAATGAAGTTTATGAGTTAAAAGAAAAAGCAAAACGACTTGAAAAGGGAAAGGCAAATGACGATGGTTGTAAATCATGTCAAGAGCTTAATCTTGAAATAGAAAAACTAAAACTCACACAAGATGTTTTAATCGATAATAATTCTAAATTTAAAAGGTTTAACAAAAACATCGCTCTTGCCGATGAAATAGTTAAAATCCATAAAACACCAGGAGACATGAATGGGTTAGGATTTAATGAAGTATTAATTCCAAAGAGTCAAAACAAAACGGCCGAAAAGGACGAACAATCATCAAAAGCTGCGAATACTGAGACGGACCGGACGGAACCAAAATAAGGGTTCCGTCCGTGAAACAAATGGTGCCGTGGGTACTTCAATGAGATGAGAATGTTCGTAATCTGGACCGTCATGAATTTGTCAAAGTAACAAAGAAAACCAATGATAGTATTAAACTAAAACCAGTTGTTACATCGGAGTAGGACTTGCTAAAATGAATTTAGATCAAAACCACTCAACAACGATATAAAGCACCTTTTGCCAAACGCCCTTTCCTAAGAGCAACCACAACGTCACACCCAACTACCAACACAATGGTTGGAATCAAAACTTCCTAGACCATATCAAACTCCAGATTACATGTCATGGAACTCTTACCCATCGTTTCCATACATGAATCAAATAAATGGTATGTTTAACCCAAACGGACCCATGAGATATTGGGGACCAAATGCTTGAGTTATTTACTTCTTAGGTTTGCTTGAAAGTTGGATTGGAACCCGATGAATGGATAAAAGATAGTGGATGCTCACGACATATGACGGCAACAAAGTCTCTTCTCATCATACCAAGAGTATGGCGGAGGTAATGTCACTTTGGTAGTAATCTCAAAAGTAAAATCATTGGCAAAGGTACGATCGCTCATAACTCCCTAACTATTGAAAATGTTGCTCATGTGGATAGGTTAGGATTTAATCTACTTAGTATTAGCCAACTATGTGATAAAAAGTATAAAGTACTATTTGATGAAAATGGTAGTAAAATACTAAAAGATGGTATCACCATAGCTAAAGGAGTTAGGAAAAATAACATATACGTCATGAAAATAGATAAAACATATAATGACAAGCTTTAACTAACAACGTTAGACGATAACTCATCTCTTTGGCATAGACGCTTAGGTCACGCTAATATGAGACTTATACAAAACCTATCTTCAAAAGAACTAGTTAGGAATTTACCAAAACTAAAATATGACCAACACTTTTGCGACGCTTGCAAAATTGGTAAACAAACCCATAGTAGTCACAAATCTAAAAATATGGTGTCCACATCTAAGTGTCTAGAATTATTACATATGGACTTGTTTGGACCATCCGCTATAAAAGCTACGGAGGCAACTTATACACTTTGGTCATAGTAGATGATTACTCAAGGTTTACTTGGACGTTGTTTTGAAAACCAAAATGAAGCTTTTGATAAATTTGAAATTCTTAGTAAGAAAATTCAAAATCTACTAGGTGTTAAATTGTGTCGATCCGAACGGATCATGGTCGTGAATTTGACAACGAAACTCAATTTGAAACTTTTGTAATACAAATGGTATAACACATAACTTTTCCGCTCCAAGAACGCCTCAATCAAATGGTGTAGTAGAACGTAAAAATAGAACAATTCAAGAAATGAGTAGAACAATGCTTAATGAACAAAACATTCCTCAAAAGTTTTGGTGCAACGCTTGATTGACACTTCTACATATATTTTGAATAGAGTCTTATATCGTCCTTTCTTAAACAAAACACCATATGAGCTTTACAAAGGTAAAAGCCAACTTTAGGATATTTTAGAGTCTTTGGTTGTAAATGCTTCATTCTTAATACTAAAGACTATCTCACCAAGTTTGACCCAAAGTCTTATGAAGGTGTATTTTGGGTTATTCTCAAACTAGCAAAGCTTATATTGTCCTTAAGAAAGAAACAATGATAGTCGAGGAATCGTTGAACATAACATTTGACGAAAGTCCACCTCCCTCTAAGACATCACCTTTGGTAGATGATGACTTAGTTGAAAGTCAAATAATAGAAAGTCAAATTAATGATAACAAGGAAGATGAACCATTAAATAAGGAAATTATAAACATCAAAGA
The DNA here is from genome assembly GCA_022545495.1 of Chrysanthemum lavandulifolium. Taxonomy (NCBI): domain Eukaryota; kingdom Viridiplantae; phylum Streptophyta; class Magnoliopsida; order Asterales; family Asteraceae; genus Chrysanthemum; species Chrysanthemum lavandulifolium. The sequence continues at coordinate 256,539,769 of CM040239.1, forward strand.
ATCTAAAAGTCATCCTTTAGAAAAAGTCATAGGACAACTTAATCAAAGAACCTTAAGGTCACAAGCCCAAAATCAAAGTAATTATTTTTGTTTTGTATCCACCATAGAACCGAAAAACATAAATGAAGCAATAAAAGATGAATCATGGGTAATTGACATGCAAGAAGAATTAAACCAATTAGTTAGAAATGATGTTTGAAATTAGTTCCAAAACCTAAAGATCAAACCATAATTGGAGCGAAATGGGTTTTCAAATAAAATGGATGAAAATGGTATAGTATCTAGAAACAAAGCTAGGCTTGTTGCACAAGGCTATAATCAACAAGAAGGTATTGATTATGATGAAACTTATGCTCCGGTAGCTAGACTCGAATCTATTAGAATATTACTTGCCTATGCATGTGCTTATGAGTTTAAATTATTTCAAATGTATGTTAAAAGTGCTTTTCTTAATGGGTTTATTAATGAAGAAGTGTATGTTGCTCAACCTCCCGGTTTCACCGACTTTGAGAAACCACATCATGTCTTCAAACTCAAGAAAGCATTGTATGGTCTTAAGCAAGCACCAAAAGCTTGGTACGACCGACTTAAGACTTTTCTTATTGATAACAAATACTCTATGGGATTAGTAGATAATACTCTTTTACCAAGAAAAGGAATCACATATTATCATTGTTCAAATATCGTTGATGACATTATATTCGGATCAACTTGTCAAGAACTATGTGATGATTTTTCTAAAATCATGCACGACAAGTTTGAAATGAGTATGATGGGTGAGTTAAACTTCTTTCTAGGACTTTAAATTAAACAACTAGAAGATGGCATTTTCTTTAACCAATCTAAATATATAAAAGACATGCTTAAGAAATTTGGTCTTGAAGATTCCAAACCAACTAAAACACCCATGTCTTCGGACACTAAACTCACCAAGGACGAAGAAGGTGAATCCGTAGATAACACTAAATATAGAGGAATGATTGGTAGCCTACTCTATCTTACGGCTAGTAGACCCGAAATTATGTTTAGTGTTTGTCTATGTCTCGCTTTCAAGAAAACCCAAAGGCATCACACTTAGAATCCTTAAAAGGATTTTAGATACATTAAGGAACAACGTGTTTAGGATTATGGTATCCCAAAGGAACGGTGTAGAAACCATAGTGTATGACGACTCGGATCATATCGGTGACTATGTCGATAGAAAAGTACAAGTGGTATTTGCACTTTTGTTGGACATTGTCTCACCTCATGGTTTGCAAAGAAGCAAACGGCCTTAACCATCTCAACTCATCAAGCCGAGTGCGTCTCGGTAGGAAGGCATGTCAACAAGCTCTTTGGATGAAGCAAGCTCTCGAGATTACGGAATTTATCTCAACGACATTGTGATACTTTGCGACAACAAAGGAGCCATCGATCTCAAGAAGAATCCCGTTCAACATGCTCGCACAAAGCATATTGAAATCCGTCATCACTTTCTTCGCGACAATGTTCAAAAAGGGAACATTTCAATTGAGAAAGTATCCTCCGAAGACAACATTGCCGACATCTTAACTAAGCCTCTTAAACGAGAACCTTTTAATCTTCTTAGACTTGGTTTAGGGTTAATGGAACCAAACATGTAGGATAAACATAGCCTAAAACATTAGAATAGTCAAACCAAAACAATTTTGTTTTGTATCTGCTACTGTAGCCACGGCACCAAACGACAACAAGGACGGAACCAAAATTTTGGTACCGTATGGTCCGTGGTGTCTACAGAATCAAAAATACTACCTACAAAACATCTTCTTCCTCAAAACCCACTTTACCAAAACGTGTAAAACTTAAACCAAGCTCATTATTGACACCTTTCCACTCACTAATCACTGATAATAACATCATTGTAAGTATCCTAACTACATTTTATCTCTTAATTCTGAGTCTAGGATTCTTATTTATGCACAAAACTATCACTAATCATTACATTGGGTTTTATGTATACTTTTATACCAAATATGAATTCAATTGGCAAAATGCATAACTAGTCATTGAAATTAGGTACTACATTATCATATTGCATAAACAAATCATGTTTCCCACTAATTAATAGATAATGAATATAAGGCCTTATTCAAATAACCAAACACCCCATGTCAAAAGTTTTGAAAAGCTTCTCACTTGTAGGAAAACAATTTTTATTTTCATTGCTAATACAAATAGAAACGTTAAATTTTCATCACTTGCATGCTCTTGAATACTAAAGGTGATGCATAACTAATATGCATTCCCGGGTATATTCAAATGAAGCCACATTGAATTAGGAGCATTCGGGTTATCTCAAGGTATTTGCCAAACACCTCACTAAAACCATTTTTGTGCAATAAAATGAGTCGAGATAACCGCAACTCCAAATTATTTTCATATAGGCACACACTAGAACCAAAACGTTAAAGTTTATTCTCATTTTTAACATATTAATTCTTGTCCTTAGGAATAACCATGGTAGCCGCAAGATTCTATGATCACAAAGACACCCTTAACTACATTCCCAAACACCACAAAACCAAAGGACTTACCAAGGATCAAGTAGAAATATTTAAGGGTCTAGAATCAAGGTATTTCCATGAGGGTAGAACCATTCACTCATCCTTCCTTGAAAATACCAATCTTCGTGAAGAACTAGCCGCCATTCAATTCGATTGTCTCCTTGACATCGATGAACCAATTTGTCCTAGGTTTGTGTTAGAATTCTATACTAGTGTGTCCGGCTTTAGTGATGAAGACGATGATGAATTTTGTCTTAGGTTTAGAATCAATCAAAACGACTACACCATCACCTTAAGTAACTTTGCTCAAGTGCTAGGAATTCCCAACCGAGGAACTTGTGTCTACATGGATAAGTGGTCACTCACCGCTCTTGATGCAATCAATGGCCGCTCTTCTCCCTACCAAACCCGTTTGGCCGATAAGGATGCCATCCATGAACACCTTTTTAATCCAAAAGGTGATACAACCCGAGTTACCCGAAAGGGAAAAGAGGTAAATCGAGATCCATATGGAATGGAGCTAAATGAACTTAAGCCCGAATTTAAGAAATGGGAGGAGCTACTTAGAGCCAACGTCATTAGCACCATAGGAAATAGGGATCACATAAACGCTTGCCTTTGTCACATGCTCTACAACTTGTCCACCCGACAACCATTCAACTTAGCCTACTACATAGCTAGGAGAATGATTGATATTCCAACTCAAGGATCGGTTGCTCTTCCATACGGGATGCTTCTCACCCGTCTCTATAGAAACTTCGCACCAATTCCACCAACCCCAAAGGGATGCACCTTCACTATGAACTCATCCTCACATCTTTGTACCTTTGAGTGATGAGCGAGTTGCTAAGACAAAAGGCAAGAGAGCAAAACCTCCAACTCCATCATCATCATCAAATAGCTCGAGGATGGTCTTCCAAGCTCTCGCCTCCCACCTCATGAGTATTATCGTCTCTTCCGAGATTGAAAATGAATCGTGAATTCAAGCAAACTAAGGGAATATTCAAGTGCCTTGGTAGGATGATGAACAAGATTTACAAGAAGTTGGACAAATAAGGGTACTTTAAGGAGTGTTTGGAACAAAACATTATCCTTAATGTTTGATACTATTTAGTTGTTTTTATTATGTAGGATGATAATATAACTTGAAACAATGTTGTATGCTAACAATCTCATGCAGGGGGATAGCACAAGTATGCTATCAAATTTTACCCATTTTCACTATAATGTGAAAATCAATAAGCCTTGCTCAAAATCTATACTCCACTATGTTTATACATGTGTTATTTACTTTTCCTAACTAGAAATGTTTAGTATAACACCTTTTGAAAAAATTTCGAGTTTCGGAAAAGTCCCGACACCTAAAAGCGTACTCGTCCATTTTACGCACTTCACGGATCGACGGCACCATCAATTTGGTACCGTCCGTTATATAAATTGGTACCGCCGTGCACATGCAGGCGGACCGACGGCACCCTAAAAGGGTTCCGCCGTGTATGATTTTGGTGCCGTGGATCCTCCGGTAATTTTCAATTTCGATTCTTCGTGATTCCAAATTACCATCCATTACTTATAAATCAATCTTAACTAGTTTATACTCTTATTAGAACTAGTATAATTCACTTAGGTATATAAGAAATCCATTTCCCACCAAAATTCAAAAAATTTAAAAAATCCACCCAAGGAGCCCTTTGGCATAAAGAAAGGAACCAAATTTTTGGTACCTTCAAATCCGTGGGTAATCTGATTGTTAGGAAATTTCACTCATTAAAACACATTTATTGCAAATCTTTTCTTCTTCACTCTATCTCTCTTGTATGGATTGACTTGGGTGATATGACTAGCATTCAACCCACTTCCAAATCATTAGGAACCTCATCTCTTCAATGGTTTAACATCAAATCAAACACATTTCTCTATAATTTTTCACTTCTATAAATTGAGAGGTTTTACCATGATCATCCTCACACCTTCTTCATTCTTACTATTATCTAGCAAAGAAAAACCCAAGTCAAAAATGACAAAATCATCTCCAAAACCTTGCAAGAAAACCGCTAGAATTAGTGTGAGGCCTTGTTGCTTCGTTAACCTTAGCTCCTCATCCGAGTCTTCTCCACTCACAATCTCATCTCCAATCCGAGATGATACAAACCTTACCTTGGCTACACCTACTCAATCACACATTGTGATCACCACTCCACCACCTACAAAAACACCAACTTCACCTCCTCCGGCACCCATCCAAACATCCAAGACACCCTCACCACCTTCACCACCAAGGTCTCTTACTCTCATGCCTATGGAGTTATTCTCCACTCCACCAACTTCACCAAATCCTTTCTTGGAGGACTTGGATGACTTTCCTCCTAGGCCAAATCATCCACCACCATTGCCATCCTTTGGCACAATTGAGCAAATAGCTCATGAATCACCAAGCTCATCTTTTGACCCAAATGCCCCACTAGGGCCAAAACCTCTTCTCTTCCACCCCATTTACAAAGACATTCATGGTCCTTTGTATGGGGATCATCCACTCCCAACATCAATGTCCCCTCATCTTGAGGACATTGAGGAGTGCATGTGGGATGCCAATCCCACTAGAGAGGAGATTCAAGCGGAACTCCACAACCTCCACCAATTCAAAGGCATGGTGGATTCTCACTTAAGTGAGACTATGCAAATGCAAAATGCTTTGCTTGCCTCCATCATGACCACCCCAAACATTCCCAACACCACCAACACATCTACCATACCACCACCACAACCTTCCCAAACATACTACCCCCTAGGCATGGTTGCTCAACTTGTGAGCAAACGGGCCAAACCGTGGAAAGGACCCGGGTTATGGTCCATGACTTTCAAGAGGAAATGAGGTTCATCCTCAATCATATCCTTGAGCGCCTCAACGCTCTTTCTCATCCACCATCTAACTAGGATGGTCATAGATTAGCATTTCTAGTTCTTCTTTTCTTAGGATTTTTTTTCCTTTTATTGTACTAAAACACATCATTATGTTCTCCTTTCATGATCTTTGTTCATGAAAATTTTAACTAATGAATGGTGTTTTTATTATAGTGTTGGTACTTTCACATAATGTTTGGAAATGCTTGTGAATGATCATTATTACTAACATTTTTTTGTAGCTTTATTTTCACAATCCATGTATCTTCCCATTAAGCACCCAATTTGGGGAGCTTTGATCAAGGGAGATAATGGCTCGGCTCATTACATTCGCATCGCCTCTTCTTTTGTTGAGACAAAAGGGAGAAAATATAGAACTTGATTATATTTTGACTTTTCTCGAAAAAGTCAACCGACATTGACTTTCTCGAAAAGTCGAGAAAATATAGAACTTGATTATATTTTGACTTTTACGAAAAGTCAACCGACATTGACTTTACGAAAAGTCAAACAGGATACATCATTGATAATACTTGACTTTTCTTAAAAGTCAATCGCATACTGACTTTACGAAAAGTCAACATCATGCATCAACTAGTGAATACTTTGACTTTCAGAAAAAGTCAAACATCATACACTTGCATTATCATTCTCTTTTCAAGTTCTAAAACTAATATTTTTATAACTCTTGCACAAACTTTGTATCTTTTATAAAAATAAAATTTATATTTTGTCCTCAACAAAAAGGGGGAGATTGTTAATACAAATATCGTCATTAAACGTTATTTATATTTTTGATCTTTACCTAAATTTTGTTAACGACAAAAGTAAATTTAATTTGTATAAAAGCTTAAAGCTTGTCAAGTTTAATAGATATTAAAACAAGCTTTTTCAAACAATATATTCATCATTCAAGCATTTACATTTATGATTAGTGGCATCTTGATATGACTCAATCATTATGTATGATAGTAGTTTTAGAATGTGTTAGGTTCTTAAAACCAAACACTACTTAAGTACTTGCATATTTCTAAAATAGAAATACAACATATGACATCATGTGATGCATCATGGAAATCATTGAAAGATTTCATTAGATATTTTATGTGGATTTGTACTCTTCATGTAACACCCCAACCCGACAAGGGTAGAAGTGTCACATTCGGTGTCATATCGAACATACAATTAAAATCTTTACAAACGAAAACCTTAAAATGAAGTATCAAATCATATGAACAGTTGACTGACAAGGAAATACAATATCCAAAATGAAAAGAAAACTCAAAACAAAAGCTCTTCAAAATAAGTCCCAAAGTAATAAGGTGCTAGGGTTGGTCCACTCGGATACTCTAACTCTCACCCCATGAAGCCCATCTTCCAACCTAAAACCCTGGCAGAAAAGAAATGCGGTGAGCTTAAAAAGCCCAGTGAACAGATATAACAAAATGAACGCTAAATAAAATCAGAAATGCGAAATGGAATAATGAAACTGATAACAAAGTCGCAACGAAATGAGGACACTGAGTCAATGAGGATCCTGCAGAACACAATTATACAGATATCCAAAGCACATATAACAAGGAGAACGAAGCAAAGCAAAGCATCATGACGAGCATACAAGCACATACAAACCAGGCATACAAGTACTGAAACATAAGCAAGCATAGCAGATGTCATATCCACACAACATATACAACATACAATCAATTCAGGAAATCATAAGCCATACAAGTCAAAGAGAAATCTAAGGCAAGCGGAAGCAATTAATTAGTAAGTGAACATGGCAAACACACATGTCAAAACACTTATTTGAAAACATAATCAACATCATAATCAACGAAGTACCAACGATGAGTCAACACATGGCGGTCACACGTAACAAGTAGGAATACAACATACGATATAATTGAATGAATCAAAGATATAGCGGACAATAATAAACATATAAGAATACAACGGGATAGTCATAGTCCACAAGATTAACCGAACAAAGCACACATAATAAACCGACAAAACTATCGATTACACATAGGCGGTGGTCACCAGACAATTCGAGAGGTTCACATAATAGTGAGATCACATATCATCGATGAAAGCAGTAACTCGGATAACCGCATATTAATCACATCATAGCGGGATAATTAGTAGTCACATAAAACATAAATAGCATAAACAAATCAAATAAACACATAATAACCCGATGCGTGAATGGAGCGATAGTGCGAAATAACGAGCGAGAGTGTGACGGATCAAAGAAATGGAATATATATATCTTGGTAGTAGAGTGAGTCATATAGGGTCTTGAGTAATGAACAATTAACGTAGCATATGGTGCGTTGGGGAATACAAAAGGTACAATATAGGTATATCAAAGGTGTAAGGGTCACGTAAATCTACCACGAGCCGGAACATATCATATCATATCATATCAAAAGTAACCATTGTATTCGGAGGGTGACCTCGAATACCATACATAATAGGAGGGAGACCTCAATAACAAATGGAGTAGCTAGCTCCCGAATGTGAAGACGCGTATTGCACACAACATCATTCACCATATAAATCATATCATATCATATCATATCATATCATATCATGTTAAATCCACTAAAACATATCATATCTAGGATGCATCCATACGCCCCCCGGAACATATCATAGTGGCCAAATCATATACATATAGTGAGCTCATAATCATATCATATCATAATGGGGACGGTGTGTAACATCACTCGTACACACTGGAGTCATGCCATTGGTGCATCAATGACACGGTCATGTTACCTTCATGACTAGGAACACATATTTGGCTCGGGTATCAAACTGACGGGTCAAAGCATAATCATATCATATCATAAGGGTTCATATCAAGTTCATATCAAAGGTTCAAAAGTCAAAGGTTCATATCGATTTCCATAACATAAGTTCATAATCGAGGTTCATAATCGGATGGTTCATAATCATAAGGTTCATAATCGAAGTTCGAATCATAACAAACGAATATCATAGCGAACAGAATCATATCAAAGGATTATGTCGGAATCAATCAAAAGGATCATAGCATAGGGAAATCATAGCAAAGGAATATCATAGATGAAGCAAAGTCAAGGATTGAAAAGTCAGGAGACATCCCTACTGAAAAGGGATAGAATATCTGTACCTCATTAGAAGCAAGCAAAATAGAAACGTAAGTCACACGATGCACCAATCCCGCCGTCCGGAACCTATATGAAGTTGGATAACGCTTATTAAAGTCGGACTACTCATTTTAGAAGGCTTTCTATTTTTAGCAAGTTTCCACTTTTAGTAACTTTCTAGAATTTGATAGCTTTTCGAATTAAGTATGTTTCTGAATTTATAACTTTCCAAATTGAGTAACTCCATGCATTAATAAGTTTAGGGCTACGAATGCTAATTAAAATAATGAATTGCTTAATAAAATAGTTATCATGGTTTAGAGACTAAAATATAAATATTCCAAACTTAAGGTTTAAAGTGTAACTTCTCAAAGTCCAATGTTTAAAATGACAAATAGGTAAACTTGAAGACTTATTATTATTAATATTATAGTTTAAGGTTTTACATGACCATTTATCTAAAGTCAAGGTTTGATATGGCAACTTCAAAAACCTTAGGGTTTGCATGTGACAATATCTTAAAGTTTAAGGTTAAAAGTGAAAATACTTTAAACAGTTAACATTCATAAGCTTTTTCCAACACGTACATGCACAATTTCACTACTTCGACTTACATTTTCATTTTCATTCGACTTGCTTATACACTCCGTCCTCGCTCGCGGCTCAAACAACTACCCAACACGACTTAGTAAATATGTACTACTATTAACCCCTGACTAGACTTCCACGACACCACTTTAACCCACCGTACAACCTACCCATTAATCCCGTGATCACCCTCGAGTTACCCCCATAAGACCAAGTATAGCTCTTTTCTTAACCCGAACCAAACTCGAATCTTTAACCCTTCTCGTTACCCATTCCTTGCGTGAACAAAACGTACCAGACAACAGGTTACAAACCAACCTAGTATTTATATCTGAATATGCGCTATTCTTTTTGTTTTCAATAAATCTAGTTTGATAATCTTTACACCAACACGCTTGTAACCATTTTTTAAACCATAAGACACACATCAGACTTGCATTCTATTTCTAGTTTCATCTCCATTTCAATATCTTAAACCCCTACGTTAACATGGCCATCATAGATGGTCATCTAGATCATGTTTGATTTATTTGAAAACTCATATAACATATACCCATTCGAATGCCACACCCAACAAACAAGTCGACACCCTATGTATATATATGTTTAAGATCATGATTTCATGTGACCTAAATATTTGATTTAAGCATGCATTTTAGGCGATACATTGAAGGACGAAAATAGCAATCAAAGGAAGTTAAGCGAGATCAAGTGTTACCCTTGAAGCGTGAATACAAGAAGGAAATACGGCCAAAACGATGGAGGATGGTTGAAATAAACACCACCGAAAACGACTTCCAAGAACCCTCGAACAAAACACTCCCACGTATAGTTCGAGTCACCCAGCCCCAATCACAAGCTTACCAAGACCACCAAACGAATCTCCTTGTTTCCTTCCTTGATCGATAGAAATAGATGGAGTAGAAAAAAAACGGCTGCCGTGAGTCTTGAGATAGGTTTCTAGGGTTTTGTGATTACTTTGAGAGAGAAAATATGGGTATATGATGAATGAGTTAATTGTGGCAGTAATATGGTTTTAGGCGTTTCCTTTGGGCCGAATAGGGGGGAGAAAAATGGGTGACCAAATCAATTTTCCTTAATTACCATATCATGGTATTTAGTTTAGTTCTTGTGATTTTATTTTGGATATGGAATATAATAGTTATTAGGAGAGTAAATAAAAGGTGATATGGTCGACATTCCTGCTGAAATTGTGGAGGGAATGGCGTGAGTTTAGGAGGTACAAATCAAGTAGTGATTAGCTTCTAATGTTACTTTGATACATTAAATTTTAAATGTGTAGTTAGTACTTGTAGTTCATTTAACTTGTCTAATGTATGGTATGGTATGTTATCTTGTAGACATAAGAGTAAGATTATTATCATTTTAGATCATTTTTAAATTTAGTGTTACGTGAAATAAGGAGCTTGTGAATCTTATAATCATTAGTTTGAGGGCATAATAGTCATTTTACGTTTACGGTTTTAGGGTTTTACACTTCATATCTTGCACAATCTCACTTAGATAGAGTTGACTTTAGCAAGATTTGATATCTTGGCTGTCAGACCTGGCGGTACCAAATTGGTACACGGGCGGAACCCTTTTAAGGGTTCCGCGGTCCGTGGACGCTCCTGTCCATTTTGGCTATAAATAGCAATGCCAAGCCAAGTAGTTTTTCATCACTTTCTACTATACTCTCATACATATCTTCTCTCTAACCCTTCTAACTCAGTTTCATATCATATTAGTAATCTCTTTTGTAGCAAAGAAGATCAAGTCACATTCAAGCTTCAAACGAGAAGTTGGAAGTATTGTTTGTTTAGTGTTGTATGATCTTGTGTTGATCCATACTTAATTGTTGTATTAAACCATCATAATCTTGTGAGTGTGAGTGGTTAGTATTTTAGTCCTCAAAATACATTGTGTGTGGGAGTAGTTGTACCCTTGGAAAGAACTCGACATCTAGCTTAGTGTCGGAAATAGTGTATCACAGTGTAAAGGTTTTCTCCGCGGTGAAAGGAGCTTGTTGACTAGTGAAGTTAAACTCTCGAGTGTGAGACTCGGGGAGTGGAGTAGGGAAAGGAGAAAGAGTCCTTGTAGACCGAACCACTATAAACAACTTGTTGTGGTTTGATCATTTCTTTCCTTATTTACTCATTACATATTGCTTGCATATTTCATTAACATACTCAAGATCAATATCATTTGATCTTTCAATAAGTTTCAAAACAAAGTTTTTAATTGGTAAACTATTCAACCCCCTTCTAGTTTTCTACAGATTGTCTTATAGATTGTTTATGCTTGTCTTAGTAATTTTTAGATTTTTGATATTTAGTCATTTTTAGTTTTATTTTCTTTTTTTAGTTAATCTTGTCTTTATTGCAGTAATTAGCTTAGTTAACTTTCAGTTTTATGGGTTAGTAGTTTTAATGATTAGTATAGGAGATTAGTTAATGTAGTTTTTGATTAATTAACTTAATTAATATTTTTAATTAATAAGGATAATGAGTAGACACATTTAATTAAGAGTTTAAGTATAGTTAATGGTAATTAATTAATTTATAATTAACAAGTTTAATTAATTATAGTTTATAAAATAAAAAATAAAAAAATATTTTTTTGGAAAATCGATCCAAGCTGGGTTGCAACCGGATCGGATGGAAGTTTTGGTCTAGAAGTATACCACCAACCGAATCGGTTGGAGGGCCAACCGATCCGGTTAGAGCTCTCGGTAAATTTTTTTCTAGTTTTTCTATTTTGAGTTTTAGCTTGTGTTTTTAGTCTTAATAAGTGTTTTTACTTGTTTAATATATGTTTCTGTAGTTTGTTTTAATTTTTACTAACTCTAACGCTAATGATTTGGATGTTTGTCTTTGGTTTTGTTTTGTTTTGTTAGATAGTTGTTATGGATAGTTTAAGCGGAATTTATGAGTACCTACGTAACTTGGATGAGATGTTTAAGGACACCGGGAACTCGTTGGAGAAGATTGGAATTATTTTGGAAGAGAGTAAGAAGGAGTTGGCTATGGATTCGGAATGTGTGGAAGAGGTGGGAGAGAACAAGGTTCAACTTCCTAAGAAGAGTAGAGTTGTAGTATTCTCGCAAGCACTACTAACGGAGTATGATTCACCACTTATGAGGTTCGGTACACCTTGTAGTGTCGAAGGGGTGAGTGCGTGGGACGCTCAACTAAACATGGCCTATGGTGAAAATTATATTGTGGAAAAAGTTCTTGATCAAATTGGCCACGTTCGTTTGGATTATGAGGCCTATGGGAGAAAAATGGTTAAGAATCTTCGGGTTAACATTCATGGTCATATTTTCAAAGCAGATTTTGTTGTCTTGGAAGAAGGAAACGCTGATGAGCCCAACGTATGCTTTAGGCGAGATTTTCTTGTAACAACCAAATGTCAAGTGGATTTTGCTTTAGGGGAGATGAGGATCAACATTACCGACTTGGAAGAGGAAAAGGGAGTGAATGAAATGCTTGTGGAGTTATGTGCTAACATGGAGAAGGAGAATGTGGAAATCGTAAGATGGGGAAGGCTAATAGAAAGAAAACCTCATCCAACAAATTAACTCCTACCACATCCACCAACAAAAACCATGATTACACACCTTCACCACCCAATACACCAAACACCTTCAAACCTTTAACCCAAGACCAAAAAGAAGCCATCTTGGAAAACCTTGAACAAAAATTTCTCGAACTCAATGAGAAAAAGCCGGTGATTGAGGTACTACAAGATTATGTTCTATACAGCAAGAAACTAGACGCGGTTATGTTAGCAAGAGCAAAGTTAGAGGATAAAGATTTATCGGAGGAGGATAGAGATAGGATCTTGTTTAAGGGAATGCCACGTAAGGAGAGTGATCCGGGGAAATTCGTTTTGCCTATTAAAGTTAACGGAACCACTCCAGTGTACGCTTTGGCGGATACGGGTTTCAAGCGTCAATGTTATGCCCTATCCATTTTTAAGACGTTGGGCCTAAGTAAACCACAACCAAACCACTCCAAACTAACCATGGCGGATAATTCCCAAGCAAAAGCGATGGGGGAGGTGAAAAACGTAAGGGTTCAAATTGGCTATCAACCCTACTTGGTCGATTTTCTAGTCCAAGACATACCGGTTGATAAGAGTCTACCTCTTCTACTTGGAAGACCGTTCCTACACACATGTGGTGCAATTATAGATATGGGGAGGGGTACGATGACAATCGATGATGGATCTCAAAACAAACCTATTATCCAAAGAAAATGGGACAAGTTTTAGAATTCATGGAGGATTTAGAATTATTTGAAGCGGACGATGACTTAACTTGTTTTGAAGTTGGACGTGATGTCCATGGAAACCCGATGTATGGACCACTAGCTCCACCATACTTTGATATTGAGGATGATATGGACCGCGCACTAGCGTTGGAGGCATTCTACAATCCATTCAAAAACATCCTTGTTTACAAGAAACTCACAGATTTCTTAGGTTCTCTACCGGTTCAACTCAAAAATTTGGAATGGGGACCCGAGGGGTCAAGTATTTACAAAAGAGAGGATGGAGACGGGGAATGGCACGTCAAATTTGATATACTATGCCCGGATGGGAGAAGATTTGTAAGGAAATTCAAAACTCACGAAACACACCGTGAATTAACCAGGAAATTTCTAAGTGAGGACATCTTTAGGCATGAGTATTTTGAGGAGTAATAAGGAGAAGCAAAACATCATAATAACAAGCAATTGTTTGCTTGGTTTTCATCTTTGTGATGAAACTTTTAATTTTTTGCATTTAGTATTTTGTTCTTCATTTGATTTTTATTTTCTCTTATCATTTTGATTTAAAGTTATTTAGTTAATGCATTTTGAGTTTTAGTTTAAGTTATGAGTATAAGTATGATGATTTAGTTTTTGAGATTAGATGTTGTTGAAATTTCCAAATGGTTGGATGAATGTTGTGTGCATCTTTAAACGGATTTTTGAGTAAACGATTGTTGCTTGGAAGGTAAAATGCTCAAGAAAAGTGAAAAGGCAAAATTCGCAAAATGTAAACCAAACGGTTGTGTCCATGACTGAAACGGTTGCATGCAAGTATATATACCAAAAATTCAATTTTTCCAGAGAAACATGTTAGGTCACCATATTAGTAACACAAGCATCAATAGAAGAAATAGAAAAGAGAGATCGGATGAACAATATCACACACACACGATATGAACAATATGAAGAGTTATGCGTAGGTGAAATGTGTAACTTGAACAACCAACCCTCAAGTGAGGGTATTACAAAGGTATTTATAGGAGAGGAGCTAGGAAGCTGTTAGCCTTAATAGTTTTATTAGAAGTGATGGTCATTCACGTTTAGGAACTTTGTAAAGTGTGTTAGATATCGTGATAGAATAGTCAACGGGCTCGTGGATTGGGCTAATCTAATTGGTTAAACTTTAGGGTATGTTAGCCGTTTATAAGCTTAAGTACCCCAAGCCCAATCCAAGTCCAACGAGGCCCAAAGGAAAGCCTTTTAGGTTTTCATGTATTCCACCTATAAATACCCCTCAAATGGTCATTTGAGGGGTGTGCTTGAGTGTGTGTGTGTGTGTGTTTCATATGAATATTGTTTTCATCTTCTTTCCTTTATCTCTCTAAACATACATACGAATTCATATTCAAGTCACCAAGTTCTTCATCTTATTCTTTCTTCTTTACGCATATCATCAGTTTGTGCTTAACGTGATATAAGTGTTGGGTTTGTGATAAGGTTGATAGATATAAGGTCTTTACAATTGGTATCAATCGCCTAACAATGGTTTAGGAGTGTTTGGTTGAAGTTTTTTGTGTAGTGGTTACGCGTAGCTTTCATTCTCAAGATTTACGCATAAAACTTTTATTTTGCACTTAAATCTTCAAGATTCTTATGGTCTAAGGTTTATATAGTGTTAAAGATTCTAGTTTTGGCAAAAGTTCAAGCTTTACGTGTTTTAAATCGTTTTAAACTCGTTTGATTTCGTTGTTCATTTCTCGCGTAAGCATAAAAGCACTTTGGGTGAAAAAGGTCAAAAGATTTGTGTTATTGGAGTGTTTTTAAAATTTGTTTGTGCAAGCGAAATTGTTTGAATCGTTGGAAATTTTTTACGAGTAAGTCAAAACCCTAATCTTACGCGTAAGAAAGTCAAAACCCTAGTTTTCTACGCATAACTTTTTGGTAACGAATCTTCGTGCAACAAAGGTGACTCAGTGCTTTCCTCACTTGGATAAGTGTGTGGAACACTTTGACTTTCGGATATCTTTTACGCTGTGATAGTGTAAAGGATTTTTGGTTTTAAACCAACTCTTACGCATAAGCAAAAAGCTTACGAGTAAGCACTCTACGCATAAGTTAACACTTACGCGTAAGGTACTCTACTTCTACGCTTAACGTTTACGCATAAGAATTACGTTTAACCTTAAGTTTACGCGTAACTTGGATTTCTACGCCTAAGCTCTTTACGCATAAGGACTCCTACGCATAAGATCCTACGCATAAGCACTCACTTCTACGCATAAGAACAATTTTACGAGTAAGATTATGAGCAAAACTTCAAACGGCTATAACTTTTGAACCGTAACTCCGTTTTCAGCGATCTAACCATCAAAACGACCGTGAGAACGAGGAGATTAGACCGCCGAACAGGTCAACCTTCAAGTCCTAAAACGCTCGAGCGAAGTTATTAAGGTTTTAAGTTTTTGACCAAAGTTTCACTACAACAACCAAACTTAATCGTCATCAATCACAACTCCTTTATCATTGAATCGATCCTACATCAACTTTATCATATCATACCTTCATCAATGGCAACTCAACAAGATATTCATGCGGTAGGTGCGAAAACCGTCCTCCTATGTTGGAAAAAGGTGGTTATCTTCAATGGACAAGTCGAATGTTTCGTTACATCAAGACAAAACCTAATGGAAAATTGATGATCAAATCCATTCGGGATGGACCCTTCATACCTCGACAAGTCCAAGACCACGAAATCTTGATGCAACACCTCCGTCCCACCATTTTTTCGTCTTCAAAAGACACGAGAATACTCGAAGAGGATCGAGAAGCAAGTCGAAGCGGATGACATGGCAATTCATATTGTCCAACTGGGTTTACCAAGAGACATCTTTCTTCTTTGTGAGCGGTTGTGAAACTGCTTTCGATATGTGGGAGCGTATGAGACGACTTTGTCATGGAGTAAATTGGTCAACAAGACACGAGAGAACAAGTTGCTAAGCGCTTGGGAGAAGTTTACATCCACTCGGAGAATCCATTGAATCCTACTATGGAAGGTTACGCACTCTAATGAATGAGTCGATCGAAACAAGTTGACACCCGGAACTATCGTAAGCAACATCAAGTTCTTGAACAATCTACCGGAAGAATGGGGACGATATGTCACTATTGTCAACTAAACAAAAGACTTACATCAAGTGAACTTTGATCAACTCAACGATTTTACGAAACAAAACCAAAATGAAGTGAATGAAGTCATGCAAGAAAGATTAGCAAAGAATCATGATCCATTGGCCCTCATTGCAAAGACTCAAACTCCGGTGAATACACAACAACAACCTTCATCATCTTCCACCAACAACAACTTGCGACAATACATCCCTCAACAACAAAACTATCCACCGAACAACAACATTACCGGGAACAAGGAATCAATGATCTTGAAATGGAACCGAAGAAGCTTTGTCTCAAGTATTCTCTTTATTGGGTAAAGCATTCAGAGGTCGCTATTCCACACCAACTAACAACAACCAACGGATTTCATCAAACACTACATAGCAGGCAAGTTGCAGTAGGGTGTGAACATGGGTAATCAAAGACAAATGGTTGGAGTTATTGGGAATCGCGAGGATATGCTCTTGGATTTCGCATGGGTAATCAAGCGGTTCGAATCGGGGTGTCGGTTGGGTCGAGAATGTTGGGAATAAGCGGTGGAAATCGAATGGGAATGTTGCGACTCGATCGTTGGGAATTATGGAAATGTGAATCACGGTAATCAGTTACGTGTTATAGCTGTCAAGGATTGGGTCACATGGCAAGGAATTGTCCAACTAAGCGAAAAAGAAGGATCTTGCGTATCTTGTAAAGCTATCATGTTGGTACAAAAGGAACAATCTGGACTTCAATTAAGTCTTGAGGAACATGACTTCATGGCTATTATGGATGATTTGGAAGACCTCGAGGAACTCAATGCAAAGCTGCATCTTCATGGCAAATCTTGAGGAGACTAAGTGCGACATCGATTACGCACACCTCCATCTCTATGGCGCCAACGCAGATGTCGAGGTACCAATCATTGATCCATGCTATAACAATGTCATATTTGATGTGTTTACTCATAACGAACAGCATGACATCAACACCTACTTATGATACATACTTGGACAATCCGAGTTGTAGCGATACAAACTCTGAAACTCCAGATGTGAATCCTAGTGGAGGTTGTGTGGCACAAAATACTGAGAATGATGAGGAAAAACGTGCTTATTTTGAATCATTAATCAATAACTGTGGCATTGAAATAAAAAAAGTCAAAAAGGTCAATCGTGAAGTTAAGGCCGCGAATGCTAAATTGACCGCTGAGCTTGAGAGTTACAAGGAGAACGCAAAAGCCTTTAAATTTCGGAAAAACAAAGAATCGAATTAGAAATTGGTTATCGAAATTTGGTTTCTAAAGAACAACTTTTGCAAATCAAGTATAACACACTTGATGTGAATTTGAACTTAAAATTAAATTTTTAAACAAGGAAATTTCGATTTAAATAACCAACTTTCTAAACAAAAAGAATTGTTTTCTAATCTTGAAAAGAGAAGAAGCGATTGATTCTTGATTTTCAAAACGAGAAGACTCTCTTCTTGATGAAATTCTTGATAAAATGAGAAAATCCAAACTTTGGAAAATTTGCTTCTCAAAACGGGTCATTCTGCTCAAACAATCAAGATGCTTTCTAATCAAGTAAATCCATGTTTTCATACTAATAATAGAATGGCACTTGGTAACGACCCTTCTTCGTTCCTCAAGAAAGCTCAGAAATATCAGAATGCGCTAAACAATGGAAATGTTTTACATGAACCAATTATTGTTCGTGATTCTCTTGAAACGTTAGAACTATCTGAGGAGAGTAGATCAAAAATGAAACAAAAGAATTCGGAAATCAAACCAATTGATTATAACAAATGGAACAAAATTAACGGAATTACTTTTGTTAATCAAAAGAAAAGTCAAAGTTCTCCATCACACCAAGTGTTTCAAACAAAGATTCAACACTGTTTGAAAACCGATTGTTTTCTCAAATTCTTTTTGAACATTGAACAAATGTCTTCAAACAATCCTTTTAACACAAGTGATGCGAGAAGTATTTTGGAAAATGTGAAAACTAGAATTGCAGATCTTCAAGAGACCGTTAAAACTAAAACCAATATTACAACAAACATCCGGTTTAATAGTTTTGATATTGAGCAGAAAAAGTTTTTGAAACTCAAATTGCCCTCAATGACTAACATCAACTCAAGGGTAATCAATTTTGAACAAGCCTTTTGAAAGAAGCAGTGACTTTGTCAAGGACCATAAATCCTGGTAAAGCAAGCTAATGAAAGTGTTGAACACATCAAAGTTTTGGAAAATTTAAATGATTCTCTCTTGAAGATGTTCGACTCTCGATATTATGTCCGTCATTTGCAAACATACTCATTGAAGATCATGATGAGACTCGAGATGAGACCTCCAAATTGTTTCAAAATATGAAAAAGCTCTTGAAAAACTTGAAAAGAAAATATCTCATATTTTAAACAACTTGATCGAAAAAGCGAGGAATGCAAGTATGACAAGCGTCGTATGGCGTGCCTACAATGACATGAAAGCGAAAAATGATCTTTTGAGGGCTCATTGGAAAGTCAAAAAGGAAAGGAAAGGATGGATCTTGTGATTACAAAACCATTGATGCGGAGAAAGCAAACGTTCCCAAACCGGTTTTCAAACCAAAATGTACATTTCTATGCCTCCTCCAATAGTCAATGAGAAAAAGTTTCATCACAACCACTACTCCACGCCCTACCTAAACAAAATGTTGATAAGGAAAAGCGGTTATCGAGAAACCAAAGTTTTAGCACTGGACTTTTAAGATGAGTACCACTAATCGTGCGCCTCCACATCTAAAACATATGGAACAAACGACATAAGTTTAGAAAAGCACTCTAAAGAGACTAGGAAAGCTGAAACCACTTCTCTAGATAAGATTGTGAATCCTAATGAGTGTGCCTTACCTTCTATGGGACTAGGAAGCACCTCTAAGCCTAAGAGCAATACAAGGAACAATAGAGTCTCGCTTGCCTCTAAGAGTAGTCGCTTGAATAAAGAGAAGAAAGTAGAAGAACACCCTAGGAATTTACCGCTTTGTAATAAGAAAGACATTTCATCCGAATGTAATGAACCTATGAAATCTGTTAAGTTTAATGACTCGTTGAATCATTTTGTTTAAGCGGCAAGAAATCTTTAACTAATGTTCATGATGATTGTGTTTCTAAGAATGAGATTGTTAAGCCTGTTAAGAAGAATGTTCCCAAAAGAACTTATGCTAAAAGAATAGGAAGACTAGTCGCGAGACTTAGGCTTTACACTACTGATAGGGAGCATAATGTTTACTTTAGGGATGACATTTGGAAACCAACGGGTAGAACTTTCACACTCGAGAATGGTAGAATGAGTAATGCACCCGTCTTACCAATAGATGACTTCTATGAGTGTGATCAGGATTTTACCTCTAACCCAAAGGAACCAAAATCAAAACGGTTTCCAAAATCTTCTTCTGTGATTGGCAGGTTATCGAAATATGTCTTTGGATCGTCGAATCGGGTTGCTCCAAGCACATGACCAAGAATCAAGGCTGGCGATCAATTTCGTCGGCAATTCATGGGAACCGTGCGTTTGGAAATGATCATGTAGCAGCTATCATGGGTTATGGAGATCTACCTTTTGGAAATTATTTGATCACTCGGGTTTACTATGTCCAAGGTTGGGACACAATTTGTTCTCGATCAGGCGATTACGTGATGCGATTTAGAGGTTGCTTTTAGGAAAAATGCTTGCCGTTAGAAAATTGGATGGGCGATCTTTAGCGGGAATCGTGATACAAACTTGTATGCTATCGACATCAATCAAATGGCCTCTTCATCACCAATATGTCTTATGACACGAGCATCCGGAACACGGTCTGGTTGTGGCACGACGGTTATCCCATCTCAATTTTGACACCATCAACAATCTTGCCAAAGACAACATCGTCAACGGACTTCCAAAGTTCAAATACACCAAGGATCACTTATGTCCATCATGCGAACAAGGAAAAAGCAAAAGAGCATCATATAAACCCAAAACCGTACCTAGTTCGGAAGCAAGGTTGCATATGTTGCACATGGACTTATATGGCCCAATGAGAGTTGAAAGCATTAATGGGAAAAGTATATTCTTGTCATCGTCGATGATTATTCAAGATATACATGGGTTAAGTTTCTAAGATCAAAAGACGAAGCACCAGGCATCATCATCACCTTTCTTAAGCGTATTCAAGTACTTCTTCAAGCTCCAGTAAGGGTTGTAAGAGCAGACAACGCACGAATTCACTAATCGGGAGTTAAGAACTTATTTTGAAGATGTTGGAATTACACATCGGACATCGGTTGTTAGAACTCCACAATGAGAATGAGGTAGTTGAAAGAAGAAATAGAACTCTTGTGGAAGCGCTCGCATAATGCTAATCTATTCTAGTGCACCGTTATTTCTATGGGTCGATCTTTGTTGCAACGCTTGTTTCACTCGAACCGATCCCTTATCTATCCAAGATTCAATAAAACCCCATATGAGATTGTGAACAACGAAAACGGATATCTCTTACTTTCACGTGTTTGGCGCTTTGTGCTATCCTACGAATGACAGAGAAGATCTTGGAAAAGCGAAAGCAAAGGTGATATTGGAATCTTCATTGGATATTGAGATAACTCGAGGGCATTGGGGTGTATAACAGAGAACTAGGAGGATCATGGAGCGATGAATGTGAAATTTGATGAACTTTCACATATGGCTTCGAGAGACTCGCTCTAGAACCCGCACTAAACCGGCTGACTTACGGACACATCGAGTTCGGGACTCGTACCTCAAAGAGCTCAATCAACTTCGTTTGATAGTCCTAAAGAACAAGAATGGGAGAATTTCTTGAGTTAAAGTTCGATGAATACTATGGTGGAACTTTGACAAATGCATCAAACCATTATTCCATTGCACCGCTCAAAATCATCCTCAACCACCAACGGAAGATGCATCTACAGCGGTTGAAACCAATGCACCAACTCCATCAACATCATCTACATCTACTCAAGTTCTTGCACCCGTTCTACCAGTAGTTGATGAGCAAAACCAAAACCAGAACGATGCAACGTTAGATGAAGACTTATTTGAAAACCCGTTTGCTATGGAATCAGCTGAATCATCCTCAAACTTACGAGAACCATCTAACTCGCATACGTATAAACAACTGTATCCTTCTACTCTAAAATGGACAAAAGACCACCCAATTGAACAAGTTATTGGTGAACCTTCAAGGCCAATTCAGACGAGACGCCAACTTGCCACCGATTGCGACTTATGCATTTACCTTTGCTCCATTAGCAACATAGAGCCAAAGAACATTCGCGAGGCAATGGCAGAACCCGCATGGATAGAAGCAATGCAGGAGGAACTTCTCAATACCGTCTTCATGACTCTTGGAAATGGTTCCAAGACCAATTGACATTCGTGTCATTGATCTCAAATGGTTATGGAAGAACAAAGGGATGAAGAGATGACGTAAATAGCAACAAAGCTCGTCTTGTGGCCAAAGGATACGAGACAAGAGGAAGGGATAGACTTTGAAGAGTCATTCGCGCGGTAGCTAGACTAGAAGCGATCGGGATATTCTTAGCCTATGCCGCTCACAAAAACAAGACGGTTTATCGGATGGACATTAAGACCGCGTTCTTGAATGGAACTCGAAAGAAGAAGTGTCGTGAGTCGACCGGAAGGCTTCATCGACTTGGAACATCCGGACTACGTCTACAAACTCAAAAAGGCAATCTATGTTTTAAACAAGCTCGAGAGCGTGGTATGACGAATTGTCCTCTTTCCTTATCCAAAACAATTTCACCAAAGGAACAGTTGATCCTACCTTGTTTACAAAAAAAATGCAAAAACCACATTTTGATTGTTCAGATTTACGTGGACGACATTATCTTTGGGTCCACTAATCCGAATCTTTCAAAACATTTTGAAAATCTCATGAAAATCAAATTTGAAATGTCCATGATGGGGGAACTAAAATTCTTTCTTGGTTTACAAATACATCAGTACCCTCGTGGAATTTTTATAAATCAAGCTAAATATACAACTGAGATTTTGAAAAATCATGGTATGGACAATTGTGATTCGGTCGGAACACCAATGGTAACTTCACCAAAAATTGGAGCCGATTTGTTTGGGAAACCAATTGATCCAAAGAAATATCGAAGCATGATTGGTTCTCTCATGTACCTCAACGCTAGTCGACCGGATATTCATTTCTTTGTTTGCTTATTAGCACGGTTTCGAGCTAAGCCTACCGAAGCGCACCTCAAAGAGGTTAAAAGGATCTTCGGTACACAAGAAATTCATTCACATGGGACTTTGGTATCCGAAGGAATCCGGATTTGATCTAATGCGTTTTCGGATCGCGGACCACGCGGTGATCAAGTTCTGACAAAAAGTACATCCGGAGGAGCACAATTTTGGGTGAAAATTAGTCGACTAGTCTTCAAAGAAACAAGATTGCATTGCACTTTCAACCGGCGAAGGCGAGTATGTGTCTCTATCTACGTGTTGTGCTCAAGTTCTATTGATGAGAACACAACTCACGATTATGGCTTTACTTTCGATAAAATACCTATGTATTGTGACTCGAAAAGTGCCATAGCCATATCATGCAATCATGTTCATCACTCAAAGACTAAGCATATCCGTGTCCGCTATCACTTCATCAAAGAGTACGTCGAAAATGGTCTGTTGAATTATTTTTCGTGAAGATCGATTACCAACTCGCCGATCTATTAACGAAAGCCCTTCCAAAAGAAAGGTTTGACTATTTAGTTCGACGAATTGGAATCGAAGCCTAACCCACGAGGAGTTAGAGCGTCTTCTCGAATCTTCTTGAAAAATTATTCTTTCAAAAAGCTTCACTGTAAATATTTTTGAAAAACAAAATACAAAATCGAAAAACCAACAAAAGCAAAATATAAAATATAAAACTTTCAAAAATACAAAAACAATATAAAATAAAAATCCAAAATATTCTTCTCACGACATGTCTCTTGTATAATCGATATTACATGCGTTTCTAGAAATGTCATTCAACAATGATATGGGCATGTACAGATGCTTGAGCGAGAGTTCTTTAATATGTTTTCTAAAACATGTCGTTTCTCAAAATTTCTTCATAATAATTGCTTTCGTATACATCAGTACGAAACCCAGACCGAAATGATGACTTTTGATTATTTACAAATCAAAACTCGTGCTTTTTAATGAAAATCACAAGTGTACGCTTCAGTGCACTACATTTAAAAATGGTGAGAAATCATCATCATCTTGAGCACCTTTTCAAGATTGTTCAAAAAGATTTTTCAAAATCTTTCAAAATATTTTGTGCTCAAGATAAGTCCCTCTAAAACCCTTTAATTGATTATGCTTTATTAAAGAGGGAGTATAAAACAAAAATGTTCCAAATTCATGCTTAAATCAAATCCGTTTGTCTCCCCAAAAGATTCTAAAATGTTTTTTAATCCGTTGAAAACAAAAATATCACCAATATGCTATTTTTGAGGGGGAGGAGACGTGATTAAAATTTGATCAAAAAGTTTAATGATCGTTGTTTGAATCTCATAATGAGCTCGACTCGGTTGAAACCAATGAATTGACGAGTAATCATGTACCATCTCGAAACTTTCTATGGACTTGACCGGGACGGGTAATAATTTCAAGCTAGTTCTCTAGTGATGTAAGCGTGTCTCGAATCGGTCTTGTTCATTTAAAGTCGATCAATTCAAAAGTGCGAACTCTACCCTCTATGTGATTTACATCAAAACTTATAAGCACATGTGAAGGGGAGTGTTTGAGAAAATATAAAACTCACGGAGTGTTTCAAACATGTTTTCTATCATAAACACTCTGAGAGATTTTCAAAAAAAATAGTTTTATTGCAACAATAGGGACGGTCATGGAGTTATAAGGTGACTAAGGATAGGAAATCCGTCTATGATCCGCATGAGCCGGAGGATCTACCCAAGGACATCACAAATAGTTTGTATTAGAAGTCCTTAGGTATGATTGAAAAAAGGAGTAATGTGAGAAAGGAGAAAGAAGGGTTGAACACTAGAACAAAAAGTGGATTTGGCCACACGAATATGTGTGACGATATACATATAGTCACACATGTTTTTCGACCGTGTGTGACTAAAGGTCGTAGCGACCATAGGTACCCTATGGTCACGTGTTTGACTTTTTAGTCTCTATTGCAAAGAGTAACCAAAACCGTAACATGTGTGACTAATTAGGTACAAATTTTGTTGGATTAATCCGTATTAGTGACCATAAACAACGTATAGTCACACAAAGCATGTTTATTTTGAGTATTTAGTCACATACAATTAAGCATAAAGTGGCAAAAAGTGTTAATAAGTGTGACCATATGTTGTTTAATGTGAAGAAATATGTCTTTTGTGTGACTATTGATAATCTAATGGCCACTTGAATTTTATGTTTGTGTGGCCTTTTCTAACATTTAGTCACACAAAGCACGTTTCTTTTGGGTATTTAGTCACATCCAATTAATCATAAAGTGGCCAAAAGTGTTAATAAGTGTGACCATATGGTGTTTTAAGTGAAGAAATGTGTGTTTTGTGTGACTATTGCTCATCCAATGGCCACATGAATTTTATGTTTGTGTGGCCTTTTCTAACATTTAGTCATAAAGCATGTTTCTTTTGGGTATTTAGTCACATGCAATTAACCATAAAGTGGCTAAAAGTGTTAATAAGTGTGACCATATGGTGTTTTAAGTGAAGAAATGTGTGTTTTGTGTGACTATTGCTCATCCAATGGCCACATGAATTTTATGTTTGTGTGGCCTTTTCTAACATTTAGTCACATAAAGCATGTTTCTTTTGGGTATTTAGTCACATGCAATTAACCATAAAGTGGCTAAAAGTGTTAATAAGTGTGACCATATGGTGTTTTAAGTGAAGAAATGTGTGTTTTGTGTGACTATTGCTCATCCAGTGGCCACATGAATTTTATGTTTGTGTGGCCTTTTCTAACATTTAGTCACGCAAAGCATGTTTCTTTTGGGTATTTAGTCACATGCAATTAACCATAAAGTGGCTAAAAGTGTTAATAAGTGTGACCATATGGTGTTTTAAGTGAAGAAATGTGTGTTTTGTGTGACTATTGATCATCCAATGGCCACATGAATTTTATGTTTGTGTGGCCTTTTCTAACATTTAGTCACACAAAGCACGTTTCTTTTGGGTATTTAGTCACATCCAATTAATCATAAAGTGGCCAAAAGTGTTAATAAGTGTGACCATATGGTGTTTTAAGTGAAGAAATGTGTGTTTTGTGTGACTATTGCTCATCCAATGGCCACATGAATTTTATGTTTGTGTGGCCTTTTCTAACATTTAGTCACACAAAGCATGTTTCTTTGGGTATTTAGTCACATACAAATTAAGCATAAAGTGGCCAAAAGTGTTAATAAGTGTGACCATATGGTGTTTTAAGTGAAGAAATGTGTGTTTTCGTGACTATTGCTCATCCAATGGCCACATTAATTTTATGTTTGTGTGGCGCTTTCTAACATTTAGTCACGCATCGAATTAAGCAAACTGTGACCAAAAGTGTTAATAATTGTGACTATATGAATTTTTAGTCACATATAAGAAATCAATATATATCAAAACAAATTCTAATATATAAAAATATATTCAAAATATATTCAAATACAATAAAATTGGAATGTATATAAAATTGTAATGTCGTACATAATAAAATTCTCAATAATTTAACGACTTCTAACTCTTGATCTTCTTAGCTTCCTTTTGCATGGTATGACTAGAGACGTGGCGCTCAGTATGTAATTTAGGTGCGATTCTGTTCTCACCAATCAGTTTTATGGTACTTGGTGATGTTACATAGGAAACAAAAGCGAGGGTATCAAACACTTGAATTAAATATGAAGAATGATATATGTAGGTTTATAAAACACATGCATCTATGTACCTTTTCATCGAAAACCACTTGATCCTTTGGCCATGCATAAAAACCACCTCTCGCATCCTTAAGCTGTTTTGAGACCGTTACTTCCTACATCCGGTGTGCACGTTGCATCCACTAAAGATTTTTCAATAGACACTCTGTAGCAATCCTTTGGGAGTGGTTTGTTATGAAACATTTGTTTTCCATCGGTTTTGTACGGTACCCTCCGCAATAATAGTTGATTTCTTTAAGTGCCACGACCGCACTTAATTACCTAAAAGATAATTTGTTGCATGTATATATGTATCGATAATTAATTAAACTAAAGAACATATGAAAATGTTTAAATACATACTTGTGGTAGTCTTGTTAATGGAGACTCTGTTCTTGTGATCCGAAATTTGACATGAAGAATCCTTTCGTTTTGATCTAGTCGATTTCTTAGATGTGATGATTATGATTTCCTATATGTATAATACGGTAAATAAATAATGTATGTAGAATTCAAAAATCCCGGGGGGGTGATTTATTACTTACACTTATTTGAATTTCCTTTTCAAAGTTGCAAGTCCATTAGACTTCTCAATGCTCATAACTTTCTCACGTCCGACAACACGTGTTCCGGCATCCTCATCAACCTTGCTATTTAAAAGATTAATGTTCACCGAGACACACGAAATATAAATTGTTTAAGAAGGCGCTTGATATTTAAAGGGTAAAAAAGATGGAATGTTACTTTCTTATGTCTTACTTCCGTTTACATCAATGGAGTTGAAGTTGACCGCATGCCCCTTTAATGCGACCAATTGTTTCATCAAATCAGTATTACACGCCTCTTTTTCTTGGCGTTGGCGCCTCTCATCATCAATTTCACTTTGAAGTAACACCACTCTTTCATCGGATGCTTGTCGATTCGAGGCGATCAAAATACCTCTTGTAGGTTACTCCACCTCCCACTCCTCTCGCATATCCTCCCTTTTCCTTACCTAATACAAATGTCATGGCATCGATTGCCATGATCAAGCTTCAAGGTTCCTTGTTTGATCTTCTCCTCCGTCTCTTCTGCACACACAATATGGGAAATAGGTTATTTAATTCTACGGTATCAAATTATAAATAATGATATTAACTTATAACAAACGAAATTAATTAATAACTAGTTTTAACTAATACACTATCGGTTTAACTAATACACTATCGGTGATTAACTTATAACTAACAATAAACATAATCATAAAATGAGTCAAACTTACAATTTTTGTCCAAGCTGTTACGATATCATCATCGTGAAATTCTCCGTCTTTATTCACCCTTCCTTTCAACCACGACATACCAGCGCGGTGGTTCTTCATCTAGTTCAATTTCTTTATTCTCGATCTTATAAACATCAAATACATACACTTGTAAGATAAACCAATATAAGCGAAAGTATGATGCTATTAAATGCAAATGTTTAATGTTTAATGTTACCATTTTATCCATCACACGGGCGTATCCACCTCGTCCCATTCTATCTTGATAAGCAG
This sequence comes from Chrysanthemum lavandulifolium, assembly GCA_022545495.1. NCBI lineage: Eukaryota > Viridiplantae > Streptophyta > Magnoliopsida > Asterales > Asteraceae > Chrysanthemum > Chrysanthemum lavandulifolium. Next base: position 256,567,789 of record CM040239.1, read on the forward strand.
AGACTTGGCAGCGCCACTTTAGATGCGGTGATTTCACCTTGCAACACAAAATAAAAAAGGTGTTTAGATGTAGTAATGCGATAGTATACAACTAATATATATGGAAACATCAAATGTGATGAGATATTTGAACTTGAATAAAAATGAATAATTAACACCTTGTATTCCTCGGTGGCGTGTAGTTTACAAAATTTACCCAATCTTCAACTTTTATAATTGCACTATACTTGGCGGGACTTCATTAAGTTTTGAAAGGGTATTTTGTTTGGGCAATATGTAGTTTTGGTCAATTTCCTTGAAAATTCCTTAGAAGTTAACCAAGGCGATTCATTATCGACTTTCGGACGGTCAAGCCAACATCAAAATATCATTGCAAAGATTAACACAATGTTGTTAATTAGTTGCACATAATGTAAATGCAGAGATAAACTTATTAACACCTTGTACCTCTGACGACCAAGCCACTACTAGTTAAAAAAGTATATGTGTACCGTGATTTAGTCCCACATTTTATCTCTTGCTTCAGAATCAACCTTCCTCCGGGATAGAATCCGACACCTATATGCTCACGAACCAAATCACCCAAAAACTCGAAAACAATGCCTGTTTTTCACGATATCCTATTCGATTGCATCGAAGGTTACACCGACCTTTATTCCGTCGGTTTTCCATAATCCTGCGAAACTTAGCTAACCTAGTTATGCCCTCTTAACAACATTAGCATTTGAATGGTTGTTTCGACATCCTCACCCTCATCGAATACGCCTCGATTCATATCCAAATCGTTATCATTTTCACGATAAAATAAACCAAATCATCCCGACAATTGGTTTGAGTTGCCATGATTCATCGAAGTAATGTGTTAAAGAAAATTAGTAAACTTAATTGATAAATAATGGTGTAAAATTGAAGTTCGGTTGTTTTGCTTGAATCACGATTTATTGGAGTAAAATTAGGGCTTATTATGGGGCGTTTTCAAATAAGGAAACCATAAATTCCTAAGTACTTTTAAAAATTTTTGGTGAAATTTGGCTCCAAATTTCATAATTTTAAAATGTGGCTCCAAATTGATAATATAAATTTAAATATTTCATTTTGGGCGCATTTGAAACCAACACACCATAATGAAATGGTTCTTACCCAGTCCCAAACACCCATATAACTTCAAACCGGTTGTATCAAAGCACATATAGCTGCAGACTACACTAAAATCTCATCACATGGCGCATACAAATGAAGAAACAAAATAAAAAAATGGAATTAAAGCAACTAATTAAGCAACTATAACTAATAAGCGGTCCCATATAAACAAGTAAGCACAAAATAATCAAATCCAACCAAGGACTGGCGACACAACAAACGACCACGATACCTTACTTTAAGCCTATAAATAACCTATTTATAAGCACTTAAATAAGCTCTAACATCCTCCAACGGTAAAAAATCAAGAAATCATGTAAATGCAATTAACTTAAAGCAAAACAACAACAAAAACACCCTAAAAATTGACAACAACCTAAAAATGAACAACCTAAGCAAAGCACTTATGAACCGCATATCCATGGCTCAACATTGAGCAGAGTTTGGATCAACCTCAAACCTACAATAATACATTCTACGAGATATGAACTTAAACACCACAACCAATTCCTAAATGCAAAACAACATTAAAAAAGATGAAACAAACTAGCGAGCGAACCCATTCCATTCCATTGGATAAACCATCAAAAGATCCATACATGTTTCATCGTTAATATATCTACAAACCATAATATTAAACCAAGACATTAGACATTATAAGCAGATGACACTATAGCAAAAGAAACCATCCCTTTACATAGCGAGCAACCCTTCAACCATTCATCGACTTAATTTGTTCTTCCTTGGTCTCGATATCCTCCTCGACTTGAGTAATGAGATCATTCAACCCTGCAGACTTAGTCCTCGTAGCCTCCATGTCATGCCTAAGATCCATCAATGTGTCAAAATATTCATCCCATCTCCAATAGCTACCATCTCGACAATTAAAGCATTAAAATCGCAATCTCATTCTTTCTTGTGGTGGCCTCTTGGCGCATCCGGTTTATAAAGCCACGGAGGCGGAAATTTCTTGAGCCTTGAAGAAACTCATGTAACCATCAACAGATGTCTCCCGCTAAACTCAATTAGGCATCAATAACACGCTTAGCCAAATGGTTTTGTGGTGATGGTGCTGCCATTGATAATGAAATTGGGTAAAATATGATATTATTGAAAGATTGCAAAGAAAGGTTGAAGAAGAGTTGTGGGGATAGTGTGATAGAGAAGATACTTCTAACTCCTTATGAATTCAAACTATAAAGACCTAAACTTTAAAACCGCAAAACAAGTCCTCCTTTTAAACTATCACTATAAATTAATTAGGGGTGTTTATCCGTTTGGTTATCGGGTTGTTTGGTTTTGTTAAATCGGTAATCTTTTATTCGGTTCAACACGAAACCGAACCGAACCGAACTAGAATTAAACCGAAGCGAGCGAAAACCGAATATGAATTCACCGCTTCTTGGGTTGACCGAAAAGTCTTAAAAGCGGATAAAGCGGAAAAAGCGGACTAACGCAGACGGAAGCGTGTAGAACGTAAGAAAGCGTATGGAACTTAAGAAAATGTACATTAATATGTAAAACATATTAAAGTGTATGAAAGCAGACGAAGATGTCTAAAATAGATGAAAGCGGGTAGAAATGGGCGAAACGGTCAAAAACTTATACAAACGGACTAAAACATGAAAACCCAGTGAGTAAGTGTAAACACGGACGGCGTGTAAACAAAAGCGTAGCGATATAAAAGCGATTAAAAGGACAAAGTCGATGCAACGGTTGAAAAAGTATGAAAGCAGGGCATAAGCGTGTAAAACCGTATGAAAATGTGTAACGATGTAAGAAAGCGTATGAAAGCAGCGAAAAGTCTTCAAAACATATGAAAATGGCTAAAACGGACAAAAAGCGAACTAAAGCGGACGACGATATAAAACGTAATAAAATGTATGTTAATATGTAAAACATATGAAAGCAGACATAAAGCGTCTAAAATATATGAAAGCGGCTAGAAAGCAGACGAAACGGTCAAAACTTATACAAATGGACTAAAATATGAAAAACCGGTGACAAAGTTTAAACACGGACGACGTGTAAACAAAAACAAAAGCGATATAAAACTTATTAAAAGGACAAAGTCGATGCGAAAGCGGTGGAAAAAGTATGAAAGCGAATGACGTGTAAACAAAAACAAAAGCGTATAAAAACTTATCAAAAGGACAAAGTAAATGCAACGGTGGAAAAAGTATGAAAGCAGGCATAAGCGTGTAAAAGCGTATGCAAATGTGTAAAGTGTAAAACATACAAAAGCGGACGAAAACATGTGAAAAGAGACGGCGTGTAAAAAGCATAAAATCGGAAGAAAACATGTACAAAACTATGAAAGCGTATGAACACGGACGAAAACATATAGGACGAGACTAAAAGCAGCAACGCACAAGGGTTGTGTTACGTGCCCAACGTATCTCTTGTGACCCTAAACACGGTTTCACACAATGTTTTGAGTAAGACACATGAGTTAATGATTTTATGTCATCCTGAAATGTCAAAATTAACGTGCCCACCTTTAATAACTTTAATACAATTCATATAACCTTCACACTATAATATGGGTCAAAATCATTGGGTTATAGTTGCTTAGAGTTTCATTTTACGACATGATTCAATCAATAGTATATATAAAATTATATCTGAAACCATGTTACGGTTTTGGAAATTCAAACATGTTACGGTTTTGGAAATTCGCGTTCGGTTTAGGAAATTCAAACATTCAATCAATAGTATATATAAAATTATAGTCACACATGTTACGGTTTTGGAAATTCGTGTTCGGTTCGTGATCGGGTGATAAATAATAATGAAAGATATTTGGATTTCGTGAATAAATTGATGAAACATACACTAAAAACAAAAAGAGCAAGGTTAGATCAAGTGGTTAACACTCTTGCCTCGGAGAAAGAGGTCAATGGTTCGATCCTTACCCTTGCAGGCGGAGGTTCTTTTCACCTTTGGTAGAAAAGCGAGCTCTCGAGGTTCGATCCTTACCCTTGCAAGGCGGAGGTTCTTTTCTACCTTTGGTAGAAAAGCGACCTCTCAAGGGTTCGATCCTCACCCTTGCAAGGCCGCGAGTCCTTTTCAACCTTTGGTAGGCTGGGCGACCTCTACCTTAGGTAGGGGTAAGGCATCTCGTCTCAACCTCCCACATACTTTGTGGAAGGCGATATTGGGACCCATAACCCGTGGAAGGCAGTGCGGGAGTTAGTTTATTTTTTATTTTTTATTTTTTAAACTAAAACAACTAAATAAGCAAATAAATCAACTAACAAAAGTCGAAATAACGTAAAATGCACTTAATCCTAAAAATACCAAATATTGTAAATTTAAGCATAAAATTTAAAATTATTTTTAAAGTCCTAAATACTTAAACATATATATATATATATATATATATATATATATATATATATATATATATATATATATATATATATATATATATATATATATATATATATATATATATATATATATATATATATATATATATATATATATTTATTATAAATTTTATTTTATTTATTAATAAAAACCTTTTAAACTAATTAAATGAAAAAAATCATTAAATCATAAGAGAAAAACATTTTTAAACTAATATGAAAAATTTTCAAAATTTAAGCAAATTTAAAATTCCCCCACAAATTAAATTTATTCCCCAAAGTTTGCATCAAGGCATTTCAAACTAATTGCAAAATTAACTCCTCCTCCTCCTCCCTGCACTGCCACACCTCCTCTCATCTCACTACAAATCCGTCACCACCACAACTCTCCCGTCATAGACCCACGGTCCGTCACCTTTGGTAAGTATTGTTATCTTCCTTTGTACACATCGTTCTAACACATAAAATAACCTTAAGCGTATTATAATTGAACATTTGTTTGAGATATCCTCTTGTAAATTATATCGGTTTCTTGTTAAATTTAGATAGTTAATTGGTTAAAAATTTAAGAAACCCATTAAGCACTGTTACCACATGAACATGGAACCATAATTTAGCTAGTTAATTTCTTATTTTTCCTTGACCCAAACATCCCTTTAGGGCTGTTTCATTAGACTTTATTCAATTCTTAGCATAATTCAATCGACATTCAATCTTTGAGCTATCCTCATTACTTGGAATGTCTTTTTAACTTTAAGATCATCAATTGAAGTTTGATGTTGTCTTGTATAATCTTCAATAACTTGGGCATCTTTTAACATGCTGCAGGGACTACATTTATAAACATTCTTTGCTTTCGGATAAGTGGGACACATTTATAAACATGGACAAGTCTTGGATAGGAACTAATAGGACCAACAAATCTTATGTTGATGGAGTAGCAGCGTTTATTGATTATGCGGTACACAACTTGCGGAAGATGGGGAACATCGACCCACGAGTTAAGAAAAATGATCTTTCAATGCCATGTCCGGTATGATTGTTTAAACCACATAGAGCATCAAGTGGAGAAAGTGCGGTTCTATTTATTCGACAATGGGTTTGATCTAAGCTACCTAAACTGGACTAAACATGGAGAGAAGGATGAGTCATCAATAAGTACCAAACACTGTTAACGCTACAAGGAGTTTTTTGACGACACGGATTTTGCTTGAGATATTCCAACAGATGCCCAAAGAATAAGAGAAATGGTTAATGCTACAAAGATAATTTTGATGAGGATGATCTTGTCAAGTTTCAACAATTGTTATTAGGCGAGAGAAGCCTCTTTCGCGAGGATGTCGACTTCACAAAGATGTCCGCAATAGTTAAACTACTCAACTTGAAGGGTAAGTACGGATGTTACGATAAGTTCTTTCTTGAATTACTAGGATTGTTAAAGAAGATCTTTCTTTGGTAACGAAATGGTGGAAAAAACTTATCAAGCCAAAAATATTTGAAATTGATGGGATCGGGATACAAAAGATACATGTATGTATCAACAAGCGCCTTCTTTCTTTGGAAGGGTGACAAGGATTTATTGCGTGTCGAACTTGTGGGATATCAAGATGGAAGGTGGATAATAAGACTAAGAAAGTGTCGAAAACATTCCAATGAAAGGTAATGTGGTACTTTCCAATTATACCAAGGCGCAACGACTATTTAAGCTAGAAAGTATTTGAGAGGATTTAAGATGGCACGCGACACGGAGGATAACCGATGGTGTGTTACGTCACCCATGATTCAAAGGCATGGCGTACCATAGATGAAAAATTCCCGAAATTGCTGAAGATCCAAGAAATCTACGGCTAGGAATATCGGTGATGGGGTTGGCGTCAACTCGGAAATAGGCATCACGATGTATGGCGGTTTAACGGTCATATACAACCTTCCTCCATGGTTGTGTATGAAAAGAAAGTTTATCATGCTTTCGGTATTAATATTGGGATACCCGGAAAAGGTGTAATTGTTTTGGTAAAACTTCAAAAATTCGGGTTAGGGCAAATGAAAAAAGGTTTCAGCAAGGTATATCCTTGAACCCGCGATGGGTGAAATAAGCATATCACATTGGGTTTTTTAAAGTCATGAACAAAGTTTTGAATGGGGTTATTTACATTAATTCCCTTTAAAAAGTTGAAACAAAAAGAATTTTATGGGTTTTACAAGATTAATAGTTACATTTTTTTTTAAATGTAAGGGAATCCAAATGGGGTTGAAGCATTATTTGGGTATACATTTTGGAATATTTAGGCCCGGTTGACCTTCTTTAGCCGAAAAAAAAAGGTTTTTGAAAAGTAGTAAAAATTTTATTGTGAAGAATTTAAAAAAAATTTAAATAAATTTATCCATTACCACAATTAAATTTTTTTATCCGTATTGGGCAACCAAGCTACTACGAACCATTTAGGTGGTTTTAAATTTAACCAAGGAACCATGATTCAATTGTAACCACCTTTACATATTTACTTTTTAAAGTTAGTTCATTTTTGCTTTTTAAAATTTATTTTATAATCAAGCAAAAGTTAAAAGGGGTATTTTTTTGAAATATGGAAAGAAAAAATTTAATTGGGTTTGGAAGGTTAGTTATGGATTAGAGTTAATTGGATGTCTTTTTAACTTTTGACCTTCTTTGGGAGGAAAAAAAAAAGATTTTCGTTTAAATGAACCCTTCAATTTTGAGGTCATTTTAATGGTTTTTTATTTTTAAAATTATTTACCTTTAATTTTTATTAATCTTTAAAAGAATTATTTTACGTTAATCCCCCAAACTAAATAATTGATCCAAATTTCAATTAAATAAAAAAGGAAATTAAAGTTTTGCAAACTAAGTGGGACCAAAATTCAAAGCCCTTTAGGATATGGATTTTAAAAGGGGTTAAGGGTATGCCCTTTAATCCACTATTTATTCCCAACGGGGGGCCCCTTTAAACTTTGGCAGGGAACCTGATTAAATCAACAAAACGAGGTTTCAAACCCAAACCCACCCCGCTTTAATTGGGACCCGGTTTCTCAAACAACCCTTTCGGTTGGAAAAGTTTATCCAAGAGGAACATTCACTTTTTAAATATTTAGAAATGGTTTTGGGAATAACAGTAGGCTCTGGGTGGATGGGAAATTTAAGCAAAGGGCATTGGCTTTTCCAGGGGATCTTCAATTTTCAAAAGTTTTAGATGGGAATTCGTAAAAAAATTTTTATTACCCAAATTTTTAAAGATTTTGTTAAAAAACAAAATTTAATTGTTCCCTTTACTAAAAAGTATTTGGTAAATAAAGGGGTTTGGGGAAAAATTTTGGCCCTATTTGTTACTTTCCCTAAGGTAATCCAATCTTATTTTCCCGCCAAGGGGCCAACCTACCCAAACAAAAACGATTTCAAAAGGAAAACACCCCCCCTTATTCAAAGGAAAACCACGGGATTTAAACAACCTCCAAACCCCAAACAAAAAACCCCACTATGGAAGACTATGCAAGTAAATTGGTTGAGATTATTAATGCGAAGAAGAGGCTTCTCGAGAGCGAGACAAAGAGAAAGGATGAGCGGACCCTTGACCAAAGGCGAGCAAAGGGATTATATGATCCACTATGTCAAAAGTCAAGGAATCCTACACGAAGTTGAGCGATTAAGGAAATTGAAGAATGATGAACTAAAAGCGAATTTGAAAAAGTAATGTACCAAAATAAAAATTTATTCCAATGGATTGAGTTGGAAGCTTCAACGTTTAAAGGAAGGTTACAATCTTCAACCAAAGGATGCTAAAGCACAAGATTGCGAGGCGAAAAGGTTCTTTGAAGTGAAAAACTTGGTGATAAGCCAAAACTATAAAGAAAGAGGAGGAAGGCGAGGTTAAGCAACCGTTTTGAATATGACAAGGAAGAAATCCTTTGGAAAGAAAGGGTGAAAAGGATAAGACAAATGTTAAGAAGGAAGTGGAAGAGTACATGAAGGATAAGGTTGATGAACCGTCATCGGAAGAGTTTACCATGGGCTCCATTCCTCTGAGTTCGACACTTCTGCTAAGATTGCAAGGTTCGAGATCATCAAAATGGGAAAAAGGTAGTTTACACGATAGTAAGGAAAATCACACGGACACTATATATGTGAACTTTCTGGTTTATTGAGTGATTTGTCCGAGGATGATTTGAAGACCATGTACGGTGATGATGGAGAATCATGGTGACGAGAGACACGAAGAGGAATATGAAAGAGTCCTTTGGGGTGACTTGAAGACCATGTTTGAGACACGGATCTTGATGATGAAATGTGAAAGTCGGGCTGTCAAGAACAAGTGATCGAGATGGAATATTTCCACACTTGTCGGTGCCTTTGTTTGGAATTAAAGCGCAATTCTTTATATGCTTACTGAGTGGAGTATCCACTTCCAAACGATATTCGAGGCTATGCTTGAGAAGAAGCTTTTGGTGAAAGAAAGGATGATGCATGCTATCGACTTTTGAGGTTAATTGAATCAAAAGCTCAACAACAATATCTTGGCGATATAATGATTAAGTGCGGTAGTATTAAGTAGTTAATTCATTTATGAAAAACATAATAGTTTATTAGAGTTTAGGGAAGGCATATGTGCAGCGTAGAGATATCTTAGGAAGAGATATCTATATCCTTCTACGTTTTGTATACTAGGTTTTCCTAAGTGTATAAAGGAACCCTAAAGTATAGTGAAATGAACTTGTACTTAGGCGAATAGAAATATTAATAAAATAAGTTTATTAGTGAAATAGTATTTGTGTTCTTCTTGCTTGTTGTTAAGATTCGCATTAACAATTAGTACTAGTTTTAAAGCGTTGTTCATATATATAATTAGTTTGGATTTATCAAGTTTAGTATATTGTGGTGTTGCACAAGTGTTAATGTGTGTGCATATCAATGTGACTATAAAAGCCATCACCTACAAACCTACATTTTCATTATGAAGACAATAAATGCAACAAACTTGACCATATGGTGTTTAAAGTGAAGAAGCGTGTATTTTTGTGACTATTGATTATCCAATGGCCACATCAAATTTATGTTTGTGTGGCCTTTTCTAACATTTAGTCGCACAAAGAATGTTTGTTTTGGGTATTTAGTCACATACAATTTATCATAAAGTGGCCAAAAGTGTTAATAAGTGTGACCATATGGTGTTTCAAGTGAAGAAATGTGTGTTTGTGTGACTATTGATCATACAATGGCCACTTGAATTTTATGTTTGTGTGGCCTTTTGTAACATTTAGTCACACAAAGCATGTTTGTTTTGGTATTTAGTCACATACAATTACTCATAAAGTGGCTAAAAGTGTTAATAAGTGTGACCATATGGTGTTTCAAGTGAAGAAGGTGTATTTTGTGTGACTATTGATCATCCAATGGCCACATGAATTTTATGTTTGTGTGGCCTTTTCTAACATGTAGTCACACAAAGCATGTTTGTTTTGGGTATTTAGTCACATACAATTAACCATAAAGTGGCTAAAAGTGTTAATAAGTGTGACCATATGGTGTTTAAAGTAAGGAAGCGTGTATTTTGGTGACTATTCATCATCCAATGGCCACATATTAAGTTACGTGACCATATGTCTTGGATTTTGGCTACACTTGAATAATATGTGTGACAAAGCGTTTAGTGTGACCATATATGGCATTTGGTCGCGGTGTTAGTAACAAATGTGACTTTATAGATTAGCTTCGGCAAGCTAACACAAACTAAACTTTAAACATACATTTTAACTTACGTGAACATATGTCTTGGATTTTGGCTACACTTAACGAATGTGTGACAAAACATTTAGTGTGACCATATATGGCTTTTGGTCACACTTGTTCAAGTGTGACATATATTTGTCCTTGTTTATATGTATATCGTGACTAATGCTTCAACCTTACTTTTCATTTGTCACTTGTTCCAATTTCGAGATGTGGCTAAAGAGTTGGCAAAACATATCAGTCACCCTTAAATAATGTGTGACAAAACTTGACTCTATGATTTAGACACACAAAAATTACTTCATGTGACTAACGCATCAAGGTTACTTGTATTTGTCACGCGTTCCAAATTCATATGTGGCTAAATGATATGAAACAAAATCACGGATACCTTTAGCCGCTAGCGTTCAATTGTGTGGCGATCTGTTCTAATGGTCACACAATTAAAATTTTCATGTGTGACTAATTAGTACATGTTGTCAATTTTCGTACCTTGACCACACAAATATGCGAATATGTGGTACATTCCATTTCGACCATGCGTGACCAAATCCGTTTTGTACTAGTGGAAGAATTAAAAGAAATGTGAAGAAAGGGTGAAAAGAAATAGCCCTCCATACTCAACCTTAGAGGCGAAACCGGGTTCAATACATATCTTCTTGGTTGTCACTAGATGACTTTGTTATTGAAGACAAAGGCGTCATGGACCCGGTGGCCTGCGCACTAAACCTTCTAGCCACTCAATTCCTCTCAAAAGGTTTGTTTCATTCTCTTTGGGAACCTACATAATCTATCGACTTTCTCTTAGAGATCGTTGGTATTGAAGAGGAGACCTCTCCTAATCTCCACTCGGAAAACCAAAATGCACTATTGAGTCTAGAGCCACGAGATTCATCAAAAGATCTCATAGGAACACTTGACATGACATCGCTTCTTTGTTCATCATTAAGGACACAAGTGATATATTATAGATTCCACGAGATCTTAGCGATCGCGAGAACATTTATGAGAAGTTTCACACATGATCTTGATGATTGAATGGAAACTCTGCCGGGGTCAACATCAAGCGACCACAGCGGCAGTCACCGGTAACTCCGTGGATTATGGTTAGTGTGTCTCAAGCGGTCTGATCGTGGGGTGATGCTTGGTGTACCTCGGCGACTCATCCGAATGTAGATGTACTTGGTATATCGTGTTATCTCACTTGTGGGACTCCGGTTCGAGGCGGCCTCTGTGAGAATTAGAGGCGTGTTTTCACACTATCTTTGTTAACACCCTCGAAATTCAAACTTGTAAGTGCGGAATCCGCTTATTAGTAACCTATTTTATGTTTTCTTCTTATGGAAGCTCCGGAGGCGGATGGATCGTCTGAGACTCGCCACATGCTCATACCAACAACACAAGAAAGTTCTCATCAAAATCAAAGGCAACACAAAGTTAAAGATGATTCTTCGTCAATGTCAAAGAATCTACAAAGTTTAAAGACTCGAGAACTACATCATTGGTAACAAAAGACAAATAGAAGTGTGAGCATGGTGAAGAAAGGCGTGGAGACACCTAACCAGCGAAGTTGACAATGGCGGAACAACCACCTTATCGATCACAAAGCATGAAGGAACAAAGAATCAAGACTATTCTATATCTACGCACAAAGTTCAAGCTCGAGAAAAGTAAAGACCAAATCAAGTGGAGCATCTTTTGAATGACCACCCCCAGGGGATATTGTTAGCCTTAATAGTTTTATTAGAAGTGATGGTCATTCACGTTTAGGAACTTTGTAAAGTGTGTTAGATATCGTGATAGAATAGTCAACGGGCTCGTGGATTGGGCTAATCTAATTGGTTAAACTTTAGGGTATGTTAGCCGTTTATAAGCTTAAGTACCCCAAGCCCAATCCAAGTCCAACGAGGCCCAAAGGAAAGCCTTTTAGGTTTTCATGTATTCCACCTATAAATACCCCTCAAATGGTCATTTGAGGGGTGTGCTTGAAAGTGTGTGTGTGTGTGTGTTTTCTTCCTTTGGAATATACAATTTATTGTGTTTATCTTTATCTCACAACATACACGAATATATCATCAAGTCACCATCTCTCTCATCTTATTTCTAAGCTTTGTTTGTGTTTGTGTTTCACCTTTTATACGCGTAACTTGGGTTACGTGTGTTGGGTTTGCTTGGTAAAGTGATAAGGTTGGTATTCAAGTGGTCCTACAGCAACAATCCTAGTCCCTTCCTTTCCTTATTGGACTTGGACCAAGGCTTATGGGCCTTCTACATAAGCCTTAGCTTAATAACAAACATAAAGGCCATATTAAGCTAACTATTACATATGAATCACTAACACTTGAAATATAGTTTAGGAGTGATTCAAACAATCTCCCCTTAAGTGTTAGTGGTGAATGAAAGAGTGATAAACATTGTAGGTGCTGATGTAATAGTAGCTTTGACGTCTTCTGACATTCTTCTTTCTTGTGAGAAGGAGTGTCTTGATTCGAACAATCTCCCTAGTGTAGAGAAATTGTTTCCTTTGAAGAGTTTTGCTTTGACGTCATCTTTTTCTTTGTTCTTTAGTTCTTTGTTCTTTGTGGTGAAAGTGATAGTATGTTGTTGTTATGCGCATCAGTGCGCTTCGTTGCTCTAGTGTCTCCCGTCTTTCTCCAACATGCTCACACGCTCTTTAACGTTGGATTCTGATCTTGATGAAGTTCTCTAAGTCTTTAAACTTTGTAGATTCTTTGATTTAACGTAGAATCATTCGACTTTTGTGTTGCCTTTTGAGAGAACTTGCATTAGTGATGATGTTGGTATGAGCATGTGAAGAATCTGCGATCGATCTGCTCGGAGCTTCCATAAGAAGAAAACATACACGGTTAGTAATAAGTGGATTAAGCACTTACAAGTTTGAATTTCGAGGTGTTAATGACATAGTGTAAAACACATCTCTAATTCTCACAAAGGCCGTTCTGAACTGAGTCCCACAAGTGAGATAACACGATGTGCAAGTACATCTGATTCGAGATGAGTCGGTGAGGTACACAAGCATCACCTCTGACGTAGACCGTTTGAGACACACTAAGCGTAATCCACGGGAGTTACAAGTGACTGCTGTCGTCGGTGTTTGATGTTGACCACGGCGGGAGTTTTCATTCAATCACCGAGGATCACATGTGTGAACCTCTCATAAATGTTCTCGACAAATTGCTAAGATCCGTGAAGGACACGATAATATATCACTTGTGTTCTTATTGTTGAGCGACAAGCGATGAATTGTCAAGTGTACCTAAGAGATCTTTTGATGAATCTCGTGGCTCTAGACTCAATAGTGCACTTAGGTTTTCTGGCGGAGACTAGGAGAGGGTCTCCTTTCTCCAATACCGGCAATCTCTAAGAGAAAGCCGATAGTTTCGTAGGGGTTCCCGTGAGAATGAAACAAGCTTACATTGGGAGAAACTTGAGTGGCTAAGAATGTTTAGTGCATGCGTCACTTGGGTCCATGACAACTTTTAATCTTCAATACGGTGTCACTAAGTAACAACCGGTAGCATATGAATTGAACCGATTGTGCGCCTAAGTTGAATAATGGAGGGCTATTTCTTTTCACCCTTTTCTTCGCTTTTCTTTTAATTCTTCAACTCCTTCTTTATCGATTCTCATTTCTCCTTTTATAATCATACCTAAGGGCTTCTAAGTACTAACTATTTGTGATGTCCTTGGGTAGATCTCTCCGGCTCTAGCGGATCATAGGACGGTTATTCCTAACCTTAGTCACCTTATAACTCCATGACTAACCTATGTTGCCATAAAACCATTTTATTGAAAATCTCTCAAAGTGGTTATGATTGAAAAACATTTTGTACCCTTTGTAAGAGTTTGATCATTTGAGAAATAATCCCCTCACACGTGCTTAAGTGTTTAGGCAATGCGCTGCGGTGAGAGAAGAGTCGCACTTTGAATTGATCGACTCAAGATAGACAATTCCCAGGGACACAGTTACGTTGCATAGTTAAAGAGTTACATTGTCGGTTTCTAGGTGACAACTAGCTCTAATAACTACCTTGAAGGTGTGGACAAACCTCGAAAGGTTGTCAAACCCGTCAATGTTCATGTCTATCAAGAGCTTCTCGAATAGGTACAATTTACTTGGATAAGTCTTTGGAAGACAAATCTTTTCAATGTATTTATTGAGATCCGTCAATTCATGGGTTAAGTCTTTTCACTGACGATTCAATAGCAAATCAACATATTTCTTATCACAATAATTTTCTCCCCTCAAAATGGCATATAAATGTTATTTTGATAATGTTTCGATATTAAATATGACCATTTCGAGTTTTGTGGGAAGATTATCACAAAGAACAATTTTGTGAACAAAGTTTTAGCAAATACTCCCCCTCAACAAGTAATACTAACTTTTGAGGTTTTGAAAACGTAAGGGGAAGTACTTGTTCTTTTGAGCAAAACCTTTAAAAGTGAAAGGTTTGATAGGTTTTACTCAAAATTAAGAAACTTTCGCTCCTTTTACAGGATTGTGGCACTGAAGCGTACCACAGGGTCCTTTTATTACAAGAACGGGTTGTACACTATTATGTGTGCACAAGCCATTGTCAATATGAAGTTGAAAACAGTTTAAGGGGTACCAGGTAGTCCATCAATCTTTCCAGGAATGCGAGCAGGCGTTGATAGCTGTGAGAGTAATCTGGGACGACCACCTCTGAAGCTCTCCGGAGTTACAGGCGGTCCCTTCGCACAACCTTTCATCAATCCGAGTGATGATCCTCTTAACATCCGTCTGTCACGATAATTCCATCGCTTTGGAGACCCAATGCACGCATGTATCGCCTTAAACCTATATGTCAAGCCATCCACGACCTTCTTCAATGTGTGATCCCCAAATTTGTGAAGATCTCTACACGCCATCAAGCGATTGCGTTGTAGTTCACTACGGTAAACTACTCCGAATGGTTTCTTGACGAGAGTGTATTGTGAAGCGGTTGATGTCGGGAAGTTCTAGGCGAGGTGCGGTGAAGTTGACACGAGTGCGATACAATTCAACGACAAGTTGTAAATCTTCACACGTTCCTAGATCACTATGCTTCGATGAAGATAAGTAAGGACTTGATGTATTCACGTTGAATTTCGGTCGAGAATTGTCTCATTCTTCCCGTGCACCTTGGCAAGATCTGGATCTTCAATGTCGTTGAGACAAGTTCGAAAGTCCGCTTCATAGAATTCATAGTCCCTTTCGTCTTGTCTCTTGACCACGATAGTCTTGAGGAAGGTGTAGTCCCATTTAGATGAAAGAGTGACATGCTTAACAAAGAACGATCCCTTTATCCTTTATACACTTCATGTGGAGACTTTCGAACTGGCGACTTTTGTAGTAGATTCGTCGGCGTTACGCCAATGGTGAATCCGTACATTGCATCAATATCATACCATTCTCTGTTGTTGGAAAACATGTGGGTAGCCTTTTCTTCGATGGCTATGCGGTTGGAGTATATGGTCAGGGAGCGGAAGTGTAAGTGATGTAGTGTATTTCTTTGAACCATCGCTACGTGTAGAAGAAATTCCAAATCTTTGTTGAAGAAGTAGCGAAATGGAATCCTAGGTTGATCCGGTTGCCAATCGTTGGTAGAGGTTTAGACCGATCGGTGTAGTATGGAGGGTTGTCTCTTTTGGTGAAGTCGATGTTTTCTTGTGGTTGAGCAAATCAATGTTGTTAGACATGGCTCGTGCTATATTTTCAAGGTGATATTCAACTTCAATAGCACTTTCCGAGTGTCTTTGAGTAGTTGAAATGCTTCATTCTTGATTCGTTTCAACTCTGATTTCGTCATCTTCTTCACACGGAACTTCTCTTGCAGAAACTTAGCATGCTCCAACGTACGACCTTCTACCATATCTGGATCATCAGTAAGAGCGGGAGTGGTATCAACAAGTGTAGAGAACCATTCAAACTCGGTGTCATCTTCGTCTAGCCATGAGACGACATTAGCCTTAGGATATTTCTTCTTCTTCTTTGGCTTTGATGAGGATGATGGTTTCTTTGTTGAACCGAGAGAGGTGGGTTGTTGTTGGTGTTGGAGTATGCTCGTGTCATAATAAATAATTATATGGCTAGTCATATGTGAGCCTATGGGGTCACACACATATACATTTAGACACCATTATCAGAATGTATTTATCGTATTTACATTATGTATAACCTTTGTTACATAAGGGAGTTAAGTGGAGTATTTGGACTTTGAAGGGCGTAAAGTGTAACTTAAGATTTGACATCAATTAGAATTAATGCTAATTGATTATTATTGATGATCATTGATGTTGATTGAAGGTTACATGAGGACTTCAAAATCCCCTCCCCTCCGCTCTCTCTTTGGACGGCCAAAAACACACACACTAGGGGTTTGGTTTTTGGTTTTTCCTTCCTACATAATTCTAAAGGTAGTCTTGTGCAAGGATCGATACAAGGGTTTAGACTAGCATCAAAGGGTATTCGTTGGACGTGTAGTGTGTTTCACACATTGGGAAAGACCAACCTTATTGGTCTTTTGGTTTCTTGGTTCCATTCGTGGAGGAGATTGGTGTCTCGTTACCGGAATCACGCTACAAAGGTATAAACCTTATCTATGTTTTATTTGATTGATCATATGGCAATATGGATCCGTTGTTGGTGATGACTCCGCTGCGTTTATTTGATATATATATGTTTATTATATTCATCATCACCTATAGTGGTATCACGAGCCATCATATATGCCATATGATTATCGGGTATGCGAAAAAATGGTCAAAAACGCGTGTTTTTAAGTGATTTATGCAACCACTCTCAAAGCAGCCCGAGGGCTCTATTTTTCATGGATTAGGAATATTATTAGTAATATAAAGATCTGTGATTTTTGTTCCTATGGCCATTAGTTTCGCATACGTTTATTAAACAATGTATTCGGTACGCTAAAAATGGCTTTAATCGCGTTGTTTTAATCGATTCTTGAAACGATTTGAAAACAGCCCCTAAGGCTTAATTTTCTGTGGTAAAATGATTTTAGAAGGTCTAATTTCAGTAGGTTTGAGAACCTAAATCCATTTTACTCGCGCACCAATCGGGTTTTAATTCTTGTTGATTATTTAAATCGATTCGTTGGCTAAATCTTTTATTTCATGCTATTTAAATTGTTCCCATGGCAAATACATGCATGTTTGCTCATGGGATTAGCCAACACCTTGTTATGTTCATAATTTTATGGTATTATTATGTGTATATGCAAAGCCGATGAAAACCTAGACCACTTGTGCTATGAATGATTGTGATTGTCGTTTATTTCTTGTTATTTGGGGTTTGCCATTGTTTCGGCCTTTATGTATGAGTTTTAGTTTGGTTTTTGTCATTGTTTGGGCATTTTACAATAGATAGATAGTAGATTAGATATATTTTACATTCTATATATTGTAACCGATGCTTGGAATGGAATGGCGATGCATAAAGGACATAAAGACGCAAAATGGCTGCTCGAACAAGCTGCGAAGAAACGGCGTTTCCGATGATTGGTGGCGTATTTTTAACCAATTTTTACTGCAGGTAGACAACTCATGGGCCCACATCTTTTAGTTTGTTGCTAAGCTCGGGATGACTCCTTCTAGGCTATTTGGGCCTCCGAATGCGAAATTTGGCTGGCAGATTCACATTTCATGTGCATTATGGGCTTCTACTTGTCCTTGCTTGGTCTTGGAGCAAGTGGGAGTCCTCCGTGTGGTTGTGGTTTATGTCCCTAGATGACTCTTGGTTCTCGTGATGGCTCACGAGACCAAGCATAGGTTCTTTCATCGGTTGAGGCTTTGCATATTGTGGTTGTGTGTTGGTTGTTTGCTTATTATGTATGTTGTGAATGTATATAACTTGCAAATCGTTTTCTAAAACTTAAAACGCAACACAAACCATTTTCAAACTAAATCTTATGATTTAGTTTAACTAAGTTTAAATATGGATTTAACTTAAAATCATTGTTTTAAAAATAACACTTAACTTGTTATGTATGTTATTCGATTTATGTATTGTCCTATCTCTATTATAATCCACATAGGTTCTATATTAGACTTGAAAATGGACAACTTGACACAAATAAATTAAAACAATGATTAGACTTAAGTTAAGAATAGTTTTTAACTTGTGCTACGAAGAATGAATGCATGCTTTTTCGTACACCTTTTTTGATTCACATCAAAAATATTTTACCCGTCACAAATTTAAGTCATGCCGTCCAATCGCTTGAGAACACTTGCAATTACTTTTTGCCTATGCGTGGGACCTAGGTTGAATTGTAACCCAAGGTGATTATTGTCTATCGTGGGACCTAGATATATTTTCGCACGTTCTCAAATTGGATGACTTAATCGAGTTAAGCGGTGAGACCTTGACCGAGGCAAGGATGGGACTAAACATGCCTACTTGACACTAGTTGCTTGTTCACTAGTGCCATGAGTCCCATAAGGATCTAAGAGTTGCACATGTAATGCAATTGGTGATCGTCGCCTACCAATTGAATCTACTATTGCTAGCGGATCAAGCGATGTGATAGTAGAAGCACAATGTGGATCTTAGTCTTTTTCGTAAATTAATTGTTTTAAACATGGGGTAATTAATTTGTAAAAGGATAATTATCGAAAATACTAAAATTGAACTTTGTAAATTCATATTAATGATATAATGCATCACATCCGTAAACAAAAGTTTGTTCTTTTCTTGTTAAAAAGACAAACTAAGTACTTCTTTCTTGTAAGAAAGAGACTTGTTCCTATCTGTTTTCTTTATGAGGAAATGCCATAATAGGAATATTTGAATTGTCCTAAATCTAATCAAACTCAAAGTACACCTACTCTAGAAATCGTGATGTCTTGCAAAAGTCAAAATGGTTAAGTATGGTTGCACATCTTATTCTTTCAAGTTTGTTTTATAACCCTAGTTCCGGTTCTGAAACATTGAAGTAAGATAAGATATTTGGATAACTAGAGAACACGTTTTCTATAGCTACCAAAATAATATGAGTTTTAATAATTAGAAGATGGAAATATCAATAAACCGCAAAATGGTAAAGACAATTACTAGCATGATTATCTAGCAATTATCTTAACCCAATAAACCTAATAAGGTACTATACACCCTTGTGGTATAATAGACCTTATGGAGGAATTGCATGACTATTTTCAAGTTAAAATATCAATGATGGCTAGCCCGTCATCTGTATGTTAGAACTTGATGCACTTCATTGAATATCTAAGTACATGTTTACTAGTCCAAGTGACTCACATTAGCAATAATGTATAGATATTCTAAGAAAGAAGGAAAGTATCCAATCGACACTCAGTCTCCACTGGTGACATAACATTTATAATGTTGTATAATCCAATGGGAGCTATGTGACTTTAATACTGGTGACGAAACACATGTTATGTTGTCTAATCCAGTGGGAGCCGTAATCTTTATTACCTTGCAGGTTGCCCATATTATTTCTTGATTGTCTTGAAATAATACATTACTTTCCACACGAGAAGCATCATAGTTTATATAAGAACCATTGCATTAATTTTATTAGATAACTTGTCGCGTTCCTGATGTTGCTTCCTGAAATGTTATCAATAAATTGTTATGCATGATTCATTATTAAAACAATAAAGTTCTACATATCTATATTTTGATTTTGTATGAAATCATATATCTGACACTGTCATATTACGCATGATGTTGTGCCGTGCACAAGTGGGAGAAATCTTCATTGTGTGCAAGATACAACATATAACAATATGACTAATAGTTTTTCTTGACTGCAAGGTAAAGAAACTAATATTCTACTAGGACTTCTACACATAAAATGTAAGTTGCCCTAATTAGAACAAATGTCAAGATAATATAAAAAGCTACTTCAACATATTCACCGAATTGTTCAGTAAATATGATTATGTATTATTGTAAATTCATAATCTTGAAGTATGAAATTAACTTGAAATTACTATTGAGGCCAAGAGTCGGCACTCTAAATTACTTTACTTGAATATGTTTAGGTCTCTGTTAATTGTTGAAAGACTTATAACGTAAAGTAAGACGTTAACTTGTTATGTATTCTTGTTAAATACATGTACATGAAGTCATTAAATTGTAAATGACGTATGACGTATAGTAAAATATTAAATGTTTATGTTTTCTAGTCAAAACATGCACATGAAGTTATTGACTTGGTCAACGACTTGTAAATTAAGTATGCAATGGGCTGAAATCACTGTTGATGCCATCTGGTTTGACTTGGTTGGCAGATACGTAAGCCAAAGAGTATAAGTTCATCTAATGAGTTGTGGGATAGTCTCACAACATCAATCCTCATGGAATACCACATCATTATGGTATGTCCATCATGGAAAATCAAACTCTATTGATAATTGTTTGATCTTTGATGACTTAAACTCTCTTACCTCCAAAGCTATTAAGGTTAGAAAATTGAATGTGCCATGGGTACACTCAATATGGTTCCAATCTGGAAGGTATTTAAGACGCCATTGTGTTATGGAATGGGATGAATTCCATTATGTCTTGATTGAAGTTCTTAATTTGTTAAATACCTTAGAGTAAGTAATTAACAAACCGGAATCAAGAACTACTAATGTATTTTGGATGTCCCAATTGAAAACAATTTATTGTTTCTCAAGATGTTGTGTATCTGGAGATTAGTCTCTATGTACAAAGCAAGTGGGAGCACCTTTAGATCTTGAAGTTGTTCAAGAACTAATATACACAACCTTCTAGGTACACTTGCTTATGTCACACTAAGGTTGAACATGCATATGTTAAACCATAGTATGATATCTCTCATTCATAGATCCGGAAGGAAACTTCTTGCACCTGAAATATATAGTCTTATATCAATGCTAAGGGATATATGTTAGAGGGTCATTGTGAACCTGCTAACTAAGAGCTGCATTATCAAATTTTGAATCTGGTGAATGGCTCAAAACTATGAATGATAAGATGCAGTCCGTGGAAGACAATCACTCATGAAGCTTGATTGATCTCTTACCAATCAGTTAGACTGTGAGGTTAAAAATGAGTTTCTCAATGAGAAGACTCAAAAGGACAAACTTGTACACACATTTAATTCACGAGTAGTGAAATGAGTTACTCATACTCAAGAAATTGACTATGATTAAATCTTCCTACCTGCTAATATTAAATGTATAAAGATGATGAATTGTCATACTTATCTTCATGCAAATGAAATGTGACAATAGGATTTCAAAACTCTTTTCTTATTGAATACATTTGCGAGGACGATGTGTATTCAAAAGGGTTTGTGAATATATATAATCTTTATTATGTCTACAAGATACAAGAATCCAAGTGTGGATTAGATCATGCATCTCCGAGCTAAGATCTTTAGTTTACCATAAAATCATTAATTTGATTTTGATTAAAATAAGATCGAGACGAAGTACACTAAAAAGCAAGTGGAACCTTGTATTTATTTTCTTAAATCCCATATGTTGATAACGTATTAGAAACATTATTCCATCTAAGCTAGAATTTATTCCTTAGTTTGGAATGAAGTTTCTCTTGAGAGTTTTAGAAAATAAAACATGCAACCTTGTTACATATGTTTGTTTGAATAAACATAAGCGGTTATTACGTCTGACACAATATGAAACAATATTGAGGGGAGTCTTAATAATCAATCTTACCTGATAAGATTGAAAGCATGAATAGAAACCTTAAGTTTAACTAAAGGATTCATTATGTATATCGTATTATGCGTTGGACTAATTATATCATTTGCATAAATGCAAGATGAGTTGATAACAACAAATATCTAAGTGAATGTCATTAGGTAATTGTTAAACGAACATTCTAATGGACCTACAAAGGACCAAATATATGTTCAACATTTACGGATATTTGAGGATCTCTGTTTTGTTTGCATACTTTGATGCTTATTTAACACAAATGATGCTCAACCTTAGTCATGGTAAGATATCATCATGAATGATGACATTGTTGACTAGATGTGCTCGTTTGAGAGCATTAATGCATTATACATTAAAAGAATAAGAATACTTTATAGTTTGAGAAACTATTTAGATGAATGTCTATAGTAGGTGTTTTGCTTGTGTCAAACACCCTATGGATGCATTCTTTGCAATACTCGTATTGTACTTGAATGCACAATCATCATACCTTTCATGGATATTGAAACAAGTATTCTCAAGGTTTACTCGAGATGACTACTTGTTGTCTTGTACAACATAATTTGATCATGGTGGGAACATCGGTTTCGACCTATAAGTAGTCTTATGCATATCATTTTTAGTATTTGAATAATTGGAATACTAAGCGGTTTATATTTTATAATGAATTGATGTAATGGTTATTATCGTTTTCATTTATATCAACTGTATTCTATATTTGCATGTTTAAATCCATGAATGATTTTCTTCATTCAAAATTTGTCCATTGTCGGTTGTGATGCGGAGTACCATCAAATTAAGACAATTGTGAGTGTGTTGGTGACCTTTTGCCAAACTCACATGTTGTTCATGGTGATGAGCATTGGGTGACCCAACCTACAGTATTCACTTTGCATGGATCGGCGTCATATAGTGAATCTCGAAAATGGTTATGTCTATTATCCTTAGACTTGAGATGCAAGCGGGTTTTGCATGTGTGGAGTTTCATTCCTTGATATGGTTAAGCGTTGTCTGAACAAGGTAGTTATAAAGGCCACTATCGGGAATGATTTGAAGCTACATGAATGACACGTCTTGATCAAAATAGGATTTGTTCCTCCACATGGTTTGGAGCTAGATACTATTGGGCCCTCGATAATTTGAGCAGGATGTTTGTATGGCGTACCCAAATGAGATTAAGATGAATCTTAATTCACTTGGTAATCTTGTTCAATATCAAGATCGAGAACATAATAGTTGAACATTTAGAATGACTTTTGATCCATGTCTAATATTCAACATGGTATCTGAAACAAAGGAATATAAGACATATAAACCATTTAATGAAATGTTTGAGAAACTGACCTCACATATCACTAGGGGCATTGGCGTGTTGCTAGACGCTAACCATTGCTTGTATAATTACTTGTCTATTATGACGTTGCAAGTGGGAGCTGTTGGAGTATGCTCGTGTCATAATAAATAATTATATGGCTAGTCATATGTGAGCCTATGGGGTCACACACATATACACTTAGACACCATTATCAGAATGTATTTATCGTATTTACATTATGTATAACCTTTGTTACATAAGGGAGTTAAGTGGAGTATTTGGACTTTGAAGGGCGTAAAGTGTAACTTAAGATTTGACATCAATTAGAATTAATGCTAATTGATTATTATTGATGATCATTGATGTTGATTGAAGGTTACATGAGGACTTCAAAATCCCCTCCCCTCCGCTCTCTCTTTGGACGGCCAAAAACACACACACTAGGGGTTTGGTTTTTGGTTTTTCCTTCCTACATAATTCTAAAGGTAGTCTTGTGCAAGGATCGATACAAGGGTTTAGACTAGCATCAAAGGGTATTCGTTGGACGTGTAGTGTGTTTCACACATTGGGAAAGACCAACCTTATTGGTCTTTTGGTTTCTTGGTTCCATTCGTGGAGGAGATTGGTGTCTCGTTTCGGAATCACGCTACAAAGGTATAAACCTTATCTATGTTTTATTTGATTGATCATATGGCAATATGGATCCGTTGTTGGTGATGACTCATTGCGTTTATTTGATATATATATGTTTATTATATTCATCATCACCTATAGTTGGGGCTCATGGTCTTCCTCATCCTCACCACCAGTATACTCGAAGTGATCACCGGTTTTCTCGATCTGGGTGGTAACTCGAGTCCGAGTCTGTCGATAGAAGAGCGAGGAGGAGATCGTCTTGGTGGTGAAGTCCTTCGGGGTGGTGGTGGCATAGATGATGGTTCACCAGACTGCTTTGGACGTTTAGGCTCGTCATTTTTATCCTTATCCTTGCCTTCATCGTCTCTTGGATGTTTAGGCCTTTGAGCTTCTTCTCGGCATGCTGATTTGAGTTGGTATTCCAGCAATGCTTCAAACAATTTACCTTCGTAAGAAGTAAATGTTGCAGATCGTTTAGACATTTGAGATACCACACGAAACCAATTGACATCCGAGAATATTATGGGATCAATTTGGGTTGATGTTTCTTGTCATAGGTGTTGATCTCATAGTTTGCTTGGCCAAATGCAATAGATTCGGATAGAGTTGTTTGATGTACATTTCTCTTGTCACACGAGGAGCGATGTCAAGAAGGAACTTGTGAGTGTAACCTTTGATCATTTCGTTCATTTCCCTTGAAGATCACGTTGCATGAACTTACGGATGTACTCCTTTCATCGACATCTTGTCATTCTCGTCATGAAGATCTTGGATGCAGTCGTGAGAAAATTCATCTTTTGTAAAGCGCGTCTTTCTTCCCGACACCTTGTGACTTTAATGATCCTTGTCTTTGCGAGATATCCAAGAGTGCGTAGGTTTCTTCACGATTTGGATGTGGATCGGTTGTTCCTTTGGATGGTGGAGGTGAAGAGTGAGAAGGCGAATTTGATGATGAAGAATCGTGAGGTGATTCGGGGTCCTTAGGAGGTTGAAGTTTCCTTCTTAGAGCGAGTAGGACCATCAAGAAGATAATCATCATAACTCACTTTGTCATCTTGTCCAGTTAGCCTTTACTTGACTGAATCAGAGCCTCTTCCTCTGCTTTGGCTTGAGCTGCTGACCTCTTCATCGACCTTTTCTTTCTCGGACTTTTCTTTTTCAGGTTCCTCAAAGTCATAATCAATAGAATCCTCCAGGGGCTTTTGTTGTTGTTGCTCAAGAGTGGTGGCACCAGCTCCCTTATCGGGTTGATTAACCGCATCAAGAGTTGGTGTAGTTTGGACACCACCACTTGACCCTTCGGGGCCACGCATTTGTTCCTGTTCAAACTCTTTTTCCTTGTGTTGGAGTCTAATGATTTTGAACTTCTTCTTGTAGTCAGTGTCCAGTGGCTCTTCATCTGAGCTTTCTTCTTCTGCTCAAGTACTAGAGTCTTCCCTTTTCCTTGGTCGACTTTTGGGTGGGAGGTTTAGCCTTGTTGGAGTGACATCGGTTGCGATTTGAGTAGGTGACCTCCTCGTCGATTTGGTTTCATCGAGCTTTCATCCACTAGCTTTCTTTGCGGTTCGGACTTGGGAATGGGAATAGGAGCAGCTTCCTTGAGGAACTTTCCTTTTGAGTGGAGGTTTCCTCTTGGGAACTTTCTTTGACTCTCGATGCTTGCAACACTTCCCTTCACTTGCCTCTCCTTGTTTTCCTAGTAGGTGTGCGGAAGACTTGTCATCGAGAAAACCAACTTTGCCTTCATCAAGCGCTACGGATACCTTTTGTATGAGTAAAAGTTGTTTGATTTCATCGAGAGAAGGTGATCCGTGACCTGACACCTTGTTTCTTTGTTGTTGATTCCTAAATCATTGTTAGAGTATGTTCATACAACATGGAGTGATTGTTTGGGTCGTCGAGTCTCAAGGAATATCGAGTTTAACCCAAGAGCTCTCGGATCGTGATTTTGTGTATATCATGTATGGGATCTTGGTGCCTCGCTTTTGAGGAAAGACATCATGTCATCCCATATCGAGCTTCAACTTGATATGTTTCATGTTGACCAAAGACCAAAAATTTGTAGTTCCATGAGCTTGGGATGCTCATAACCACTATCCCGTCAAAAGCAGTTTTATGATGATGATGAAGAGGGTTCTCGGTGAGGATATTCTTGGATCAACGTAAGAGTGCTTGGTGATTATCCACAGCTTCGTCATAACCGATGTCGATCATGAATTGCGAGCGACCTCTTGAGAAGGTGTAACGTTGTACTCGGTTGGTTCAATGACATGAATGAGGAGAATAGCCCGCAAGTCTGTTTGGTGTGATGGTGACTTGCTTGTGATTGAGAGTCATAGTCACGACATTTTGCCCTTTGATCCGCTTCATTGTGTGCGAATTGTTGTATGTAGATCTCGGGCGTGGCGAGTTGGTGAGCATATTCGATAAGAATGGTTCTTGAATGTCCTTTGCTATCAAGAAGACTACGAGCATGTGAGGGTATCAAAATCAACACGGAGGTTGTTCTTTCCAATCTTCATCGGATAGCCATTAGGGAAGATATCGGCAATGGTGAGAACATTTGGTGCATCCACATTCGCATTTGGCGTCCATGTCGTGATCCGAAGATATTTAGCCAAAAGAACCAACATATCAAAAGACATTATGTTAGTCAATAGATGGTTTTATTGTCTAATTATTGAATGTGATATGTCGATGATTGTTACGAGTCCAATGTCACTTGTTTGTCCAATAGTCCAATGACGTCGTGATAAATTTCGTGAGTTGATTAACTTTAAGTTTTATAGTCCATGTTTTCACTTATTATTCACAACTTGTTTAAACATCTATGCTTATAGTGACATTATTGGTTTCGTGGCGTTATTATATAATTATTTACAAGTTTGCACGCGTAACAATTCATAATTAAGGTTAAACTAGGCTTAGGCGTATAAATGGCAAGCTTATGCGTAAACAGGAAAGATATGCAGCGTAACGCAAGCTTATCGTGGGTTCTTGACTTACGCGTAAGAAATATTACGCGTAGGAAAAAGGGGACCTTATGCGTAGAGCTTACACGTAAGCGTATATGGAACCTTACGCATAAGGCTTACTCGTAAGAGTCAACCTTATGCGTAGAGGTCACTGTTTACGCATATCCTTCACAGGATACGCGTAGTCTCTTATGTAGAACCTTACGCGTAAGATTTCTCTTACGCATAACATGCTACGCGTAAGATAATCCTTATGAGTAGATGGCAAATACCCTTGATTCTGAATTTTCACACGTAATAAACCTGAAATAATTTCATCATAGCACCATTATTAACATATACATTCAGTTATTTTTAGATCAAATCATGAAATTTCATAAAACAGTTATGCATAGAACACATATTACACGTAAACCTAAACCCTAAAGTTCAAGAATTACGACTAAGAATTCTAGCCACAGGAAATGCACCAAAGGTTTTCTGGGATGTCTTAGATGCCTAATGAGATGTTCTATGCAAGTTTTAACATCAAACATGCTATGAATCAAAAATACCCAATTCGTATGAACTAAAACCCTAAATTTCAATTCTATCACATTTGATGTTTCTGGGCAAGTTCTAAGCATGGATATAGTCAATTCATCATATAAACAACATCTTATAAGCAACTAATTAACCAGAAACACTCACACAAGAAAATACCCAATTTGAACGCATAAACCCTAGTTTTCAGAAATCATTCAATTCGTGTTTCTGGGTGAGTTTTGAGGATAAAAATTGTATCATAGATATTATACAAACATTTTGACACAACCATTTCAACCACAAACACTCATTCTTGATTATGTGTTCATATGCTTATGCGTAGAACACGAAATCACTCTTAGATGAAAAACTAACTGTTGGTTTTCAAAAAAATTCAAAACCATTGTTTATAATCATGTTAAGGACACAAAAACACTTACAAAATGATGATCCAAAACACGGATTAGTGGAACGAATTATAGGCGTAGGATATGGTAGGTGTAGAAGTAAATGTGAAGAGTTAATGTTTTTGAAAAGTTAGGTGAAGTATTTTGATAAAAAATACTTTGAGCATTTGACACTTCGGTCCCTCCACCTTTACCAATTACATCCAATGTCCATAACTTCCATTTTGGTTATCAAGCAGCGAATATTTGGAAAGAATTTTGACGACACTCCCCTCGACTTAAGAAATAATGAAAGTTTATAAATTTTAGTCAGGGTGTCAAAAATCGTAAATGTGACCACCATTATTAAAGAAACAACGGGATAAGATAACATGCAAGTACAAGGTTTTATGAAACTAAAAATATTAGTTTTCTCCCCTTAACACTTGATCGAAAAACTACGAATTTTGAAAGATTAGAGTGTTGACGGAAGATTTGTACTTGCCATATTAAAAGAAATATAGATAGAAGAATATTTTTGTTATTTTATCGATTTTATAATTTTGTTATTTGTGGTTTTTTTTTTTTTTTTTTTTAAAATATTTACAAAAGAGGTTTTGGTGTTTGTTGGTTTTAAGAATGTTTTAAGAGTTCATCCAGTTCCTCTTGAGTCAAACACCGCATACCAATCCGATGGACCAACTCATTAAACCTAGCGGAGCTAAGGCTTTGGTGAGAAGATATGCCAATTGGTATTACTGTACCCACAAAGTATAATTCAACGAGTACCACATTCCACGTGGTCCTTGATGAAATGATATCGAAGATCGATGTGCTTTGATTTTGAATGTTGTCTTGAGTTGCGAGATCGCAATAGCACTCCGATTGTTGCGGTACATGGGATCTTTTCAAACACGTAACCATAGTCTTTGAGTTGTGTTCTCATCCAAATGACTTGAGCACAACATGCCGACATGGCTACATATTACCTTACATTGAGGAGAGCGATGTACAATCCTCGCTTCTTCGATTGCCATGACACCGTTTATCACCGGAAATTGTAATGCTCACAAGTATTTTTCGTGAGTCTAAGCATCTGTGTGATCGGCGTCTAAAAAGCTATTAGTTCAAAACCGAATCCTTCGGATACGGATCCCAAGTTAATGGTTCCCTTGATGTATCGAGGATTCTTTTAGCCTCGAGAGAGGTGGGTTTCGATTGGTCTCGTCGATAGCGGAGCAAAGATATCTGACAAAAACAATATCAGCACTGCTATTTGTTAGATACATGAGAGACCCAATAATACTACGGTATTTGGTAGGGTCCACCAATTTCCATGTAAATCGACATTTAGCTTCTTGGTATGAGCCATTGGTGTGGCATAGGTGTCACAGTTTGCATTCCAAATTTGTTTAACAATTCAAGGGCATATTAGGGTGACTCAAGAAAATACCACGGGTGATTGATGAACTTGCATTCCTAGAAAGAATGTGAGTTCACCCATCATTGACATTTCAAAATGTTTTGTCATTAATTTTGCAAAAGCATTTGAGTATTTTAAATGTGTTGACCCAAAAATGATGTCATCCACATAGATTTTAACGATTAAGATGTGAGTCCCGTGATATTGTATGAAAAGTGTGGGATCGACCGAACCTTTGGTGAATTTATTGGCAATGAGGAAGGATGATAACTTATCGTACCACGCCCGAGGAGCTTGTTTGAGACCATACGAGCTTTGTTCGGTTTGTAGACATGGTTCGGGAACTCGGTATCAACGAATCCTTACGGTGGTGACATAAACCGTTTCTTTGGTTGCCCATTCGAGCGGTTTTGGCGTCCATCCGAAAGACCGTTATGTTCATATGAGCATGACGCGAGAAAATCGAGCGACCTCAAGGCGAGCAGCGGAGCAAATGATTCTTCAAAGTCAATACCTCTTCCATCTATAACCCTTAGCCACCGACGTGACTTATTTACGATTCGTTCCCTTGACATCAATTTGTTCTTCCAAATCCATTTTAGACCAATAGCGTAGACCCATGTTGGTCTTTCAACCGATTCCGTACTTCAAGACGTTTGAATTGGTTGAGTTCTTCTTGCATGGACTCAATCAAGTTGTCTTTTGTCATTCGTCTTTAATGTTTTTAGGCTCAGTTAGCGAGACGGTGAGAGCATAAATGCAATGTTCACCATCGTGTGAAGGCGTTGTCTTATAACGTTGGTTGATTCGAGTTGCCAATAATATTCTCTAGAGGATGGTCTTTTGTCCAACGATGTGTAGAGGTTGATGTTGGTATACATTGTGCGATTTTGAGGATTCAAATGGTTTGTTGATGATTACGCGACATCGGTGCGGCAGTTTCATTGGCAAACGGGTTAAAAACGCATTTGGATCAAAATTTGCGGTGGGGGTACTTCATTAAGAACATCGTTGTTGGTTCATCGTCGTTGGAAGCGATCTGTTCATCTATTGTTGTAGAGTCAGCGGTGGTGGTGCTTCTTGATGGTTGTTGTAGCAGTGTATCGGTATAAGAGTATGATCGGGTTGAGCGGTGAAGCAATGGATACACTTGGAGCACGTTCATCAATTTCATCACTAAGCGAGGAGCAAATAGCTTTTCCATTTGTTGACGAGTAAGTTGGGGCTTAGTTCAAGCGATGATGGGGTTTGAGGAAGTTTAAATGGTTGTGACCGGGTTCCAAGTCGTTATGCTCGAAGCCATTTACGTAAGTTCATCAAAATTAGCATGAATCGTTTCCATAACTTTTGCTTTGTACGACGATTCGGATCAAAACCCTTAGAATTTTCACAATATCCTATAAAGACTCCAATGTCGACTTTGGCTTTGAGCTTTCCAAAGTCATCACGATCATTATTTGGGTAGCAAAGGGATCCAAATACATGAAAGTGTTTGAGATTCGGTTTATGGTTGTGGATAAGCTCAAAAGGTATTTTGTTGTGGCGTTTAGTAATCATTGAACAATTTTGAGTATAGCATGCGGTTGATCGACACGCCCACAAGTAATCTGGAAGTTTAGCATTGATTAACATTGTTCTTGCAGCTTCCACTAACGCACGGTTTCGTCTTTCAACAACTCCATTTTGTTACGGTGTACGTGCATTAGATGTCGATGCTCAATTCCCACTTGCTCATAAAATTCTCGAAGAGTTTGGTTCACAAATTCGGTTCCTTTATGCATTACGATTTGGCGGACGGTGTTCGGGGCTGAACTTGAATTTTCGTGAGAAGGTGATGATCATCTGCGACTTGATCTTTACTTGAAGAAAGTAGACCCAAGTCCATCGTGAGTAGTCATCGAAAATTACCAAGATGTAGCATTTGCCATTAATCGTTTGCACGCACATCGGGCCACACAAATCCATGTGAAGAAGATGAAGCACATCTTCGAGAGGCGTGTTCCACCTTTGAAGGAAAATGAGCACGAGTGCTTTTCCCTTGTTCAAGGTGAGCAAAGGTGATCTTTGGAATACCGAATCTCGGAGACCTACAACAAGTTTATGTCGAGCAAGGTTGGTGATGGTTTGAAAGTTTAAATGTGAGAGACAGCGGTGCCATAGCGAGGATTTTATTGATGTTGCCTTTGAAAGTAGCGGATGGGAGATGAAGCAACCATGTCTTGCATTGAGATTGTGTATAGACTAGAATTGCGAGAGCGGACATTAGATCGTTTCCTTGTAGATCACGAATGAAACAAGTTTTCTCCCGAAAAGCAATTTCCAAATCTCCATCACATAATTGACCGGTGAAAAGAGATTGTGACCGAGGGCCTTTCACATAGTAAACCTTGCTAATTTCGATATTACCATTGATATAATCTCCGTAGCCCATGATAGGCTGCGAAGTGATCATTAGCGAATCGGCGGTGCCAATGAACTTTGCAATAAAGTTTGATATGAGTTTAAGATTGCTCGTCATGTGTCGGGAACATCCGCTATCAACAATCCAAAGGATGATCTGTATCACTGCATTACACATAGGCGACACGGATGGAATAGAATTAGATGTGGAACCCGAAGTGTTAGAGGGTTCAAGCGATTATAGTGGAAATACACACATCAATGACTTTAGGCATCCATTTAAATCCTAGTGTATTATGTATCCATTTCGCCATCTCCAACTAGTCTTAGCTTTAGTCTTAGTAAATGCACTAGGTGGTACTACATTCCTTGGAGGTGATCTTGGAACTACAAGGACATCAATGTGTTTCTTAGAATCTAAGGAGGCGGTTTACAAGCACGGACTTAGAAGCATTAGTGGGCAAGAGGTATTCCGATTCTTAGGATTCCTTAAGCGAGACAAGATAGCTCTAGCAACACATTTGTCATGACAATCAAAAGCATACTTTTACGACAAATAACACAAGAAGCATCAGTTGAATATCAAAAGTACTTAAAGGTTTAGCATTCGTTACAACACTTTTTCATTACATTTGTCGACGCAATATCTAAAGTGGGTGCAACTTGAGTCTTCTTCAAGGTCCTAGGGTGTTCTTCTACTTGACATTCTTTATTGTTCTTTTCTTAGGTCGCAACTTCCTATTCTTCCTTGTATTGCTCCTAGGTTGTGAAGTGCGAGACGTTTGGAAAAGAGGCAACTATTCTGTGCTTCAGAGAGGAAGCACATTAGTATCTTGTGTTTTGTCGATGAGGCAATACGGGTTCATGTTTGCTAAGTGTTACGGTGCAATTTTCTTAATGATGCTAGGGTGAACTTGTTCATACTTTCCTAACATTTCCCTTAACTTAATGATAGTGTGCACCAAATCTTGATTTTTAGAACGAAGATTTCCAGAAAAATTCATGACTTCTTTAGTGTGTGCAAGATAATGATCAAGTTCGTTTGATGCTTCATGTCGAGTATGTTTGAGTAAATCAAATATGACACCATATTCTTGTTTAACTTTTGCAAGTTCTTGTTCATATTTTGAGATTTGACATTTCAAAGACACGTTTTGATCATCCAGTTGCTCAATTTTAGGATTAAACGTTTTTTATTTCAACTGGTAAATTTTGTTTTGCAAAGCAAGTTCACGATTTTGACAATCTTTTTGACACCATTGAAGACGGCGTTTTGAATTTGAAAGTTCATTTAACAATCGTTCATTTTTAACTTTTAAAGACTCGATCTGATGCACATTATCAATATTCTCAACAATATCAACAGAATCAACAGAATCAGCAGAGATATGATCAGATGCATATGCAACATATTGTAATACAACAAGATTATTGTTGGAATCACTCCTAAACAGTATTTCAAGTATTTATATTTCATATGTAATAGGTAGCTTTATTATGGCCTTTATGTTTGTTTAAGGTCAAGCTTATGTAGAAGGCCCATAAGCTTGATCCAAGCCCAATAAGGAATAGGGAAGGAGAGGGAGTGTTGCCCTAGCTCCTTGCCTATATAAACTCTTGTAAACCCTCATTTGAGGGTTGGTTGTTCAAGTTACTCTTTCACATACACTATACGCTTAACCTTTCTCTTTTATACGTGTGTGTGTGTTTGGTATTTGCTCATCCGCCTTCATCTCTTTCTCTAGAAAGCTTGTGTTGTAAAACTAGTGACCTAACAGTGGTATCAATCGCCAAATAGTTGGGTGTACTCGTTTGTTTTTGAAGTTTTGGTTTTGGATCTTACGCGTAGAGATAACGCATTCTTTGGTTATCTTAAAACTCGTTTTTACACTTTTTAATCCAAGATTCTTGTACTTTCAATGTTTTGAGGTGTTAAAATACTTGTTTTGGCAAAAGTTTCAAACTTCTGGCGTGGATTTCGTTTTAAGCTTGTTTGTGTTCGTGGGTGTCGTTCACGCGTAACCCGTTTAGCGATTTTGGTACATCAAAATTCACACTTTTGTGTTCTTTTGGTACTATTGAAGCTATTCCATAACAAAAAGCGGTTTAGAAACACATTTGGCGAGAATCAAAGTTACGAGTAATCCTCACGCGTATCAAAACCCTAAAATTACGCGTAAGATTGTTCCTTGGTTTGATCTTCAATTTTACGGTTTAATCCGTGTTTTGTTACTTGGATAAGTCCGAAAATCGTCGACTTTGGATATCTTTTGCCTTTGTGAAGTGTAAAAGATCATTTGAGCAAAAACCCTAAAATTACGCATAAGCATAAGCTTACGCGTAGAATTCCACGCATAAGATTCACTTTACGCGTAAAATACGGTCTCACGCATAAGGTAATCCTACGCCACGTTTCTCGCCTAACTTTTGTCTACGCTTAACTTTAGTGTTTTCCTACTTACGCGTGGCTAAAACCCACGCGTAACTCCTTATTATTACGCGTAACTTTCGGTGTTTTACGCATAAGTGCTACTTGGTTCTTGTCTTTTCTACACCTAAGGACACTTCATCAACAAAGGTTCATTCGACTACAAAGATCCAATTTTACCACACAAGTTTATCATCATGTCTCAACCACCATACTCTAACTATTTCCCTCACACTTATAATCATCAACAACAACAACAATTAACTCCACAACATCAACAATGGAATCAACAACAATTTAATCAACAACATACTCCACAACTTGGTGCAATTCCACAACCACAAATGGTTCAACCACAACCAAGCCTTCAAGTTCAACCCTACACAACCGATTTCAATCAACATCCATCACGGACCACTATGAAGGAACCCACTTGGTTTGCTAAGATGTGTGAAGCTTTAAGCGACCAACAATCAATTCATGAAGTGGATCACTTGATAGACCTCCAATGCTCACTCCGAAACTACTATCAATGGGTGATAAGGTTCTTTAGGTTACGTGATCGAAGAAGCCACATGGAAAGTTCTTAAAGAAGGTTATCTTGGAAGGTCCATTTGAGATGCCCTTGTCATTGTGCCGGAGATCCAGCTCTTTGTTCCACCAAGAGATGAACAAACCAACATTGCTCTCATTGTGATTTAAATCCTCTGAACTTCTACACTATGAAGTCGATGAACTTGCAATGGAATACATCCTCTTAGGATTACCAAACCCGATTCTTCGTAGTGTTGATGCTCAAAAAGCGCACAAAAATGTGGGATCATATTCGTCTTCTTATGGAAGGATCATACTCAATCGGGAGGATTTGGAATCCAAAATTTACTTGGCTTATGAACACTTCATGATTGAACACGAGAGACACTAGAGTCCTATCA
Source organism: Chrysanthemum lavandulifolium (assembly GCA_022545495.1). Classification (NCBI taxonomy): domain Eukaryota; kingdom Viridiplantae; phylum Streptophyta; class Magnoliopsida; order Asterales; family Asteraceae; genus Chrysanthemum; species Chrysanthemum lavandulifolium. The sequence goes on from CM040239.1 coordinate 256,602,784, forward strand.
TCATCGATTTTCGAGATATCATCAATGATTTGGATAAACACAACATCATCATGCCAAGAATTGCGGTGAATACTAAGTTCCGAGTAGTCTTGGTCCGAATGGGAGAAGTATGTCATTTTTCTCCGTCAAGCGAAGAATATGCATCATTCTACTTATGGATTGTTGTACGATTACTTGAAGCCTCATGAAAAGGAAGTTGATCGGGAAAGGATTCTCCGTGCTCAAAATGCTAAGCGATCACAACCGGACAATCAACAACTTGCCTTGTATGCTCAGCGAATTATCCTCTCAACCATCACCTCAACCAAGCGCATCAAACACACCTTCACAATCACAACCTCAACAAAATCAATTGGTTCCATACGGCAACAATGCTCAAGCATATGTCGTTGAAGCGATCGAGAAGCAGATCCATTCAAGCATTGCAACAAGGATTTGTGATGATTGCTAATGCTTTTGGCGTTACACCAACAAATCCAACAATCGTATTCGTTCCTCATCTAACACACGGACTCAAGTTGTTGTGAACAATGGACGTGTTGAAGTTCGAGAATCGTGATTATGGTCGTCGGATGGGCGGTGGTCAAGGGTTTAATGTGTGGTAGGAACACCAATGAGCTCAAGTGGTGGAGCAGGAAATGCTCGAATCGGTTAAATGGTCTTAGATGCTAAAGCGCAATGAGAAGGACACTGGCTAATGCATGCCCAAAGCCAAGGACTAGGGGCGGTGCTTATTTCAAAGAGGCTTTACTTTTGGCTCTTAAGGATGAAGTGGTGGATCTCTCACGGACAAAACGAGCTTTATGGCATATGCGAGACTCGGATGATGATATGGAGGACTTGCAGGCTAATGCATTTATTATGTTGATGGCTAATATGCATGAGCTGCACATGAGGCCCAGCCAGTGTATGACACCGATGGCTTGTCTCAGTGCCGAACAAACCATCATCATATCGAACTAATATCTCCGCCAATATCTCGAATCAAGCACGGATCGATTATTCAAAATGAGTCTTCTACATCTTCTTCGATGATTTTCAAGTTAACCACAGTAGTTACATTTGACGATCAAGATGACCTTATGGTGTCCTTTGATAATCAAATTGACTCCGTGGTCGCATTTGAGGATCTAAAGAATGATCATGTTGAGACTCACGTTGAACAAGATGATCTGTTGCCTCATCCGATTTTGCTCGGTTAATTCAAGACCATAAAATCAAAATGGAGGAATGTTATGCATTAAATCAATCCTTAAAAAGTAAAATGCCTTTGTTAACCAAGGATTTTGAATGTTTACAAATGCAACTCAACTTTTCAAAACTCAAGAAAGTCGTGAAAAAGGTTTTGAAGCCGCTTTTGCAAAATCTCATCAAAGCGAAAAATATTTAGAGACGGATCGTGATCTAGCCCTCGAAGAATGCTTTGTTATGCGAATTAGAACAAGCTGAAACACGAACATAAAAACAAATTAACGCTCTCACCTTGGAAAATCAAAATCTAAAGGTGAGTTGTTAAATTGTCAAAAACGATTCTCCGCATACAAAAGCATTCAACAAATCGGGTAGATGACCTTCTTGAAGAAATTCTCGGCTTGAAAAACAAACTTAAAGAGTTTAAAGCTGTTGTCTACAAACATGGTGAATCCGTAATGACTATTGAAAAGTTTACCTTAAAACCCAATCCAAAAGGATATGGAAAAAATCTAGGCGATTACAAACCAAAGCTTTCACTAAAAACATTCAAACCAACTCACGAAGTTTCGGTCGAGAATACAAAATTGATAATCTTGTCATGAGTGTTGTTGAATATCATCGTCAAGAGGAATTAGATGCGAGAAGGCGAGTCGATCAAAATTAAAAATGTTGTTTACAACAAACCTTTTAATTATAAAAGCGCGGTCACTTCGTCACACCAACGGATTCTTCTAACACACCAAGGGTTATCATCAAAACACCGAGTCTTCTCATGTTAATCCCAAAGCAATTTGCACAAACTTATGGTCCTTTACCTTCCATTAGTGAAGTAAACTCAAAACACGAAAATCGAAAAATCCTTCGATATTTTGACATTTTCATGGTGACCTCAAAATTTTACAACATGAGATAGAATATCGATCCGAAATCAAAGTTGAACATTTTCAATCGCCTTTGGCGCGAGAACAAAGAGACATCTTTCGGAAAAATCTTTTACCTAATGTTAAAACTTGAAAAGTTGTGCAATTGCACAGGAAAAGGATTTTCATAAGGAACTTGGGGTAATGAAAACGTTTTCGAAAAGCGAAACATCTATTTTGAACACAAAAGCAAAAAGAAACTATTGAGAAAAGATGTTGATCGACTCTTGGAAGATGTTATCGTCTTGATATCCATAATGTTGTGTTACTTCATGCCTTGCCATTTGCATCGATTATATCTCTGCGATATTGTTAAAAGCTATTGTATGCTGTTGAGAACACCGATAATGTGCTTGGATCGAGTCTTTAAAAGGCGAAAATAAGCGACACACACGAAATTTACAATGCAAAACGTCGTCTTCATTGGTGTGAAAAGATATTCACAACCATCAACTTAGTTTTCAAAAGAAAATCGCTCAATTGAGTGCAAAATCTTGATCCTAAAATTGAGCAACTGGATGATCAAAGCGTGTCTTTGAAAAGTCAAATCTCAAAATATGAACAAGAACTTTTAAAAGTTAAGCAGAATATGGTGTCATATTTGATTTACTCAAAAGACTCGAGATGAAGCATCAAACGAACTTGATCACTATCTTGCTCACACTAGAGAAGTCATGAATTTTCTTTGGTAATATTAGTTACGAAAATCAAGATCGATTCACACCATCTCTAAGTTACGGAAATGTTAGGAAAGTATGAACAACTTCCGCCTCTTGTGATTAAGAGATTAGCACCAGTCACACTTAGTAATCGTGAACCAAGAATTCCCACCGCCAAATCACAAGTTGCTATTGTGTTTCCCTCTCTTGAAACAGAATAGTTGCATCTTTTCCAAGCGTCCGCACTTCACGACCTAGGAGCACTCAATCGAAGAATAGGAAGTTGCGAACTAAGAAAAGATCAATAAGGAATGCTAAAGTAGAAGAACACCCTAGGACTCGAATAAAAATCATGTTGCTTCCACTATAGATGTTACGTCGGCAAATGTAATAGAAATAGTGATGTAACGAATGCTAAACCGTTAAGTACTTTTGATACTCGATCGATGCACCTTGTGTTATTTGTCGAAAGAGTATGAATTCGATTGTCATGACAAATGTGTTGCTAAAGCTATAATCTCTAGATTACGGAATCCTAAGAATCGGAATACCTCTAGGCCCACTAATCATTCTAAGTCGTGCTTGGTAAACCACCTTCTTTAGATTCTAAGGCAACCATTGCTATCACGGTAGCTACCGCTTCACCTCCTAAGAATGTAGTACCACCTAGTGCTTTCACTAAGACTAAAGCAAAGAGTAGTTCTGGATGGCGAAATGGATATATAACACACTAGGATTTAAGTGGATGCCTAAAATTCTCAATGTATGTATGTCTAATATATACGCTTGAACCTCTAACATTTCGGGTTCCACATCTACTTCTATTCCATACGTGTCGCGTGTGTGTAACGGTGATCTGAGATCATCTCTGGATTGTTGATAGCGGATGTTCCCGACACATGACGAGCAACCTTAAGCTGTTATCAAACTTTATTGCAAAGTTCATTGGCACCGTCGATTCGGGAGCGATCACCAGCGACCATCATGGGCTCTGAGATTATGTTAATGGGAACATTGAAATCGGCGGGGTTTACTATGTGGAAGGCCTCGGTCACAATCTGCTTTCGATGGGTCAATTTTGTGATGGAGATTTGGAGGTTGCTTTCGGGAGAAAACTTGCTTCATTCGTGATCTACAAGGAAGCGATCTTATGTCCGGCTCGCGTAATTCTAGTCTCTACACTATCTCTATGCAAGACATGGTTGCTTCCTCTCCCATTTGCTTACTTTCAAAGGCAACATCTACAAAATCCGGCTATGGCACCGTCGTCTCTCACATCTAAACTTTCAAACCATCACCAACCTTGCTCGACACAAACTAGTTGAAGGACTCCCACGATTCCGGTACTCAAAAGATCACCTTTGCTCGACTGTGAAAAGGAAAAGCACTCGTGCTCATTTTCCTTCAAAGGTGGAACCTGACTCTCGATGTGCTTCATCTTCTTCACATGGATTTGTGTGGCCCGATCGTGTGCAAGCGATCAACGGCAAGCGCTACATCTTAGTAATTGTTGATGACTTCTCACGATGGACTTGGGTCCACTTTCTTCGTAGCAAAGACCAAGCTCCACAAATGATCATCACCTTTCTCACAAAATCTGTGTTCGACTCCGCAACACCGTCCGAATAATCGAGCAGACAAAGGAACCGAATTTGTTAACAAAACCCTTCGTGAATTTTATGAGAAAGTGGAATTGACATCAAACATCTATTGCACGTACACCGAACAAAGCGGAGTTGTTGAAAGACGAAACCGAGCGTTAGTGGAAGCTGCGCGAACAATGTTAATCAATGCTAAACTTCCAGTTACTTATGGGCGTAAGTCGTATCCATCGCATGCTATACTCAAAACCGTTCTATGATCACAAAGCGCCACAACAAAACACCTTTTGAGCTTGTCCACAACTATAAACCAAACCTCAAACACTTTCATGTATTTGGATCCCTTTGCTATCCGAATAATGATCGTGATGATTTTGGAAAGCTCAAAGCCAAAGGCGATATTGGAGTCTTTATTGGATCTTGTGAAAATTCTAAAGGTTTCCGAATGGAATCGTCGAACTAAGGAGGTAATGGAAGCGATTCATGCTCATTTCGATGAACTCACGGAAATGGCTTCGAGTATAATGACTTAGAACCCGGTCACAACCGTTTAAACTTCCTCAACCCCATCATCGGTGAAGAAAGCCCTCGCCTAACTCGTCAACAAATGGAAAGGTTATTTGCTCCTACGTTGCGTGGCGATATTGATGAGCGTGATCTGGTGTATCCATTGTCTCCATTGCACAAACGATAATATTCCTATACGATACACCTACTACAACAACATTGTTGAAGATGCACCTACACCAATTGACTCCAACACAATAGTTGAACATACCGCCTCCAACAATGATGAACCGGTGATGATATTCGAATGAAGTACCCCACCGCAAATTTTGATCCAAATCGTTCTTCAACCCGTTTGCCAATGAGGCTGCCGCACGGATGTTGCGGAATCTTCAACAAACCATTTGAATCCTCGAATCGCACAATGTATACCAACATCAACCCTCTACACATAGATGGACTAAAGACCATCCTCGGCTAATATTATTGGCAACCCGAATCAACCAAGAGTTACGAGACAACGTCTTCACTCGAGATGGTGAACACGCATTTATGCACTCACCGCTCCGCCTAATCGAACCTAAAAACATTAAAGACGCAATGACAAAAGATAACTGGATTGAATCCATGCAAGAAGAACTCAACCAATTCAAGCGTCTTGAAGTATGGGAGGCGGTTGAAAGACCAACAGAGTATCGTCATTGGTCTAAAATGGATTTGGAAAAACAAATTGGATCTTTGAAGGGCGTCATCCGAAACAAGTCACGTCTAGTTGCTAAGGGTTATCGTCGGGAAGAAGGAATAGACTTTGAAGAATCTTTTGCTCGGTTGCTCGTCTTGAGGTCGTTCGGATATTTCTCGCGTTCGCGGCTCATATGAACATGACGGTCTATCGGATGGATGTCAAAGCGGCGTTTCGAATGGGCAACTTAAAAAAGCAGTCTATGTCGACCAACCGGATGGATTCGTTGATCCCGAGTTCCCGAACCATGTCTACAAACCGAACAAAGCTCTTTATGGTCTCAAACAAGCCCCTCGGGCATGGTACGATAAGCTATCATCCTTCCTCATTGCCAATAATTTCACCAAAGGCTCGGTTGACCCAACTCTTTTATACAATATCACGGGCACATATCTTAATTGTTCAAATTTACGTGGATGACATCATTTTGGGTCTACACATAAAAGTTTTCAATCGCTTTGCAAAACTAATGAAGAAAAATTTTGAAATGTCCATGATGGGTGAACTTACATTCTTTCTAGGATCGCATGTTCATCAATCACCCGTGGTATTTTTCTCGAGTCGATCCAAATATGCCCTTGAATTGTTAAACAAATTTGGAATGAAAACACGTGATACTTATGCCACACCAATGACTCATACCAAGAAGCTAGATCTTTGATTTACATGGGAAATTAGTTGACCCCACCAAATACCAAGTATTATTGGGTCCTCATGTATCTAACGACTATAGAGACGATATTGTATTTGCCGTTTATCTATGCTCCCGTTATCGATCGCGACCAAGCTGAAACCCACCTCTACGAGGCTAAAAGAATCCTCCGATACATCAAGGAACCATTAACTTGGGGATCTTGTATCCGAAGGATTTCGGTTTTGAACTAATCGCTTCTTGACGCCGACCACGCAGGATGCTTAGACTCAAGGAAAAGTACTCAGAGCTCTACAATTTCTCGGTGATAAACGGTGTCTTGGCAATCAAAGAAGCGAGGATTGTACATCGTTGTCATCAATCAAGCGAGAATATGTAGCCATGTCCGCGTGTTGTGCTCAATTCATTTGGATGAGAACACAACTCAAAGACTATGGTTACGATTTGATGAATCCCGATGTATTGCGACAATCGGTGCCATTGCAATCTCGTGCAACTCGCTCAAAGACTCGAAATCAAAGCACATCGATCTACGCTATCATTTCATCAAGGACCACGTGGAGCAGTACCGTTGAACTATACTTTGTGGGTACCGAATACCAATTGGCGGTTGCTCACCAAAGCCTTGCCTCCCGCTAGGTTTAATGAGTTGGTCCACGAATTGGTATGAGGTGTTTGACTCAAGAGGAATTGGATGACCTCTTAAAAGCAGTCTTAAAACACATCAAACACCAAAACATCTTTTGTAAATAAATTTTTCAAAACAAAATACAAAAATATAAAATCCGATAAAACAACAAAAATATACTCCCAATCTATCTTTCTTTCAACATGGCAAGTACATTTCTTCCGTCAACACTTTAATCTTTCAAAATTCAGTATTTTTCCGATCAAGTGTTGAGGGGGAGAAAATAATCTATTAACTGTTTCAAAACATCTGTGTACTTGCATGTTATCTTATCTCGGTTGAATCTTTTACAAATGGTGGTACATTTCCTGGTTCAAATACACTCCTCGGACTTTAATTAATAACCTTTCATTATTTTCTCAAGTCGAGGAGGAGTGTCGTCATGTCTCTTTCCTAAAATCTTCATTTGGTAACCAAAATGGAAGTTAAATGGCTTGGTTTGAAAAAAGAAAAGGTGGAGGGACCAAAACTGTCAAAAGGTTAAAATCACTCTTAATAAAACACCCTCCCACCTTTGTTTATTCTTCACATTATTGCAAAAACCCTAAAACCATCCTACGCTTAATATTCTCTCAACAAAACCGTGCTTTTGATCTTCATTGTGTAAGTGTTCTTGTGATCTAAACATGTTTTTAAGATAAGGTCTTGAATCTCATTCAAATCCAACGGTTAAAAATCATGTTACAAGTGATAATGTGTTCTACGCATAAGCGTATGAACACACAATCATTGTGTGGACGTTTGTGGTTAAATGGATTATGTCAAAATGTTTCAAATACTTCAATAATATCAGTTTAACCATCAAATTCCACCCAGAAACACTAATTGATGATTGTTTTGAAAATTAGGGTTTATAAGTCGAATTGGGTGTTTTCGAATGTGAAGTGATTTGGTGAAAAAGATTGTTGTATAAGGTTGTTATCAAGTTGAATTGATTATATCTAGGCCCAGATTACATCCAGAAACACTAATCACTCTTAAATGGAAATTAGGGTTTTGTGTTCATACGGTTTGGGTACTTTTGATTCTTGACACTTTTGATGTTAAAACTTGACCAAAACAACGCTATATGCCTCTTAGTCCTCCCGAATCGGTTGTATGCATATTACGTGGCTAGATCTCATACGGCGTAGATCTAGGGTTTAGTCTACACGTATGCGTTCTACGCGTAATCGTTAAACTGTGCAAATGTGTTTTGATTTGTCATAAAATGAATGCTATGTGTTTAACTTTGTTGAAATGATGCTTTATTTCGGGCTTGCAACACGTAATATTCAGAATCAAGTTTGTTATTAATCTACGCTAGGATCACCTTACGCGTAGCTTGTTATCGTAAGATTAGTCTTACGCGTAGCTTCTACGCATAAGGTTCTACAATGGACTACGCGTATCCTGTGAAGGATATGCGTGGTGATGACCCCACGCATAAGGTCAACTCTTACGGTAGCCTTACGCGTAAGGTTAATATATGCCTACGCATAAGCTCCACGCATAAGGTCTCCTTTTCCCACGCTAAGTTAGGATTCTACGCGTAAGTTTACGCCTAAGCATATATCATTCTGCTCACGCATAACTTTGCCAAAACTACGGCGTATCCACGGATTGACCTTCATGATGATTTGTTACATGTACAAACTTGTAAATAAACTAATCATATCATCACGAATCCAAAAATTGTCACTAATAAACTTAAATCGTCGATATGTTGTGAACAATAAGTGATAAAATAAACTTTAAAACTTAAAGTTAACTAACTCACGAAACATTTCACGACATCATTGAACTATTGAACATACAAGTGACTTAGGACTCGTAACAATCATTGACCTTTGTACATTCAATAACTAGACAATAAGACCCTACGTTGACTAACATTATGTCTTCGATATGTTGGTTCTTTTGGCTAATGTTATTTCGAGATCACGACATGGTGAACAAATGAATGTGGATGCACGAAGTTCTCTCCATTCTTGATATCTATCCTCATGGCTATCCAATGAAGATAGGAAAGAACAATCTCCGTGTTGACTTTGACACCCTCACTTGCTCGAATCTTCATGTTTAATTGCTATTGACATTACGAGGACTCATCCTTATCGAACATGCTTACTCACTCTGCAACTGTTCACGAGATCTACATCCAACAGCCGGAACACTATGGAAAGGGTCAAAGGACAAAGCTGTTGTGACGGTGACTCGAATCACAAACAAGTCATCATTACACTGCGAGACTTAAGGGTTGTTCTCCTAATTCTGAAGTCGATCCAACCAAACTATATGCCTCACTGTTTGAAGAGCTCACTCTCCAATTTTAATCGATGTCGGTTATGGCGAGGCTACGAGGAGTAATCAACAAGCATTCTCACGTAGAGCTCAAGAGTATTCCTCAACCACGAGAACTCTCTACATGATCATCACCAAGTCATTTACGGTCGTGATGACGGATATGAGCACCCTAAGCTCATGTAGCGCAAATATTACGGGCATTGGTCAACAAGAAACACATCGCTATCGAAGCTCGATTTGGGATGACATGATGTCATTTCTCAACAAACTTGGCTCAAAGATTCCCTACATCGGATATACCAAATTGTTGATCCAGAGCACTTGGACTTCATCCCGACATTCCCAAGAGGCTCAATGACCCCTACAATCACGACATGTTGACGGAACCTATTCTCTGTCGGAATCAAGGAAATGAAACAAGGTCTTTGTCTTTGATTTCCTTCTAGCGAAGATGTCGAAGCTCGAATCGTACCAAAGGTATCGGAAGCGATCGAGACAAGGCAAAGTTGGTCATCTCGACGAAAAATCTTCGGTACACTGTAAGGAGAACCGAAAGGAAATCTTGGAAGTGTAACAAGTACGAGATAGTCAAAGGAATGTTCCAAAGAAGAAACCTATTCCAAAGAGGAAACCTACCCCTAAGAAGAAAGTTCCGTCTCTGGAAGCCACTCCTATCATTTCACCGAACCGCAAAGGCAGCTCGGGGCGAGGACTCGATGCTCGACACGGATGAAGAGATCACATACTCAAAGCGCAAGGATGTTAATCCTCAAGAGCAAAACCTCCAAGTCCTCCATTTGTCCAAGAAAAAGGAAGACTCTGCACTTGTACCTTATGATGAGAGCTCGAAGAAGAAGAAGAAGAGCAACCTGAATAAATCATATAGGAAAAAGTTTCACAACGTCCGACACCTTCAAAAGGCCGAACAATTTGCTAAAGATCAAATGGGTGGCCCGGAGGATCAAGTGGTGTTGCCAGCTCCTCTCCGGATCCCGATGCGGTTAATCAACCCGATAAGGGATCCGTACCACCACTCTTGTGCAACAACAAAAGCACATAGAAGACACTATTGTGTATGATTTTGAGAAGCAGAGGCGAGAAAGAAAAGTCTAGAGATGGCGAGGATGATTATACAAAGTTTCTTCTAGAGCAGTCCAACACGCTCAAAGGAGAAAACCTCGAAACTCCTAAGGACATGAAGTCTCCTCATGTCTCCTCCTCATCGACTCTTCATCTCATTCATCACAACCACCATCAACGAAGTCAACGGATCATCATCCAAATCCGTGAAGAAACCACCTAAATCTTGGATTTCTCAAACACATGCAAGAATTGTGAAAGTCACAAACAAGTTAGAAAGAAGGACATGCTCCACGAAAACTTAATTGGTATCTTGAACAAATGCAGACTTACATGATGAGAATGACAAGATGCGGAAAGATAGGAAAGCTATTCAGAATTCATGAAAAGTCATCGTCGGGAGGAACTGAATGAAATGATTGAAGGTTACACTCAAAAGTACCTTCGGATATCGTTCCTAAAGTCCAAAAGGAACTGGAGAAGTTAGCAAGAGATCAAACCCACAAGTTTCTTCTCGACCTTGTCCCGGTGTGACTAGAGAAGTATTCTCCGGACAACTCACCCTAACATCGTCGCATTGGTTAAACATACAATGGCAAAGAAGCGATCTCTCGAACTGAAGTTAATCGCTAAACTAGTGATGCAAATGTCAAAGCGATCCGGAGCGTTTACTCGGATGAAGCTAAATTTTTCAAGGTCTACTTGCTTTTCAACTCGGTTCATCATGCAAGGAGTCACCGATCAACCCAAACGGCCAAGAGATGGCGATGATAAGGATAAGGACTCGCACCTAAACGTCGAGCGATCGGTCAATCTACATCTATGCCACCACCTCCACCACGGACTTCTTCTCAACAAAGTCTCCTCCACCTCGGTCTTCATCGATAAACCTCGGGACGATTCCGAGTTACCACCCCGACTCATAAAGCGGTGATCACTTTGAGTATACGGGTGGTGACGATGAAGAGGTCCTTGAGCCCGACAACAACCCACCTCACCCAAACAAGTGCGAAACCGGTTTCATCATCAAAGCCTTCCAAAAGAAGAAGCAGACGACTCGGCCCGTAGTCGTATCATGGCTAGATGACGATAAAACCGAAGAGTTTGAATGGTTCTCCACACTTGTCAATCAAACTCCATACCCGATGAAGGCCAAGAAATGGTAGACGGTTCTACATTGGAGCACGCAAAACTATTGCAAGAAAAGTTCCATGTGAAGAAAATGACAAAACTGAGTTGAGCGAATCAAAATGAAGCTTTTCAACTATGGAAAGACGACTCGAAAGCGCCCTCGAGGTTGAATATCATCTTGAGAACATCGCTCGAGCTATGTCTAACAACATGGATTGGCTCAATCCGGAAGCAAACATTGACTTCACACAAAGGGACAACCCTCCATACTACACCGATGGACCAAACCTCTACCGACCATTGGCCAAGCAGACGAACCAAGGATTCCTTCCGATATTTCTTCAACAAAGACACGGAATTTCTTCTCCATGGTGGCGATGGTTCGAGAAAATACACTACATCATTGACTCTTCCATTCCCAGTGCCATTTACTCTAAGCGCATAGCTATCGAGGAACGTGCAACTCACTTGTTTTCGACAGCGTGCAAGCATCGACCAAGATGCATTGTATGGGATTCATCATTGGCACGAACGTCGAAGAATCTACTACTGTGTGCACGGTTGAAGTCTCAACATGCGGTGTATAGCTCGAAGGACATCGTGGCCATCAAACACATTGATCTCAAGTCTAAGTGGGACTACACATTCTTAAAGAATATCATAGTCAAACAACAAGATGAACAGGACTATGGATTCTCCGGTCGACTTTGAGAACTTGTCCTCAACGACATCGAAGACATGTATCTTGCCTAAGCATGTGGTCGTATGAGACAATTCTCATTGAAGTTCAACGTGAATTTATCAAGTCGGTTCTCATCTTCATTAGGCGATCGTGATCAAAGAGCGTGTCGAAGATATCCGGATGGTCGTTGAATCATATCGTAAACGTAAACTTCACTCCACCACGACTTGATCTTCCCGACATCAACCGACTTAAAAACTCACGCTCATCGGCAAACCTTTCGGCGTTGTTTACCATTGTGAACTTCAAAGCGCTTAATGGCGTGTAGTGAACTCCACAAATTTGGGGATCATACCTTGAAGTCTGGTTAGGGATGGATTGGCGTCTGATTGAAGGATATTCGCACGAAAGTTGGGAATCCTAAGCTGGAATTCTCGGGAAAGGAGGGATGTGAGAAGGATCATCACCATGATTGATGAGCGGTTGTTCGAAGGGATCGATTGAGACGATTGGAAAGCTATGTTGGTGGTCGACTCGGGAGAAACATCATCGGCTTTCAACGCTTGCACTCACAGGAATATCACCGCACTTCACGGTACCCGTGAATTGTTTTCTTCATATAATTTTGGATGTATGATTATATATGTGAATGGCTTGTGCACACATAACGATGTACAACCCGTAATTGTCAAGAAAAGGACCATGTGTAGTGCGCCTCGATTGCCACAATCCTTATAAAAGGAGCGAAAGCTTCTTATTTTTGAGTAAAACCTATCAAACCTTTCATTATTCAAGGTTTTGCTCAAAAGACAAGTACTTCCCATATGATTTTTCAATACCTCAACCGTTTATATCACTAATTGAGGGGAGTATTTGATTTAAAACTTTGTTCACAAATTGTTCATAGTGGTCGTCTTCCCAACACTCGAAATGGTCATATTTATTCTCAATCGTTTCAAAAATAACATTGTCATATGCCATTTTGAGGGGGAGAAAATTGTGTGATAAGAAATATGTTGTGCAAAATGCAAATGAATCTGTGTACTTCAGACTTAAACAACGAATTGACGATACTAAACCTGTTAGTAACTCGAAAAGACTTGTCCGGACGGGTAATAATTTCAAGCTAGTTCGCTAGTGATGTAAGCGTGTCTCGCAAAGGACGTGTCTAAGTAGAAAGTACCATTCGAGAAACTTTTGATAGACATGAACTCGACGGGTTTGACAACCTTCCAAGGTTTGTCTACACCTTCAAGGTAGTTATTAGAGCTAGTTGTCACCTAAAAGTCGACAATATATCTCTTTAACTATTCAACGTAACCGTGTCTCGCGGAGATTGTCTATCTTTAGTGGATCAATTCAAAAGTGCGCTCTTTCCTCTTTGTGCATTTAACCATTAAAACTATTAAGCACATGTGGGGGAGTATTTATGCAAAAACGTATCTCTCACGATGGTTCAAACATGTTTTCATTTACAAACCCTTTGAGAGATATTTTTCACATACTGATGGTTTAAATTGCAAACATAGGTTAGTCATGGAGTTATAAGATGACTAAGGTTAGGAATAACTGTCCTATGATCCGCTTGAGCCGGAGGGATCTACCCAAGGACACTACCATTAGTTAGTGTTAGAAGTCCTTAGGAATGATTATAAAAGGAGAAAATGAGAATCGGAGAAAGAAGGAGTTGAAGAATCAAAAGAAATGTAAAGTAAAGGGTGAAAAGAAATAGCCCTCAGTTATTCAACTTAGAGGCGGATAAGGGTTCAATTCATGTCTCTTGGTTGTCACTCGGTGACACCGGTATTGAAGATTAAAAGTCGTCATGGACCCGGTGGCGCATGCACTAAACCTTCTTATCCACTCAAGTCTCTCTCAGCGAAGCTTGTTTCATTCTCACGTGGAACCCCACATAAACTATTGGCTTTCTCTTAGAGATCGTTGGTATTGAAGAAGGAGACCCACTCCCTAGTCTCCGCTCGGGAAAACCAAAACGCACTGTTGAGTCTAGAACCACGAGATTCATCAAAAGATCTCTTAGGAACACTTGACATCTAATCACTGATGATCAACAAATAAGATCATCGATGGTTCATATCGAGTCCTTCACAGATCTTAGCAATCTGTCGAGAACATTTATGAGAGGTTCACATCGTGATCCTCGGTGATTGAATGGAAACTCTGCCGGTCAACATCAAACACCGACAAAGAAGTCGCTTCGGTAACTCCCGTGGATTACGCGAGTGTGTCTCAAACGGTCTGATCGTGAGGTGATGCTTCGTGTATCTCAATGACTCATCGAGCTGTAGATGTACTTGCACATCGCGTTATCTCACTTGTGAGACTCGGTTCAGAACGGCCTTTGTAAGAATTAGAGTTGTGTTTTCACACTATGTTGTTAACACTCTCAAGTTCAAGCTTGTAAGTGGGAAACCGCTTATTACTAACCATTTGAAATGTTTTCTTCTTATGGAAGCTCGGAGCGGGATGATCGTCTTGATTCTTCTCATGTTCACGCCAACATCATCACTAATGGAAGTTCTATTCAAAAGCAACACAACCGTCGAATGATTCTTCGTCAAACCAAAGAATCTACAAAGTCAAAGACTTACGTAACTTCATCGGTATTGACTTCCAACGTCAAATAGCGTGTGAGCATGTTGAAGAATGACGTGAAGACACTTGGAGCGGCGATGCGAGACACTGAGGCGGGCATCGATGCGACAACAACATACTATCACTTTCACCACAAAGAACAATGATCAAAGAACAAAGTCAAAGATGACGTCAAAGCATAATTGTTCAAAGATAACTATCTCTCTACTGGGAGATTGTTCGAACCAAGACAATTCCTCTCACAAGAAAGAAGAATGTCGAAGGCGTCACGACTACTATTACATCAACGCCTTCACCGTTCACATTCATATATACTTGAGGGAGATTGTTGGAATCACTCTAAACAAGATTTCAAGTATTTATATTTCATATGTAATAGGTAGCTTTATTATGGCCTTTATGTTTGTTTAAGGTCAAGCTTATGTAGAAGGCCCATAAGCTTGATCCAAGCCCAATAAGGAATAGGGAAGGAGAGGGAGTGTTGCCCTAGCTCCTTGCCTATATAAACTCTTGTAAACCCTCATTTGAGGGTTGGTTGTTCAAGTTACTCTTTCACATACACTATACGCTTAACCTTTCTCTTTTATACGTGTGTGTGTGTTTGGTATTTGCTCATCCGCCTTCATCTCTTTCTCTAGAAAGCTTGTGTTGTAAAACTAGTGACCTAACAATTATTGATATTAGCACAGATAACATCTTCCAAGAGTCGATCAACATCTTTTCTCAACAATTTCTTTTTACGTTTAGTATTTGAAATGGATGTTTCTGTTTTCTCAAAAACTGTTTTCATGAGACCGAGTTCCTTGTGAAAATCCCTTTCCCAATATTGTGCATAAGGTTTCAGATTTTTTACATGGGGTAAAAGTCTTTTCTAAAGAATGTCTCTTTGTTCTCGCGCCATTGGCGATTGAAAATGTTCAACTTTTATTTCAGAATGAAATTCAATCTCACGTTCCAAAATTTTGAGGTCAGATTAGAAAGTGTCAAAGTATTTTATAACGCGACAACTTTCGGCTTTTGTTTTAACTTCACTAAGTGAAGGTAAAGGACCATTAATTTGTGCACCATTGTGTTTGGGACTAACTTTGAGCTGGTGTGATAACAAAGGTTTGTTAGAAGTATCTTGTTGTGTGACAAAAGTTACGGCTTTTGAATAGTTAAATGGTTTGTTATAAACAAAATTTTCCATTTTGACCGACTCTCGTCATCGCATCTAATTCCTCCATACGATTATATTCAACAACGGTCATAATTGAATCATCAATTCTATGTTTTGCACTGTAAACTTTAGGATTTGGTTTGAATGCTCTGTTTGAAAACTTAGGTTTGTAATCAGCAAGAATTGGACCATATCCATTTGGATTTGGTTTAAAAGTAAACTTTTGAATAGTTGTGATTGACTTACCATGTTTATAAACAACATTTTGAAACTCTTTGATTTTGTGTTGTAAGTCAACAATTTCTTCAAGATAGTTATCTATTCATTTCGTGGAATGCTGTTTGTACTCAGAGAACTGTTTTTGACAAGTTAACAACTCAGCCTTGGCTTTTTGAGTTTCCAAAGTAAGAGCGTTAAATTGTTGTTTATGTTCATTTTTCACTTGTTCTATTTGAGACAACAAAGCATTCTTGGAAGCGGCTAGATCACGTATCTGTCGTTCTAATGATTTTTCATTTTGATGAGATTTAGCAAAAGCGACTTCAAAACCTTCTTCACGTTTTCTTGAGTTTTAAAAATTGATTTGTCGAATTAAGCATTCATTATCCCTAATTAAAAAGTGCATTTTTTCTTTTAATTTCGTGCAAATTTCCAAACGAGAGTGTTGGTATTTAATTAAGGTTAGGAGCTCAATTTCTCTATTAGAGCGAAGCTCATTTTGTTCAACGTGAGTCTCATCATGATCATTATTTAGATCCTCAAGTATAACCACGTAGTCAACTTGATTATCAATATTAACCAAAGGTTATCTTGATCGTCAAATATAACTACGGATCTATTTGATAATCATCGGAATGAGATGTGGATGGCTCGTGTTGAACACTCGATCCTTGTCGGATGGAGAAATTGGCGGAGATATCGGATCGTAGATGAGTATATTTTGTTACATTACGAGACAAGCCATCGATGTCATACTTTGGGCTGTGTCACTCATGTGTAGAGCTTGCATTTGTGCCATCAACATCACCGTATTAGCCTTCAAGTCCTCCATATCGACATCGAATATGCATCGCCATAAAGCTCATTCCTTGTTGGTAAGAGTTCCACCGACTTCATCCTTAAGAGCCAAGAGCAACGCCTCTTTGTGATAAGCACCGCCTCTTGTCCTCGGCTTAGGACATGCATTAGCCGGTGACCCTTCTCATTGCGCTTATAACAACGAAGACCATTAACTCCATTACGAGCATTCCCATGTTCAACCACTTGACCCCTTTGTTGTTGCGGAGCACCCATGTTATTCCTTCCAATAGCATTAAACCCTTGACCACCTCCCATCGACGACCATAACCACGGTTACGAACTTCAACGCGTCCATTGTTTACAACGACTTGATTCCTTGTGTTGGATGAGAGCGAATGCGATTGTTGGATTTGTTTGTATACCGACCGAAGGCTTTAGCAATCATAACAAATCCTTGTTGCAATTCATCGAAAGCAAGCAGAGTCCTCATCGACTTCAACCGTAAAGTGCTTGAGCATTGTTGTTATTGTATGGAACCAATTGAGTTTGTTGAGGTTGTTCTTGTGATGATCATATGGTTTGATGGTTGCGATTGGTTGAGGAGCGGGTTGAGGAGCTTTTGAGGAGGAATATTAGTTTGAGCCCACAAAGCAAGTTGTTGATTATCGTGAATTGATCAGAAAGCGGAGTCCACGGATAGTCCTTTCTTTGTCAACTTCTTTTGGTGAGGCTTCAAATAGTCGTACAACAATCCGTATGTAGCATGATGAAGATTCTTAGCTTGACGGAGAAAAATGACATACTTCTCCCATTCCGGACCAAGACTACTTAGGAACTTAGTGTTGACAGCAATTCGTGGCATGATGATGTTGTGTTTGTCCAAATCATTAATGATGTCTGAAAAACGATGATGATATGACTCTAACGTCTCTCCTGGTTCAATCATGAAGTGTTAATAAGCCAAGGAAATTTTGGATTCCATGTCTTCCTGATTGAGTGTTGTGCCTTCCATTAGAAGATGAATATGTTCCCACGTTGCTTTAGCTGTCTTTTAAGCATCAACACTTCGAAGGATCAGATTGGGTAGTCCCAAAAGGATGTATTGCATTGCTAGTTCATCGGCTTCAAAGTGTAGAAGTTCATCACCAGTGAGGTTGGAGATAGTTGCAATGTTGGTGACAACATCTCTTGGTGGATTGGCATCTGGATCTGCGGGTGTAATAACAGTAGGCATCTGAAATGGACCTTCCATAATGACCTTCTTTAAGAACTTTCCATGTGGCTTCTTTAGATCACAAAACCTAAAGAACCTTATCACCCATTGATCATAATTACCGGGAGTGAGCATTGGAGGTCTATCAAGTGAGCCAGCTTCATGAATTGATTGTTGGCTACTTAAGGCTTCACACATCGTGCCAAACCATGTTGGTTCTTTCATAGTACTCCTGGATGGATGTTGATTGTAGAAGTTTGTGTAAGGTTGTACTTGAAGACTAGGTGGTGGTTGAACCATTTGTGGTGGTGGAATTGCTCCAAGTTGTGGAGTATGTTGTTGATTAAATTGTTGTTGATAAATTTGTTGTTGATGATTAAATTGTTGATGTTGTGGACTTAGTTGTTGTTGTTGTTGTTGATGATAAGTGTAAGGAAAATAGTTAGAGTATGGTGGTTGTGACATGTTGAAAACTTGTTTTGTTAATTGGATCTTTGTAGTTGAATGAACCGTTGTTGATGAAGTATCCTTAGGCGTAGAAATCACAGAAAAGCAAAGTACCACTTATGCGTAAAAACACCAAAGATACGCGTAACAGCAATAGTTACGCGTAGGATTAGCTTACGCGTAAGAGATGAGAAAACACTAAAGTTATGCGTAAATAGAAAGTTAAGCGTAGAAAACTTAGGCGTAGGATTACCTTATGCGTAAGACAGAGCTTAGGCGTAAGAAGAATCTTATGCGTAATGAGTTCTACGCATAAGCTTAAGCTTATGCGTAAATTTGGGTTTTACCCAAAGATCTTTACACTATCAAAGGCAAAAATATCCAAAGTCGAAGTGTTTTCAAGCTTATCCAAGCAAGAAAAACACTGAGTAATCCACGAAACTGAAGATCAAACCAAGTAAAAATTACGCGTAAGATTAGGGTTTTACTTACGCGTAGAAACTAGCCAAAAGTGATTTCTGCCAACTGATGTTTCCAAACCAGATTTTTGTGATGAAATAGCTTCAATAGCACCAAAATGACACAAAAGTGTGAAACTTGATGATCCAAAGCTAAAAAACACGTTACGCGTAGAACGTATCCCACGTAAAAAACCAAGCTAAAAAACAATGATCCACACGTAAAGTTTGAAACTTTTTGCCAAAAGACAGATATTTTAACACCTTAAAACGTTGAAAGTACAAGAATCTTGGATTGAAAAGTGTAAAAAAATGAGTTTTTAAGCGTGACAAAGTGATAAACTCTTTTACGCATAAGACCACAAAGTTAACTTCAAAAACAAAAAATGTTCACCCAACTATTTGGCGAATGATACCACTGTTAGGTCACCATATTAGTAACACAAGTATCAATAGAAGAAATAGAAAAGAGAGATCGGATGAACAATATCACACACACACGATATGAACAATATGAAGAGTTATGCGTAGGTGAAATGTGTAACTTGAACAACCAACCCTCAAGTGAGGGTATTATAAGGTATTTATAGGAGAGGGAGCTAGGGCAACACTCCTAGTCCCTTCCTTTCCTTATTGGACTTGGGCCAAGGCTTATGGGCCTTCTACATAAGCCTTAGCTTAATAACAAACATAAAGGCCATATTAAGCTAACTATTACATATGAATCACTAACACTTGAAATATAGTTTAGGAGTGATTCCAACAAAACACACACACACACACTAATCCTCAAGCTGGGTTTCGCAAAATTCAACCATTAGAAGTTGTTTGAAGATTGTAAAAGTTGTAGAAGATCATCATGGCACCTAAGCAAGTAAGCATCTGCAATCAATTAACTTAATTAAGGTTTAATTAGAGTATTTGATTCGAATTATAAATTAGGTCACTAATTTGGGGGTTTTTTTCCAGAATTCGAATTAAGTTGTAATCTTTTAGGATTAAGTGGGTAATTGATATAGGAATGCATTGCAAAAAGAATTATAGTGATTGATTCAACATGGAATGAGTATTAGACGATTGAATTTTCGGATTTAATTAGGTTGTGCCATTGAATCAAATTAAGTTGCAATTGATGAGTCCTAGTTGGTAGATGATGCGTTTTTAATGAATTTTAGATGCCACGTTGTTGATTAGAGCAAGTATTTGAGAATTGAAGTTGAGAATGTTAAGTTCTAAGCAAGATGAATATGTGATGATTAGAAGCTTTGAAAAGCAAAGTAAGAGCAATTTGAGGATGTGGGAATCATTGATAATGTTAGAATGCATTCTAGGAGTGAATTGGAATTAGAAGAATCTAGTAAGAAATGGATTTGAAGGCAAAGCCTTCTGCAGGATGGAGTAACCGATCCGGTTGCGAATCGCAACCGAACGGTTGGATTGAGGTAGCGAGTGGAACCGATCCGGTTGCCCCTCAACCAATCCGGTTCCACGTTCTGTTTTGGAAAATTTCAAAATTTTGAACTAGACCCTAGAGGCTTCTATAGACCTTCCGGTTTGTTCTAACACTCTTATATTGACTTATATTTATGATTTCTACAGAGAAATGTTGTAGGTTGTTCAAGTTCGACACGGGTTCCACTAAACCCGATTGTTACCAAATATTGCCAAAGGAACGCAAGGAAAATAGTCACGTATAGCTTGAAGACTGAAGCGAATGCAAACTTGAAGTTCAAAGATCTCACCAGTGATGAGAAACATGCTTTCAGGGAACGATTATCAAAGTTGCAAAATAGGACAGTTTTGGTTCCAAGGTTGATTGATTGGGATTTGTTTGTCGAGTATGAGTTTGAAAATGAGTTGCGTCACATGATGCGGATGTCTTATGTCTATCCGGTTGATGGGGATTCGTTTGATGATTTGTCATGGGAAAGAGCATTTAGCATAAATGAAGAGGTTTATCGTGAATGGTGTATGGAGTTCTTTTCGACTATGTACTTTGAAAGAAAGGTCAATGTTCGAAACATCATGGAGGAAGTTTGTGTTTGGTTTAGGCTTTGTGGGTAGGATCACGCCTACACTTTGTCGGATTTTGCGATTGCTCTTGGCTTGTATGAACCGAATGAAATTAAGCATCGATTGTTTGAAGCTCATTTTTCTAGGCTTAGGAGGTTTGAAAAAGAATATCCTAGTATCCCCGCTTACTGGAATCGCGTGGGAGATCCTTCTTGTACTAGAAGGAATGCTGCAACCATTAGGAATCCGTTGATGAGAGTGCTACACAAGTTGCTAGTAACTGGGCCGTTTCATAGAGTTGGAAGCATAGACAAATGTCATAAGCCGGACTTGTGGGTTATGATGTTATTGGAAGAAACTAAGGATGTAAATGTGGCTTGGCTCATAGCCGAGTATTTGTCTAGGAGAGCCCCGGGAATCAAAGGTAATAGCAACATTTGTGGAGGCCATTTTGTGACGAGGTTGGCAAGGAAGCTTGGGTATTACAATAGTAGTGAGTTGGCTAAGTGTGGAGAGCCAAAGATTTGTGAGATTTGGAATGCAATTGGTTTTGGTAATGCTTTGAATAGAAAGACGAAAACTTTGGGAGCATGGATTGAACCACAGCAACAACAACAACCACCACAGCAGCAAGGAAATGTGCCAATGGGCAATATACCGATGGGAAACATGCAAACGGGTACGTCTAGTAGTTTTGACTCAGGTTGGGGAGAGTGGAACCAACATTTGAATGAAATTAAGTGTAGGGATGTTTGGAGAGACTCGATGATGTTGAGGAACAATTATATCAATGATTATTCGATGCCGATCTTTCAACACATGGCTTAAGAAGCCAATTACGAGTTGCCACCCTACAACCCACCCAATGTTCCACCATATCCTTTCCCCTACACCTCTTATCCTGGACCCTATCCGTATCCATATCCTGGCTATGCTCCATTTCCTGACCCAGTGCCTGCATATGGTAGATTACCCGAGGTTGGAGGATCAAGCTTTGATGTTGGAGGATCTTCATCGGGAGTTTCAAAGGAGAAGAAGAAGAGGAAGGTTTACACAATCTTTGATGAGGAGGAGAACTATGAAACCGAAAGCGATGATGATGATGAAGGTGATGAGATGAGTGAGGATGACGAATGATCGTGGATCATTTTTGATTTATGGTTTCAAAAACAATGGTTATTGTGTGTCGAACAAAATTATCTCTATCTCTATCTCTTAACTATTTCTTTAGGATGATTATCGTACTTTGTTTATTTTCATTTTTAAGTAGCGTTTGGTTTGTTTGTTTGCTTTGTTTTGTGTATTGTGTATATTTTGTAGTTTTGTTTGCATGATGGATATGACGGAAGCTTATTGTTGGTCAATATTTGGAGTTGGATAACTCACATGCTTGCTTATGACCCAATATGCATATTGCATATTCTATCCCGTGGTATCTTTTTGACTATTCCTTTTTCCCATTTTCTTTACTTTGAAGTTAATTTTATTACATCGAGGACAATGCAAAACTTAAGTATGGGGGAGGGAAGAAAATAGGAAAAAATGATACGATTTTTAAATTTTTGGTTTTTAGTCTTATTTTTAGTTTTTAGGTAAAGTTTTGGATTTTAGTAATTAGCAGGAAATCGCCCTTGATTGTCTAGTTGTTTTTGCATGTTATTGAGATATATTAAAAACAACTTGGGTATTTCAATGGTAAAATGAGGTTTTTGAATTTTTTTTGATTTGAACCAAATTACGGAAGTAATTCATTTTGGATTCGATAGCATTTTCTAGCACGCATTATAGCCTTTTTCCACTTAATTGTGAGGTTTCTTTTTGTATAAAACACATCTTTTGTTTTATATTTGCTATGAGTGTGCCGGTGATTATGTTGATTCTAGAACTTGTACTTGTTATGCATTACGGTTAAAATCACTCTCGAGTGATAAAAATATGTTCAAATGATATGAGGCATCGTAGGATTTAACCCAAATGGCCTTCCATTTTACATCTAATGTTTTTTGCTAACCACCTTATATGGACCCATTTGTTAGTGCTCATTTTTAGCACTAGATACCCTTAGTTACACCCTTCGAGCCAATCTTTTCATTCTTGTTTAAATCCAGAAAAATACAAAAAGATTTTACACCTTAAACCTTAGCCAACCCATGTCTTGTCTATTGGTTTGTTGCTAGTTGTTTGGAGTGTTGGATTGTTTTTGATGATTATGAAGAAGCTACACTTTATCTATAGTATGTACCTTTCTCCAACAAAGATGAAGGAGACGTCTTTCTCGTTTGTATTTTTTGTGGTGTATGCTTACACTAAGTGTGGGGGAACTTTGAAAAAAAAATGGTTATAGCCAATGTGCTATATGAAGAATATTGATTAGCCAATGAGCTAAATTGAGTTATATATGTTTGGAAATCGATATGTGAAGAAGATGAAAATATAATCATTTTCGGGATTGTGGTTTGTATGATAGCTAGCAACATGGAGGTTTAGACTTGACTTTAATTTTCTTTTAACACCAATTTCATAAACCATCCCATGTCTTATCCATACCTTTTATAAACCCGAAGCCTTAACGTTATAACCCGGATAAAAGCCCTCTTTGATGAATTTATTTTCTTTGTTTTGATACTTGTACAAGCTTATGGTAAAAAGCATTGATCATGACTAGGCATTGAGTGATTTACATATACCCACCAATATATGAGTGTTGAGTGAATTCTTAAAATCATTCGTGAGGTGTTCTAGTTGTGTTATCTAAAGTATTTGGTTCATTTTAAAGTTTTCACATAATAAAAGCAAATAAATAATTATTTCTTTTGAGATGATTGTTAAATTTTCGGAACCACGGTATCAAGACCATTGAAATCGATTTTTGCAAATGTTAGACCTACTCGAGGGCGAGTAGAACTTAAGTATGGGGAATTTGATAACGCTCAAAATGAACATGTTTTAGTAGCGTTATTGTTGGTTTTGTGTATGATAATCGGCTATATTTACTCATAACTGTTGCAAAAGTGCAAAAGATGCGTATTGTGTATGTGAATGTAGCTAGGTATCACAAAAGATGAAGAAATGAAGATTTCATGCACATTTGGAGAATTCCCAATGAAGGAAGTCGAGTAAGGAAGCTCTTGGACTCAATGATTAGGAAGCACAATGATTTCTAAGTATCTAGAGCAAGTAAAGATCAAGTTTTGTCTTGGAAATCATCAGCGAAAACAAAGAAAAAGGCGCAAATCAAGAAAAGTCAACAAAAGTCAAAATTGGGGGTACAAGAGGCGCCCAACCGTTGGGTTGGAGCCCGCAACCGATCCGGTTGGGCGAGTGAACCAAACGTAACCGATCCGGTTGCGTTGCAACCGATCCGGTTTCATGAACTGGAGTTACACAAATTGTCATTTAATGTTGCCTTAACTCCCCATAATCATTGGAGGCCGATTATTTCCTGTTATTTACTTGTAGAGAACGTTTTTAGACAGATAGTTATGGTTCTCTAGCTATATAATGAACCTAGACTTAGTAGTCTAGGTGTGACACAACCCAAAATGTAATAGTTTACACCAAAGCTATTACCAACCATTTTATTCATTCCAAAAGTTTGGTTACTGCTGTAAAACGTCCAAGAGGTTGGAGAGACTAATTCTCATCCATTGTTTGATAATTCGGAGTTATACGGTTAAGCTAGGCGATTGGAGGCATGTGGTTGCTATAATCCACAAATTCTAGTTCTTGTAATCCAAAAATTTAGGTATTATATGGAACTTGTTATGAATTTCTATTCTCTTGAGTTATTTGAATTACTTTGTTATTACTTGTGTTTTGTTATAATTATCACGGATAAGTTCTTGAATATACTTGTGTGTAAGGATGTAGGAAATCATACTAGTGTTCTCATATGTGATGCATGTATATGATCTTGTTTAAATGAGTTTGTTGGAAAACTACTAGTCTTGTTTAATTTGTCGGTAAAACATGTTTTAAGAAAAAGGACCAAAAGGATTTCTCTTGTGTTTTATTCCAAAAAGTTAAGTGACAAACTAGTATGGAGATATGGTGATTGACATCCACCATGTTTGCTTATTAAAACAATACTAGAAATATTTTCATCACGAAAGGTCGAAAGATTCGTAGGAACGAGTTTACTAAGAACATTTTACAAACAAATGGATTTTCTAAAGGATAGTCATTACGATAAGGATCGAAAGGATTACCTATATGTTATTGTTCTTAAAATGATTTTACAAACATAAACCATGGGTTGAAAATCATTTGCTTATGATTTGTGCATCACATCAAGAGTTTACACCAAGCCTTCATGAACACTTACTATGATTGCCTATAGACTACACACAATTATATGTTTCTTAATATTGATTTTCACTAAAACCATAATTTTTGGAGAGAGCCTTGACAAAGCTTTTTTGTTACCAATCTTTTAAAACAAATTCAAAAGTGAAATCTCTTGGGACGATTTCGACTTACCCACGTTTGCTATCGCGAACGAGATACTTGCTCGTATGTGTTTATAGTAATTGCCGGATGCCGGATAATTTGTGTTTATAAATTTTTAAAACTTGTACACGGAAAGCACATCAACCCCCTCCCCCTTATAGTTTTCCACAAAATCCTCCGAGTTATCTTTACAATATAGAATGTGATTCTCTAGTAAAAAGGTTTTTGGTATAAAGTTAATCATGTTAACATGGGCCAGTCATAATATATCTAGGCATAATCAAAGTTTAAATCAAAGGCAAAACTCTGACCTCGCGTATTTTGTTTTGGTGTTAATTGATATTTTCTTTTTTTTGAATGACAAATTTTATAAACTAGCAAGATGCTAGAAAGAACATTACAAAGAAATCAAATGAGGATTTTTTATCCAACTCTCCAAAGAAAACAAACTATTACATCTACTAGGGGTGAGCATGGTGCGGTGCGGTGCGGGTTTTGACTAAAACCGCACCACATTCGAATTTGTGGTTTTTATAAAACTAGAAACCGAAACCATACGGATTTTGCGGTTTCGGTTTTTGTGGTTTTCGGTTATCAATGCGGGTTTTTGCAGTTTTAACCACACCACACCACTTTTAGCCATTTTGTAATTTTGGGATGTGAACATATTATTATAGCAATGCATATAATCAAACTGTAAGTAACTAAAATAAAGAAGATGTTGATAAGTTACTTAGTTGATTAAAGGTTCAAAGATGAGCAAGCGATTACTTGTTTATAAGTTACATGTAAGGACACAATTCAAAATTACATGCATTGTTACGTAATCAATATAATCAAAAGTTTGAATACATAACATTTCATCACTTGCTTGTTGCCTTCTTTCCTTATTGGTCTTCGCATCAGTTCAAATCTTCATTCATCGGAGACTCATTATATGGTTTTTTTCGGGTTGAAAAGATCTCTACAAAAATGTAACATACAACATATTACTAGTAAAATTTGTGGCTATATACAACATATTACTAGTAAAATTTGTGGCTATATACACATATGAATCTTCATATATTTTAACCACTGTTATGCAATTTTCTTTTTGCTATGAAAGTCCTTAGTCTCATGCAACTTTCAAAATAAACAAACCACTAGTTTCATGATAAAAAAAAAAAAAAAGAATGAGACCTACAGATTCAAAAGGATGATGGTAACATATTAAGAGTGTTTTGACATTTAAAGCAAAAGAAATTGGAAGGATATAATTTTCTTACCAAGTTCAATTTTAGCCAAATTCTCCATTAGGTCTTCGAGTTGTTGGCCGTTAACTTGCATATCTTCCACCTCAGCCGGTGTGGACCGTAACCAATCTTGAGTGCAAATTAAAGCTTTCGCGGTTTTTGGGGTAAGAGAGCTTCTAAACTTATCAATAACCCTACCACCGGTACTAAATGCCGACTCTGAGGCAACCGTAGAGACTGGCATTGCTAAAACATGCCTAGCTACTTGAGATAGTATAGGAAATTTCTCTGAATTTTGTTTCCACCAACTTAAGACATCAAATTTCTCATCTCTTTTTTCAGTCCCATCACGTAAATAGATATCAACTTCAGTATTCCTGATCCCTTCTCGTTTTTCCATGTACATTCCAAAACCACTCTCAATGTCCACTTTCAAGCGACTAGCAACACAAGTAGGAGTAGAAGATGAAGCAACGAGTGTGTTTTGATCTTTTTCCTTGTCTGCTTTCATCTTGTAATATTTATATAGCTCATTTAAAGTAGATTTCACACGTTTCACAACTTGCCCTCTTTTAGAAAGGTCATCATCATAACTTTCAAACATTTCCTCCTCGCTTTCTTCAGGTTCACCATAAATCAATCCCAAACAATATTTAAGATAATACAACTTGTTTCGCGGATCTAAAACCAATGCAACATGCAACAAATAGTTCATATTATCCAAATTATCCCAATATTTGTCGTACTTATCTTTCATCGACAAGACCATTTTTTTCTTTTTTTCATCGGTATGTTGAGACATTTGTGATATTGTTGCATGCATTGTGACAAGCTCACCAAAAAACAGATTAGTTATACCATACTTAGAACCTGAAATCTTCTTTGTAACACTAAAAAAGATCCTCAAATACTCCATTATTGACCTATTTATTTGAGACAACCGGTTAACATATTATGTTACTTATATATCATGTTTAAATAGAAAGAAATACAGGTAATACCGTAATAATAATACCTTGCATATTCCCAATCATCCTCCTCTGGAACTCCTAAAATTCTATCATTCTTTTTTCGCTTTCTACTTCTAGTACTATCCTCGCCATCATCCTCAACTTCGGTACGAAAGTAAGATCGATAATTGGGATCGATAACTTGAAGCCTGCAAAAAACAAGTAGTTTTTATACAAGAAAGATGTAACAGGTTATTACATATACAACTGTGAAAGCAAAATTATACCAGGTTGCATACATATACATTTAAGTATTTAACTACTGGTATATAACAAAATTATACCAGGTTGCATACATATACATTTACCTTTCAAATGCTGACGGAAACTTCAATGCAGTTTCAAGCATTAGAAATGTGGAATTCCATCGCGTATCTACATCGAGACATGGTTTTCTTCCGCAATCAATATTTTCAAACTCGACACTCTCTTGGAAGCTAGTCAACCTAGCTGGTGATGATCTCAAATACCTCACCGCATTTCGGATCCTATCAACGGAAGTGATATGCTCTTCCAGACCATCTCTCACAACAAGATTTATAATATGAGCACAACACCTTAAATGCAAATACTTGCAATCAAACACCAAATTAGGCCCCTTAAGAAGAGTTTTCAAAAATTTAATTGCACCATCATTAGACAAAGCATTGTCAACAGTTATTGTAAAAACCGGATCAATACCCCAATCCTGTAAACAACGATAAACCAACTTTCCTATTGTCACACCCCTATGATTTGATATTTGACAAAAGTTAAGAATTTTCTTCTTCAATTTCCAATTTTCATCAATCCAGTGGGCCGTTAGACACATATAATTATAGTTTTGAACGGACGTCCACGTATCGATAGTAAGACATACTGTTTGATTTTTCAAAAGATGTTTGAGCTTAATTCTCTCATATTGGAACAAAGATAAACAATCCCTAGCTACGGTCCACCTAGATGGCATTACAAATTCAGAATTCAACTCCCAAAGCAATTCCCTAAACCCCTCATCATCAACAATACTAAAAGGCTGGTTGTCTTTTATACACATTCTAGCAATACAACAATCATACAACAATAAAATCAAATATAAATAACACAAAACATAATTAGAATAAGAATACCTTACCAGGAGAATGGATTTTGATTGGTAGAGTTGAATTTTAAAATGGATTTTGATTATGTTTTGATTTACAGTAAAATCTAGATCTCAAACTTGTTTAGTTGCTTTATCTCTGCATTCAAGATATGATAAGACATTGCTTTGGCTTTTGACTTAGGTCCTATATTGTAGACTTTGGAGTCTATACTTCTGACTTCTAAAAGCCCCAAAAGCCCGCCCTTTTTTCAAAGCTATATTATCACTGATATTATTTTTATTTTTCTAATATTTATAGTAATTGCGGATCGGTGCGGGTTTACCGGTGCGGTTTTACGGTTAAAACCGAAACCGCACCGCAAAATCGAATATTTTTTTAAAAAAACCGATCCACCGGTTTTCTCCGTGGTGCGTTTTATGTGGTTCGGTTTTTTCGGATTTTGCGGTTTGCGGTGCGGATTCTGCTCACCCCTAACATCTACTAGAACACCAATTAAAAGAATGCGACACTATATCATCAAAAATCACATAACGTCTCAGAGGGTTCACTGCAAAAATAGTTTGGTTCCTGAACGCCCAAAGATGCCACCGGGCTATGTAAAAAACTCCTTTCAAAATTAACTTAAGTCTAGACGGGAACCGAATAGCAGAAAACCAAGCAACCCAATCTGAAAAGGACAATAAGTCATGCCAATCCAAGTCCCACCAACGACAAATCCTGCGAAAGACAAGCTGAGCAATATCACATCGAAACAAGATATGATGAATATCCTCTGGAACCAAGCCACATATCGGGCATAGAGAGGAATCCAAAACCGCTCCTCTACGAATAAGATTACATCTGGTCGGAAGTCGATCAAGCCGAGCATGCCAAGCAAAAACATTAACCTTAATCGGGATATATTTCACCCATCTCGTTGCATTAGTATCTGAAGGAAGAAGAATATCGTCTAAATGATCTAGCTTTAGAAAATGAGAACTTGTTCGTGTGACCTTTTAGTCGGGAGTAGGATTAAACCCATAACTTGTTTCTTTAAAAGCTCATCTTTATCAATCAACTATCCATTTACAATGTAAAAGTGATACCACTCAAACAATTGATATATGCACGAATAAGCTAGTCTGCCATGTTGATTTATAAATTCGGTAATAATTGCTCCTACAACTACAACTTTGAGCATGAATAATTGCTCCTACAACTACAACTTTGAGCATGAAACTTTTTTTTTTTTTTGGTTATTAGCTATCAACTATTGCAATTATCTACTGATAATTGTATCGTTACTTATGAACTCTGTTGTAAAAATCGGTCCAGGCGGCCGATTAATCCTGGCATAATCGCTGATCGCTCACTAAGCGTCTTGATTTATCATAATCGGCCTATTTAATCGTTTTGGTCAAAGATCGCTTAAAAATCGGTCAACAAACCGATTAATCGGACAAAATCGATCTATTTGGATTAATTGAACAAAACTGCTTAAAAATTGGTCAACAAAACCGCTTGAAATCAGACAAAACCGCTTAAAAATCGGTCAACAAACCGATTAATCGGTCAAAGATCACTTAAAAATGGTCAACAAACCAAGTAATAGCTATGTTTGACTTTGAACTTTGAAGAATTATGTATTATGTTTATATTTGAACACTTGAAATACTTGAACTTTGATGCATTATACTCATCTCATACATAAAATATAAAATAATATCTAAAATTACAATTTTGTGCATAAAAATCCAATCCGATTAATCTCCAATTAATCCCCGCCTAACCAATTAATCGCTAAGCCCTACCCGACCGCCTCACTAGCGCCTAGCGATTTTTACAACCTTGCTTATAAACACTCATTATAAGACATCTCAAAAACTTTATTAATTGCAAAATGATGGAAACGACTTACGCAATTAAATTGAGGTGAATCAAATAATGCCCATTTTTTTAAGCGATAAAATAAAAATGGTCAAAGATAAAATAAAGACATTCAATTGAACAAAAAGAATAAATTCATGGCTTAATTAAATTGAGGTGAATCAAATAATGCCCATTTTTTTTATTAGTTGTTCTATTTTGACTTTAGAAGTCAACAAACTCTTATTTATTTATTTATTTTTTTGAACAGAACAAACTCTTATTTATTTTGCTAAAAATATGTCATTCTAAAATAAATTATTTATAATCTGACTCCCCTAACTCTGAACATATATACATAATAGATCCAATGTGAAATCTTCACATGTATATATGATATCTTTTATAATTTAACAATTAAGAATAAAGCACCTAATAAAAACCAAATTAATAAACTTTTGTTCTTTTTAGAGTGAACTACAGAAATAGCCCGTGGTTTATGCTCCACTGGCACTTCTAATCCTATAAGAATATTTTTCTTTCTGATTTCAAATAGTAATAGCTTAGGGGTTATTTGTTTTTTAAGAGGCTCTGAATCTGAATCTGAATCGCACATCTGAATCTGAGGCGTAAATGTCTGAATCTCACCGCGTCTGAACGGGAAAAGAAAACTCATGTTTGAACCGCACATTTGCTTGCTCGTACTAATTTTTTTTTTTTTTTTTTTTGTGTCAACAAGAGGCAACAAGCATTCAGACACCCCTCTTAAGTCTAGACCATTAAGATCTTACTGCCTCTGAACGCGTCTGAACGGAAAAAAAAAACAAACAGTCTGAACGACCAAAATGTCTGACCGCGTCTGAACGGTTCAGATTAAGAGGCTGTTATGAGCCTCTTAATGAAAAACAAACACCACCTTAGAGTCTCTTTCACAGTCTCATTAAGAAATGCACACGATATGCAATTCTAAATTAGATGCAATCTTGACAAAAGAAATATCACGGTTTCTTTTTCGTTTTAGGTTAATGTAATCTGGTTTTATATATAAGAAGGTTGTGAAGAAAAAGATCAACGGCTAACAAAGTACTAAAGCTACACGACCATGCTCAAGAATGACATGATGTTTTTTAATAGTGGGTTAGGTCATTGCATAGAACACCATTGGATCCTAAAACTACTATGAATAAGACCGGTTGTAATAAGGAGACTCCAAGATCACATTCATCACCGTCACATCAGCTGCCACATCAAATTTCTCTTTCTACAACCAATTTAGTGTAATAAGACAACCAACTTTACCGCTAAAATATATCCCACTTAAAAACCTATATACCCACCATAACACACACACACACAGAAAAAAAACACACAATTGAAGACTCGGTCGTCCACAAGACCGAGTCTTCATTTTTGAAACTTGAAGACGCATGCTCTTTTGGAGCCGTAATAAGCTAGACATGTGCTCCTTTTGCCATGTAGGACCAAGACTCGGTCTTGGAAGGATGGAATACAGTGCCAATTAGGCAAATGGTTGCCACTATTAATTGTCGTCAAGCATGGATGGAATACAGTGCCATCGATTACTTGAAGCCTCCCTGCCATGACCACGCACCATTTAGTAGGGCAGAGCATCGTGTCAAAATCGAACCGAACTGACAAAAATCGAACCGAATCAAAAACCGATTTTGTGAAAAACATGAACCGAGAACCGAACCGAAGTGACTCGCTTCGGTTCAGTTTTGTGTCGTTCCGTTCGGTTCGCTCTGGTCTATATAGCTTAGGTGTGTTTTTCTCGGTTTTGGCTCGAATGGAACCAAACCGAAATATAAAATCAAAAACCGAACCGAATATGGTCGTTTCGGTTTTGGTCAGACCGGCTCAATTTGGTTTTTTTGGTTCGGTTTGATTTTTGGTCTGTTTTGCTGTGTCCATTTAGACTACTTATTGTACATGTAATCAAAAATTTTAAGCATTTTACTTCCCATTTTATAGCGGTTAACAACAACTAGACCTAATTGTTACAAAATATATGAGATATGGAATTTAAGTGACTAAATATGTCCATCACATTATAGACTAAGTACCGTTATCGTCATTCAGCCAACTTTGAAGGTGAGTGTTATCAGCCAGGCTATACCAGCAAATATGAAGGTATATTGTGTTCCAAAAGTAGATCCCCTAAAGTGGATGTGTTCATTGATTCCTTAATAATTGTTTACACATTAATAAAGTAGCAAAAAGTAGGAACTAGTTAAGTACAAAATGGTAGTATATTGTATATACGTAGTATGTATATATATGCCTACATGGTGCATGTACTGATGTACATTTACAGATACATTACATACATTGTTATTCTTAGTAATAATTGAATAGCCTTTGTAACAAGTATTTGAGGTAGTTCAAAAGCATTTTAACACGTAATTTAGGTCATTAGGCGGACATGCATTTTAAACATGTATTTAAAGTCGATACATGTATTTAAGGTGGACTTGCATTTAAAACATGTATTTAAGGTGGACTTGGTTCAAATATTTTCAACATTTATATTTTATAATTAGTTCAAATGAATCAAAAAAAAAATACAAAAAAAAATACAAAAAAAATAAATAAATAAATAAAATGGCAGTAGTCCCGTGGTTTCGATTTTGTGATGGTAGTTCAATGTTGTAATGGCTAGGGAAATTAGTTAACTATTGTTGAATAATGGTGCTTCTGTTTACAGCCTTGATTTGGGTAATTTAATGTAACCAACTAATGCGTGTTACGAGTTAGTTTTCGTAAATTTTGCTTCATTGTGTTCCTAGTCTTTTAAGTATTTAGAGTTCAAGAAACTTTTGCGCACCCGAGCACTTGTAATCTTTGTTCAACTATCGACTTTACCTGTTCATTTTTAAAAGATTAGTAATAAGTTATTTAAACACAAGTAACCAACCAAAATAGTTCTATACCATCCGTAGTACCACGACACACAGTCACTTGGCTCTTTTATCACTTGGCTCTTTTAATTAAATAAGATCGTTAAACGTTTAAATTCATAGTCCTAAGACTGGTCATAATGAGACCAAACAATTCGGTCGGTTGAGCCATTTCGAAAGCATCTTCCCCCATATGAAGACCGAACCACCCCTCTTAAGTTTTGGTCGCCTAGATGACCGAAAGAAATTTTTTTTTTTTTTTATTATTTTTTTATGAGGTTGTTTTGGTTGTTATTGCGGTCTATTTACTACGAGCATTTGATCATGCAATTGGTTTATCTGAGTTAGCGCTGAGATAGCAGGGCAGTTTGGTTAAGTTTGTGATGTTGCTACTAGCTATCAGTCTAAAGAGAAATTGTTCACACGAAGCTTCTTGATTTTGGCCATAAACTACAAAAGTCAAATATAAAAAGCCCATATTTTCAACATGCATTTAAGAAGACGGTGATGAATTCTAATAAGTCAAATATGGCATTTAAGATGGATAGGGAGGTCATATTTCATGGTCAAAGTTCATACTTAAATATGGAAAAAAATAGAAAAGTTTCAAAATACTACGGAGTATATCTGATCAACTTAAAATACTTGATTTTTATTAAAACAACCGGTAACTTCAAATCCAATACCAAAGAACTATACGTGGTGTTCGAAAGTGCATTTCCAAAAAATACAATGGCATTACGAAAGTAAATAAACATATCATGCATTCTACATTCTAATGCAAATTGTCGTCTCTTTCACATTCTTCGTTAAATTTATTACTTGCTAAAACACTAAAACTGATATGAATTGTCGTCTCTTTCACATTCTTCGTAGGATGCAAAAGGTTGAGTACTCAAGTCTCGTAGGCCTAATTGATAATGTGCACAAGAGGTTGTTGGTTCAAGTGTCATTTGTTGCGAGATATGTGTATAAAAACCAGTCTTTAAAATTTTTCAAGATATTTCTAATTTTGCTACACTATTGAAACCATGATTGCTATAGCTGAAATTGCACTGTGTTACATTGAACAACCTTTAGCCGATACTTGACTGAATTCATGTTCAACCTATGCTCTACCTATTCCTAGGAACTTTGAAGACTTTTATTGCCCAAGCTTATTGCCAACGTTATATGTATGACAATAATTCCGCTTTTATTTTTGTAAGTAACTAACCAAAACTTCCGACTTTGGAGTTAAAATACTACATCCATATACCATAAAAGTTTTAAATGCACGTATTCGTACACCATGAATTTA
This sequence comes from Chrysanthemum lavandulifolium, assembly GCA_022545495.1. Classification (NCBI taxonomy): domain Eukaryota; kingdom Viridiplantae; phylum Streptophyta; class Magnoliopsida; order Asterales; family Asteraceae; genus Chrysanthemum; species Chrysanthemum lavandulifolium. The sequence continues at coordinate 256,637,694 of CM040239.1, forward strand.
CTTCAAACAACTTAACACTAACTATAATTATTCATGATCACATTCACTATGATGGCCATCCATTTATGCAAGTCTTCTTATATCCATGAACAAACATCGTCAAATGGTCTAGTGATAATTAAGGTCTTTGGCTTTTAAACAAGAGGTCAAGGGTTCAAATCTCGTTATATGTATACATTTAAAAGTGGTCAGGAAAGGGTCGGAAACGATCACGGAATTAACCCGATGAAGTCGCGTACATCTAATTTAAAAAGGTTTTCCCTCCCCGAATAACATGAACAGAGAAAACTATATCCGTTTACTTGTTTCGTATATCCAAGAACGATGATAAATGATGTCAAGTATCATCAAGGGTTAAATGTATACATGAAGCCAAAGATGAGAGGGTGAAAAAGAAATTGCAAATGAAGGCGTATAGGAATGGATAATGATGTGCCAATATACGGTGATGGTAGCGTATAAATGCAGAATAATAAGTATATTTAAGGACAAGTGGCAGGCTTTTTATTCATGACCTCAGAAAATGCACCAATTGCTGTTGCCTCACGCAATTAGAAACTCACTCTCATGCTTCTCATCACTGCTAGAAGTGGAAATGAGCCGAGCCGTTCGTGAAAAACTCGAAATCGGATCGGTAAAAAGCTAGAACGAGTCGAGTCTAAACGAGCACGAGCCCGAGTTCGAGCCTAAGTTGCGGCTCGTTTATTAATCGAGCTCGAGCTCGACTTTACATATAAAGCTCGTTTTGGCTCGCGAGCCTAAACGAGCCTAAAAGAAATTATAATATTTTAAGTATTAAACATATATAGGAGCCGAGCTCGAGCTTATTAACGAGCTCAATAAAGATATTATTACGAGCCGAGCTTGAGCTCGAGCCAAGATTTAACTTTTTATGGCCAAATTGCATAAACGAGCCGAGCCCGAGCCTATATAACATACTACGAGCCGAGCTCGAGCTTAGAAGTTAAGGCTCGAAACGAGCCGAGCTCGAGCTCGAGCCTTTTAAACTTAAACGAGCCGAGCTCGGGCTCGACTCGACTGTTTCCACCCCTAATCACTACTCTCTTTATCATTAAAAGAAATAAATAAAAATGAAGATACACATATTCATTACTGTAAAAACTACCAAGTAGTTTGTGTAAGTAACATTTAGTGTAAGGGTGAGCATATGACCCGAACGGACCGGACCGACCGAAGGACCGATCGGACCGAGACCGGACCGACCACATTCGGTCCGGTCCGCGGTCTCGGCTTTTGGGCTAATTGGTCTTCGGTCCGGTCCGGTCCGGACCAAAACCGATGAATTTGGCCTTGTTGGACCGGACCGACCGAAGGACCGACCGGACCGGACCGACCACATTCGGTCCGGTCTCGGTCTAGGGTTTATGCCGAAATCGGTTTTCGGTCCGGTCCGATCCGGTTTTTGGACCATGCACACCCTTAATTTAGTGTAAACAAAACAATAGTAAATGAGTGAAACTGAAAATTGATTGTGTTTTATACTCATACTTAGGCTATGAACAATCACGACATAGGACGACCTTAGTTTTGCCTGTCACATCAGCTTTTTTTTTTCAACTATTTGAGAAAGATCAAGTTGCCATAGTGGCGAACAAATTAATTTTAATTTTTATTTTTTAAATTCAAAATTTTTAAACAACAAATTTAAACTTCATTAGTAATAAAAAAACATTACATAATATCCAAATACCATTAAAAACATTACGTAAGCTATTCAAATTTTTTAAACAACAAAGTCTTCATCGTCATCGTTACTTGTGTCTTCGTCTTCACTCTTTTGATTGACTTCATTTCCACGATTTCCCCAAACATGTTCGACCAAATCAGCTTTTAAGTTTAGATGAGTTGTTAGGTCGATTATCTCCTGAGTAATTACTAACGATTGTTCATGCTATCTTAAGGGATCATGATCGCGGTGACCTTCATCTTCGTACCATGTAGGACATATCGCCCGAGCCTTGTTTCGAATGATCATATTATGTAATATGATACATGATCTTGGAGATCACGTTGCGACAGTCCTTGAGCCGAAACTTTAAGCATTTTTCACTTTTTCTTCAACACACCAAAAGCTCGTTCCACATCTTTCTTTTCTGCTTTGTACTTCCTCTTGTATAATATTCTTTTATCATCACCGGTGGGAGGATTTGAAATGGACTTAATAAGAACGGCCCATTCCAGATATATCTCGTTAGTAAGATAATATCCTTTTTTATAAGCTACATCGTTAACCTCGAATGGAAGGTCCGATGCTCTCCCATATTTGACATCATTGAAAACATGGAATCGATGTAAAACTTTAATGTCTTTATTCATCCCGGAGACACCAAAGAACGTATGCCAAATACATAAATCTTGGGAGACAATTGCTTCCAATAAAATGAATGGATGTGGCCGTGATCAACCCTAGCAAATTGACCTCTCAAACTATTTGCGCAATTCTTCCACTCCCAACCTGTATAATCAATACTTTTTATCATCCTAGAAAACCCATGCTTATGCTCGTGACGAGCATATAGTCACTCAAGGTCAGAATACGTGGGCTTTCGCAAAAACTCGGCACCATATAAATCCATGATAGCCGTACAAAAGTTATGGAGACAATCACGGGCTGTTGTTGCACCGATTTGCAGATCTCGTCAAGAGAATCAGGAACGACCGTGTATCACAATTGACGAATTGCGGCAATACACTTGATCAATGGGGGAAATACCAAGTGTGCCAGTGCAATTAGGATTTTGTTGAGAATAAGGAGAATAATCGGTTACATCTCGAACAATTTTTGAGAATAGTTCTCGGCTCATTCGGAACCGTTGACGAAATATTCTTTCCTCATACACTGGGTTTTCAGATTAGTAAGCCGCCACTAAACAATTATGAGCACCGTGATGATCCCTAGCTACGTGGGTTCGTCAGACTTTTGGCTATGACGTCGGTAATCGGCCCAAGCTGCTTGCGTAAACTCGCAAGCTCGGTCATAACTTCTTCTTCATCGTCGGAAGACGAATAATTAAAAATAGCTCGAAAAACGTAATTAAGAGAATGTGTATGAAGGTGTTGAGGGAGAATTGTTGTTTGGATTTGTGAATAAATGAAGAAATAAGTGAGGTATTTATAATATTGTAAAATTGGTAAAATAATGTTGCAAAAATCGTGAATCGGTAGTCGGGTGGTCGACCACCACATGGCAATGTAGTCAACAAATCGGGATTAATCGGTGATTAATCGGATTGGTTTTCCCGCAATTTTTGGTATTTCGGAGACCAAACTAAAAATCTTAACGATTACAAGCTGCTATGTTTCCAAACCTCAATAAAGGGCTCAAATTCGATTATGATGCCCATTATGCGTTATAAATGAAATATACGATCCCCAAATTAAGTAGAATGCTTTAAAAAAAATTAAATGACCGATTTGATCGATTTGGCCGATTTTTTACCGATTCAGCCGATTTTTTGACTGCTCAGTGTTGATTTTTTTCCTAGGCCGATTTTTCGACCAATTTTTAAAAATCGACAAGGTACTCGGCCGATTAATGATTAATCGGCCGAGTTGACCGATTTTTGCAACATTGGTAAAATTTTAAAAAAAAATTATATTTTATTTTATTATTCTTTTTATTTTTTTATTACTATTTTTAATTCAAACGGACGAATTAATAAAGTTTTTTTTTTTTTTTGAGTCGGTCGTTTACTTGACCAAGGTCCCCAAATGTTTGTCAACCGACCGGCCACAACAGCACGACCAAGGCTGACCGATCGGTCGACCGACGACGACCACAACCATTATACACAGCCTTAGGCTTATTGACTTATTCTCATGCATATTTGTATTTTACATGCTAGTTTTTAACCTCGTACATACACAGAGTTGTTAAATAATTTTTTTCTGTAAATTTATGTAAATATATTTTGTTTATATTTATGTAGTTATAATACTTGTACACACACTGAATTTTACATAAACTTTTCATTATTTATTATTATTGATTAATATCTTCTATATATATTTGTTTTACGAAGGATTTGTCCTTGTTTAACTCACATGATATTAAGGTTGATGTTGTTTAAACTTAACTATTGATATCATGTTTAATAGAACGTAATGATATTTAAAAAATGATTTTTTCTGTTAGAAATTAACTTTTCACATACACATCAAACCATAACACAAAGTAGCATATAGATGGAATTCTAGAGAGAGAAAGTTAGAGGTTTAGGGAACTTAGTGAGAAAGTGAAAGATATTATTATGAGCTCCAACTCTACCTTGGGAGGTAGAGTATTTATAGTCTTACAAAATCGCCACACTTTGGGTCGTGGATCGAGGCATACAATGGGTAAAGACCCGTCAGTCCTCCACGGTGTTACTTAACTAAATTACTACTTAACTTAAAGAACTACGACTACAAGCTTTCTAACGATTACATATACTTGAGGTGACCGACTCTTTAATACTGGAATTTCTAATTCCTAACAATCTCCCAAGGAGGTCACCTCAATAATGCACCAAAATCACAAAGAATACAAATAGATATAACATTTAACAATTGATCTTGCATTCTTGATGTAGTCCTTTGCTCCAAGCTCGTAGTCATTGATTCTTCACATTGCATGTTTGGTTTTTCCAAGTGGAGGTCTTTTAATGATCCACGTGATTATAAGTTTGAGCCATCTTTGGAGATCATCGGTTGTCAACAATCTCGACACATCCTTTGTGGTGTTGGTATTTTGTGATGTTGTGACTTTGGGACCGACATGCTCACATTCGGATCATGATATCTTCTCATCGAGTAGCGGAAGCATTTGTTGAATCATGATATTGGCGTGCGTGGCGAAGCATGGAGTGAAAATATCGAGACATTGATGCACTTATCATGATTTCTTTTGAGGCGATGTGTAGTGTGAGCATGCGGCTATGGATTGACCGCTTCATTACGATCACCGCAAGCGTCGGGTGTACCAGATACAACAGATTAGCAATAAATCGCACGAAAGTGTCTTTGATCACTTCGTTGAATTGAGGTACACGCCCACGGTTCCCGTTGATCAAGACAAGTACGCTGTGATCGGTAGGATTCCTAAGAATCTCCTTGATGGGGTTTCGCATTTGTTCTAGTTGTTCTCAAACCCGAACGTCTCAAAGAAGACAACACGGAGTGAGTGAACCAAATAATTTTAAGTCCATCGATTGATGAAAAGAGATTTGAAAACAATCGTGTATTGCTCAATAGAAATTGTTTTTGCAATACAACGAAGGTTTTATTGAAAATCAATTATCAATCATAAAAATACCTTTTGGTTTGAAAAATGAGTACACAATCAATGTGCTAAAGAAAAGAGTTTATTACGCACAACGACCGGTTTTCAAAGGTATCCGTCGATCCCTAACTCGAACGAGGATTGATTCAAGAAATTGAATCGCCCCATTTTTCATTCGGTTGTCACATGGTTGATCCATATAATAGATCTCACATGCCACCTACCGAGAGCTTGTTTGATGTTGGCTCGAAGGCTTTCCATCTTCATTGTGAATGTGTAAACACATCACTCGGATGTTTCGCAATACCACAAGGATAATGCGTAGGACTCAAGATATAATCTCTTTCCACATTGTGTGAAAGAGAGTCTTCATTGAAAGTGTCCTAATGAGATTTATTGATGATCTCGTGGCTCTAGACTCAATTTGTGCATATTTGGATCCTATAGCGGAGACTAGGGAGAGGTCTCCTTCTTGATATCAACAATCTCTAAGAGAAAGTCGATAGATAATGTCGGTTCCTTGTGAGAATGAAACAAGTCCTTTTAAGAGGAACTTGAGTGGTTTGGAAAGTTGAAGTGCGATCGTCCTTTGGGTTCATGGCGTCTTGTCTTCAATACCGATGTTACCATCGGTAGCATATGAAGTGAACCCGGTTTACCCTAAGGTTGAATAAATGGAGGGCTATTTGTTTTCACCCTTTTCTCATTCAATTCTTTTAATTCTTCAACCCCTTGATGCTTACCAAGACTTCATAGCTAGAACCTTGTTGGGTTTATTCGATTACTAGCTCGATCTTAGTCCGCACTCTTCCCATATCTCATTTTCTCCTTTTATCATCATACCTAAGGACTTCTACACTAACTAGTGGATTGTCCTCGGTAGATCCCTCCGGTTACAGCGGATCATGGAACACATACCTAACCTTATCATCCTTATATCACCGTACATAAAGTAAAGTTGGTCGGTCTATTTGGTATTGTTCATCCGCCATTGGATCCAATAGAAACCATTTGAAAATCAATTCGGATACTTGTGATGTATTATCAAAGCATTTTGTACCGAATTGTTTTTGATATTTTAGAACGAGAACTCCCCTCAACATGTGCATCAAGTATTTGAAAAATGTTAAGCACACGGAGGCAAGAGAAAGAATTAACTTCTTTGATTACCATTTTCTAAAAGATATCAACATCACTTCCCATATCAAATCAAGTAAATATGGCATTTCCGGGAAGGATGAGGTTTCCATGAATTTGCTCCCCCTCAATATGTGCCTCGAGGTTTGAAAAGAGTTTTGCACATACTAGAGGGAACCTGCACATTGGGATGAATGATCACGTTTCAAATCAAAGGTTTAAGATAGATGCTCCCCCTCAACATGTGCATGAAAATTTGAAATCGTTTGTCACATGTGGGCAGGATAGCATGTACATCCGTTTATAACCATTTACCTAATTATCAGTTTAAATCTAATTTAAATCACACATTCTCCCCCGATCACACTTATCAAATCATTTGAGATTTGTGATCTCGTATAGATTTAAATTGATTTTGAAAGCTTTTAAGGAGAATTGTGACATGATTGTGAAAGCGTTTGAACTGATAAGGATCGGGTTTTAAGACTTTAAACTCCATTTATAAAACATGCATGTATATCTTTTGAAAACAATTTAATGCCAAATAACTTTTTATTTAATTGAAATCATTCTCCCCTCAATCAATGACGTAGGTTGTTGATTGAGAGATAGAGATTTTGACAAATAAGTCACGATGATTATCAAAAATAGAGATTGAGTTATTTTTCAAAGCATTTAGTTTTCGTGAGATAGGAGTTTATAGAATCGAGCATAGGATTTGAAAACATGGTAAAACATGGCTCTGTTCTTTCTTTAAAACCGGTTATTGCTGAATATGACAATAAACCATTTCTCTTTCTCTCAAATTTTTTTTTTTTTTTTTTTTTTTTTTTAAGAATTCGAACAACATCTAAAGTCCCGTGTCATTCTTTGAATGATGACACAAAGACCGTAGATATAATCGAACCGGAAGAAACATGACAAAATGACAATATTTTTGAAGAATTTTGAATTTTTCAAATTTTATGGATTTTGAAAGTTTTATATTTTTCTATTTGATTTTTAATGGTTTTATAATTTTGTATTTTGTTTTTCGAATAAATATTTACAAGAAATAGATGAAGATAGACCTTTACTCCTCGTCTTCCTCCACGAAGGCGTTTGAGAGTTTCGTTGAAGACTTTTCAAACCAAGGCGTGGAAGAATAAACTCAAACCGTTCTCTTGGAAGAGCTTTGGTGAAGATGTCCGCTAAGCGATATTCGAGACCTCACAAAATATAGTTCCACCACACCTTTTTCCACTTGTTCCCGATGAAATGATGTCGAATGTCGATATGCTTTGCTCTTGAGTGTTGAGCGTTGTTTCATGAGAGAACAATAGCACTTTATTATCACATCTGGAGGGATTTTGTTGAATTCAAAGCCATAGTCGGATAATTGAGATCTCATCCATAAGATTTGAGCACAACAAGATGACATGGCTATGTACTCGACCTGTAGAGGAAATAGAAGTACTCATTTGCTTCTTTGAAGACCACTCACAAGCTTATCACCCAAAACCGAGCACCTCCGCACGTGCTTCGACGTGTATCTTGACAACCCGCATGATCGGCATCTGCATAGGCCGTTAGTGACATACCGGTGTCCTTCGGTACCATAGTCCCATATTGATGGTTCCTTGGAGATACCGAAAGACCCGTTAAGCGCTTCAAGGTGCTTTTTAGTAGGCTTAGCACGGTATCTAGCACACATGCATCTGAGAGAACAAAATGTCTCGGTCTACTAGCAAAGTGAGATACATCGAGGATCCAATCATACTCCGATATTTAGTTTGGTCAATCATGATCCCCGAGAGGTCCTCATCTAGTTTGGTTCGGTCAATCATGGGGTGTCAAGAGGTCACTTGAATCAAATCCAAATTTCTTTAAAATCTACGTCGCATATTTAGATTGATTTATGAAAATGCCTCCGGGACTTTGAGAAATTTGTAATCCCAAGAAAATGACATTTGTCCCATCATTGACATTTGAAACTTTGAACTCATTTCATTTGAAAAACGATCACATTCCATTGGGTCATCGAGGCAAATATAATATCATCAACATAAATTTGAACATGAGTTAAATGTTTGCGACTTCACGGTGAACAATGTAGGATCAATGCTCCTTTCTTGAATCCGGTTGATAGAAGAAACTTTGACGATTGTATCATACCATGCCCTTGGAGCTTGCTTTAAACCGTAAAGAGCCTTCTTCAAGCGATAAGCGTGAGTAGGATGCTCTTGATTCACAAATCCTGAGGTTGGTCGGCGTGAGCGACTTCTTTAAGATCTCCGTTCGGAAATGCCGTCATTACATCCATCGATATACCACCATGTTCTTACTTGCGAAGATTAGCCAAAAGATTACGATTGCCTCGATTCGAGCCATGGAGCAAAAGATTCTTCAAAGTCTATACCCTCCTCTTGACGATATCCTTTAGCAACTAATCGAGCCTTGTTCTTCAACACATCACCATGCTCATCAAGTTTTACTTTGAAGATCCATTTTAGAGCTATAATCATAGCACGCTGGAGGCGGTACTAACTCCCATACATCAAGTCGATCAAACTCATGAATTTCATCTTGCATGGCATTGAACATTGTCTTCATTCATGGCGGTTTTAACATCTTTTGGTTCGATCTTAGATAGTACGGAGTTGAAGAAACACCATAAGGCATCGGTTGCGAGTTGCTTCGGGTTGATCTGACGAGAAGGATTTCCAATGATGTTGTCTAAAGGGTGATCGTGAGTCCATTTTCCGAGGTGTTCATGTGGCGGTTGTTGAGGAACCGAGGTAGGCGAGTCGATGTCTCCGAAGAAGATGGTTCGATGATGATTCAGAGTAGCAAATATGTTTTCAAATGGAGCATCTTCGAGGAGTAGCAAAGGGATTAACTTCATCATTGAGGCGAAACATTTCCATGATGTACATTTGAAGAATGATGATTTGTTGATGAGATCAAGGATCGGCAGCAGTGCTTCTTGACTTACGATATTGAGGACCGAAGGATTGACTTCATTCATCGGAATATGAGCATCCTACATTGTAGGGATCAAGACCTCATTAGTAGTAGACTCATACAGTTCATCAAACATTGGATCAAACAATTTCTTTACATCATCTTGGAAGGAGGTACATAAGGAGTTTCTTGAGAGGAGTTTGGAACAAGGGATGAACCAATGGGACTGTTTTGAAGTCGGGTCCTGTGGAATGTCCAGAGCCATTTGACCGGTCGACTCATCAAACGTAACATGAATTGTTTCCATGATATTTCGGGTTCTTTTGTTGTAGATTCGGTATCCCTTTTGTTTGATGCATATCCTACAAATACTCCAATGTCGACTTTGGCCCTAAGTTTGCCTAAGTCTTGACCTCATTAGTTGGATAACACAATGCACCGAACACACGAAGGGAAGATAGATTAGGTTTTCTGTTGTGGACAAGTTCATATGGAGTTTTTCCATGAATAGTGTGAATCGTGAACGATTTTGTGTGTAGCATGCGGTGGCAATAGCTTGACCCGGAGAAACATTGGAACCTTTGAGTAGATCGGCATTGTTCTAGCAACTTCAACAAGAGTGCGATTTCGTCTTTCAACTACACCGCTCGTTGAGGGGTTCGTGGAACACTTCTTTGATGGGCGATTCCAATGCTTTCATAGAATTCACTAAGTTGTTTGTTGACAAACTCGGTTCCATTGTATGCATTCGATAATTACGGCGGTTTTGTTAAGTCTAACTCTGCAATTGTTTGATGAGTTTGATGATGATATCGGAGTTTCATCCTTTGTCCTTAAGAACTTGACCGGTGAATCTAGAGTAATCATCAACCACAACTAACACATATTTCTTCCCAAAGATATTACGCACCTCATTGGTCCATAAATCCATATGAATCATATGAAGAACTTCGTGACAGAGTTAGTAGGTTTGGATTTATGGGCCAACATCTTGCTTTTTCCCAATTGACATCTTGAACAAAGATGATCCTTTTCATACTTTAGTCTAGGTAGACCTACAACTAAGTCCTTTTCGGAAAGATCGTTGATGGTGCCGAAGTTCAAGTGATTGAGACGACGATGCCATAACCATGACTTTGTTTTGAAGCCTTAGATAACAAGCAGATTGGTGAAGCTCTCATCACGTCATCGATAGAGATGGTGTAAAGGTTTGAGCCACGAGTTCCTTTCAGCAGTTCCTTACCATTAAGATCTCTAACAAAGCGGTATGTTTTCAAGGCTACTTCTAGATCGAGTCACGTAATTGACCAACGAGAGAAGCAGATTATGACCTAAACCTTCCACATAATACACTCGGAGATGACACTATCACCAACAACATAATCTCCATAACCCATAATAGCACCAAAATGATCATTACCAAATCTAATAGATCCGATGAATTTGCTCACGAAGTTCATGAGCGTGACCGGTCTCCAGGTCATATGCTTGGAGCGGCTGAGTCCGGTACCACGAGCGATTTGAACGATCCGCGGTTGAACATGAGACAAGAATGGATAATCTGGATAATTGGGATCCCCATGCAAGAATGGGTTCCATTTGGTTAGTAGCAACAGTTGGAACACCCACATCGAAATAGAAGCATTCACATCAGACGGTGAGGTAATGGAATCATTGTGAGTAGATGCAATACTAGTGTGCATATTAGCCTTGTTTACGCATGTGACCACTTTAAGGGAATAGTTCTACCAAGAGGCATCCATTTTCTAGTGGGCATTATCGATTGGTCTTATGACCAATGTGTATCCAATAAAACCTATTCTGCTGAATGTTCTTCTGTGGGTTTCCATTGTTTTCTAACTTTCTTTCGCTTTTGCCTTTTAGCCTTTTTAGCATGAATTTTAGCATTAACAATATTAATCGGACAATTAACATCATTAGGCAAAACATTGACATCACATCCATGATTAGAAATAGAATTCAAGCAATCATCGATACAAGTTTTGCAAATAGTATCGTAATTGAATTAATTACAAGACGCCTATGGCTAATACTAGAATCAACACGATTCGTTTTATTCGATTCAAACTTAAGGTTCCTAGATTGTTCTTCTACTTTCTTCCAAAGGCACATTCTTAGCTTGAGAGGTCCTATCATTCCTTGTATTGTCTTGAGACTTTGACCGCTCCCTTTAATGTCACCGATTACTCGTAGTAGGGAATGGGAACATTAGTTTGTTTTACTACTCTTTGCACCACCTCTTTAGATGTCTTTGGGATCGAGCTACATGCTTGGTGCACTAAGGCTCACTTTCTTAACACTAGAGGTTGGGATTAGCACTCCTAGAAGGCACATTTGAGTTCACTTTCCTAGCATTGATGGATCTAGAATCGAACTACTCAATGGTACACTACTCCTCACATTCAAAACATTGGGAGTCGATTGCATATCATGTTTGGCCTTAGGCATTGAGCATGGAATCAAAGGGTTAACTCTCTCACCTAATGTCTTTGGGCATATTGTGATCAAACATTCTAAGATTTCTTGAGATCGTTTGGCATATAAGCATGCATGTCCAATTGCATTATCATGAGGTTTCTCTAGCTTATCCTCTTCAACAATCTCACGCAGCATTCTAAGCAATCCTTAAGGGATGAGAAATATGTTTGAATGGCAAGTTTGTTGTTCCTTAGATGAGGGGACATATGTCACGGATAAAGCATATTTATTACTAGAGCGAACCTTAGATACAACATTCTCCTCATTGATCATTGGCATTTTCCTTTTACACGACTCTTGATTCTCGATTTCCTTTTGCAATGAAGTTATTTGTTCGTTGTTTTTGTTACGAGTGACTTTAATTGATTCAAACAACTCATTGAAATGACGTTTAACCTTTTCATTTTCTTCTAGAAAACTTTCGTTTTCCTTTTGTAAAGCATTTACTAGGTTTTGAAGATGAAACGTTTGAGAATTCGAGAATCTAAAGAAGGAGGCATTTGGGAGCTGTCATATTGTTCGTTTGGCCCTTTAATTGAGAGATTTGGGCTTTCAACTTTCGATCGTGTTGCACCGAGCTTGAATACATTCATCACGTTTGTTAATTTGAAAAGCGCATCAAACTCGGAGCATCCGAAGATGTCTTGATATTTGAAGTTTTGACATTTTCTTTGAGATGTTGATATTTTAGTTGTAAATTAAAATACTCAACTTCTAGTTTAGAAAAATGTTTAACCAACGTGTCGTGATCATCCGTTCAATTTTCTCGTTTAGTTTAGAATTAGTTTTTCAAGCTCAATGACACGATCATGGGAGACTTTGAGACCGAGATAATTCATGAAATTTGGAAGCATTAATAGAGCAATTTGAAGCGTTGAAAAACACATCTTGAGCAACACATTCAAGAATAAGATTCTCATTTAATGTATGCGAGTTCTTTCTCTCAATCTCATTATATTTTAGTGCACGCTCATAATCACTAACTTCAAAGAACCATTGCATCAAATTCCTTTTCCATACCCTTAATATCGCCTTCTACCCCTTTTAAGACTCTCAAAGTGATCTTTTAGAAGTTTAAAGAAGGGCATGACCTCGATTAAATAACATTCTTTCATTTGTTCAAAACCTCTTTCACCTTGATTATACCATGGGAGTGATCCTTTTCTTGCAAGTTTTCTCAAAATCAACAAATAGTTGGAATATAACGTATTGGCTAATTAATGTCTTGCTTTTAGTGGCAATTGTTCTAGGTACAAGATGCATAGGTGTATTAGGAGGATACACAGCTGTTGCTCTAGGCATTTTCCGAAGGGAGGGTTTGTTTCTACAATATTTTCGGCTTTCGCTTATCTAAATCCATTTTCCGAAGACTTGTTCTGGAGTCAACAAAGTCTCGAGGCTTAAACTTGTTCAAGGAAATCTAGTTTTCCTTCTTGTAATCATGAGGAGAGAAGATTATGTTTTCTCTTTGCATTTGGGATCATTTTGCTTCTTATTCATCTTTTCCCTAGTGATTTCATTTAATATCTTATCTTCCTCGGGCACTCAACGCAACTAGGTTTCGCCTAGGTTTAAGGACTTCATTACCATCATAAATTACCTTATGAGCATTTCTAGCCTTTTAATTACCTCTGGATTTGGTTCCTCTACAAGGGGAACGCTATGCTTATCGCTTAGAACTCTATGCTTAGTGATCATGTGAGCAGTCTGAATGGTGTTTCCTTGTAAATACAACTTGTTTTCAAGTTTGTTTTTCAATGTTTTCAGATTAGAAAAATCTCTCAAGAGTTTTGATTCCTTTGCATTAAATTCTTGCTTAAGCATTTTCACATTTTCTTGAAGTTCTTGTTTTTGCTTAATGTTTTAGAAAGTTTTTCTTGCAAGGAATTTAATTCTTGTTTCAATACTTCTCTCTAAACTTACTTTTTCTAATTCTTGTACTCACTTGGACATCCATTTCCTCGCTCACGAGTGGTCAACTCAAATTTTGCCCGTTGTTCATAAATAGCAACACGCTCCTTATAGGCATTTAGTTCGTAAATTATGGAATCATCAGGAGCACATGCAGTGTATTCATCAAAGACATAGTCATTGTTGATTGCAGAAGATGCATCACTTGGTACAACTTCACTTTCACTTTGTTTCACGTATTGATCGTATGGGACAATGTTGATATTACCCATATTTTCAATATTTGATTCAATAGTTTCAGTTGGTTGTACTTTGTCATGCATCTGTTGCACATCAGCATCATCGTATAGCTTTAATACCTCAGAGATGAGTTTGTCCTTGGATGGGCCAGCTTGTGGTGAAGAAGTGATCTTGGGAGAAACCATTGGAGAGATGCTAGCCATAAAGATTGTGTGTGTGATGGGTCCATCATCTACATCGAGTCGTAAGCATCACGGTCGGCGACTTGAAAGGCATTCGATGATTGTGACCTATCTCCCGAATAGGCCGCTCATCCACATCTCGCATCATAGGTCTTGGCATTGCCTCAAGAAGAAACAAACAATTCCTCTTCATCCAACGCAAAGCACCATTGTCCCGAGCTTGTGCCAAGAACATCTTATCTACGAAATAATCGGCGATTCGAGGACGCTTTGAGATGTGCGCCTTGCAATGTGACCTTCACCACCAGTTGTAGCATTTGATTGGCTTAGGTTGACCTTGGTTACCATTTCTTCCTCGATTCGGTTTCCAACATAACCTCTCCCAGCTCCACCTCTTCCCCGATCATCTGTCTTTCCGAACTGGTTGCACCATGATCCTTCCATCTTTAACAAATGGCTTGATTATGTGGGTTAGATGCGATTCGAGGTTGTTGTTGGTTTGTGGGAGAGTTCATGTTTTGACTAATGAGAAGAGCTAGTTGATTGATGATGTTACCCACGTGCATCAAAGATCGGCTTGTTTGAACATGGGATCGGGAATGAGTTTGTGATTACCATTCCCAAGGGTATGACTTGTGATGCTTTGGTTGTGATTCCAATGTTTGAGTAGAAGGTTGTTGAGTCATTAGACGAGCTTGTCTCTCCTCGGTTGGTTTTGAACCGATTGAGAATCAATTTTTCAAACATGGCATGTCTCTCATTCAAGGAGGAAGGCATAGAGTTGCTCATAGTTTGTATTCTTCAATCCTTTAGTGAGCTTCACAATGTGACAAACTTGTGCCATTCGGGATTCATGTTGTTCACAAACTTTGAGTTCAATGAATGTTAGGCATAGTCATTCGATGTTCCTCATGTCATTTACTAACTTATGGAATCTCACATAGTACTCATAGACACTCTCATCCGGTTTCATCTTGAAGTGCTCAAATTCGTCATAGAGTTGGGATTCTCTGTCTTCCATAGTTAATTCGAGCACGAGAGAAGCATCTTAACATTATCCCAAATGACCTTTGCATCGGTGTTATGATTGATCGACTTGTAGATGTCTTTAGGAAGACCTTGAAGAACAATGTTTGAAGCCACGATATCTCGCATCGAATCTCTTTTTCTCCTTATCATCAAGCTCATCATACATCTTAGGTCATCCATTCCGTGGCAGAGTACCATCTTCATTAGTATCAAGTATGTCTCTAGTCGTCTCAACACGATATGGTCCTTCATCAATGGATTTGAGAATGTTGACACCATTTTCCTTTCCAAGGCAATACAATCGATTCGTTGAGCCCAAGAATCGTGGTCGATTCATCAAGCATGGGTGGGCGAGTATCCGAGCCACCGCTTGAACATCCTCGCAACAGATGGAGATGACGGAGGAACGTTGGTAGACATGTTAACAGTTATGCGGGATTTTATAACTCTATGATTAAACCGGAAATAGATTCTTTCACGGATTTTACTAAATCAAGAGAAAACCGTAAACAATCACTCAAGTCGCTAGGTGATAAAGCTCTAAGTCGCTAGAAACAAATCCACTAAGTCGCTAGCAATTAATTCGCTAGGCGTACCAAGTCGCTAGAATCCCAAGTCGCTAACGGAAAAACAAGTCGCTAAGTAGTAACTCGCTACGGACCAAGTCGCTAACCAAATTTTGGCGAGATTTGCCACACAAGTCGCTAGAAACACAAGTCGCTAAAGAGCAACTCGCTACGGACCAAGTCGCTACCATTAAGTCGCTACCCGTGGTGGAGATTCCACTACTTGTACTTTAACTCGCTAGATCTAACTCGCTAGATTTAACATCAGAACTCGCTACAATTTTGTGAAGCAAGTCGCTACAAAGAAAACTTATCCGTGAACTAACTCGCTACCATGAAAACCATATAAACATCACTTTTCAATCCAAAACAACCCAACCAAGATGATTCAAGCTTACCAAATGAAAACCTAAACACTTTTGATGATTCTAAACATAAAAGTACCAACAAAATTCAAACTTTAGCACAAGAGATCAACCAAATGATGCAAAAACCACTAAACTTTTTCAAACTCAAAACCACCTAAAACCACTATAAATCCAAAGATGTGCAAGATATGATCTAACCATGGCTCTTGATACCAATTGTTAGAAATTAACTTTTCACATACACATCAAACCATAACACAAAGTAGCATATAGATGGAATTCTGAGAGAGAAAGTTAGAGGTTTAGGGAACTTAGTGAGAGAAAGTGAAAGATATTATTATGAGCTCCAACTCTACCTTGGGAGGTAGAGTATTTATAGTCTTACACAATCGCCACACTTTGGGTCATGGATCGGCATCTGATGGGTAAAGACCGTCCGTCCTCCACGGTGTTACTTAACTAAATTACTACTTAACTTAAAAGAACTACGACTACAAGCTTTCTAACGATTACATATACTTGAGGTGACCGACTCTTTATACCGGGAATTTCTAATTCCTAACATTTTCTGATATCTTTATTTAATAATCTTGTTAATATTTGTTTATATTATTAATATTTCATTAGTTGTGGGGTTGTGACTTCATTTTACTATTTATATTCCAGTTAATAATAATTTTAGTTGTATTTAATTTTTAAACCCGTGTACCCGCGAGTTAAAATTATAAAAAAAATAACATTAGTTTTTATTGAACGTAATTAGTAAATAAAATATATATCTTCACTTGGCCTCATAAGAATAATAATATATTGTATACTTTTAATCTCGTGTATCAATTTATATATCACAATAACTCATGTTTTTATTTTGATATTTATAACTTTATGCGTGTATTCTAAATTATTATATATGATATTTATAAATAATAACAACAAATATGTTGTTTTTAAAAAACAATAATAAAGTCTATGGATTGTTTATTAAATTTAAAAAGTTATTAAAAACACTTGTAAACTCATATGTTTAATTAAGTCTATATAATTTATTTAAAATTTAACACATAAATTATATTAATTACTATTTTTTTATTATTTTTTTTCACAAAATCGACGCATGTGTTTTTATGCATATTTATTTTGGTGTGTAAACTCTAAAATACATACATTTGGTTTGCCCATTTTTACAACATACATTCCTGTCAGAAAAGTTGGGACATATACATCATCCCTCAATAAACATTAGGCATTATACATATCTGAGGACGAATGAAAAAAACATTTTCCCGTTATCTTCTAACGTGGATATAACATGAGAAAAATATTTGCACCATTCGTCCTCAGTAATATATAATGTCTAACGTTTATTATTATTTATTAATTTATTTATTATAAATTTTTTTTGTTTTATTATTATTATTATTATTTTTGTTATTATTGTTATAATTATTCTAACTAGTATTATTATTAATATTATTTTCTTTACAAAACCGTACCCTAACACACCCATTTATCTTTAGTTTTTTCAAAGAATAGAAAACCTAAATCAAACCTCATATTCAGATTCTTCAACCTCATTCGTTTATCAAATTTTAACTACTTCATTTTGAAAAATGAATAGGTTGATACTTGACAGAAGAATGATGTTGGAAAATATGAAGATGGAGTGAGAAGATGTTTAGATTTGGGTTTTATGTTATTTAAAGAAAATAAAAATAAATGAGTGCTTGGGTTGGATTTTGTAGAGAAAAAAATAATAATAAAATTAAAAATTAAAAAATAATAAATAAAATTAAAATTAAAATTAAAATTAAAAAATAATAATAATAATAATAATAATAATAATAATAATAATAATAATAATAATAATAATAATAATAATAATAATAATAATAATAATAATAATAATAAAGCGTTAGACATTATACTTCTTGCGAGATTTAACGTTGTAAATATTTTCCTTCATGTTAGATCCACATTAGAAGATAACGAGAAAATATTTGCGTTCTTTCGTACTTAGAGGTGTATAACGTCTCACGTTTATTGACGAATAAATATATATGTCCAAACTTTTCTGACAGGGATGGTGTGAAAATGGTCAAACCACATGGATGTGTTTTAGAGTTTATTCTATCCTGATGGATGAAATTTAGATGAGATTGACCAAATTAAAACTAGTTTTGACTCTCATTAGTTAATAAAAAAACTAGTTAACTTTTCTTATTATATAAAAGATGTAACAGTGCAAGGATGGATTATTGTGGTAAAATTATGTTAGCTTACTTGTTTTACATGTCACTTTTGATACATAACAAATAAAAAATCTGAATTTGTAAGATTTTTTTAATGATCTTATAATTAATAATGATACTTACAAAAGAGCAATATAGATCTCAAAAGATTGTTATAAACTTAAATAATAATTTAAATAAATGAAACTATTTTTATATGATATGAGCAATGATGTATAGACTTAATGGTATGCCTAAAAAAAGACTCTAAATTGAGTTGCTATTATTGGATTGTTGAAATTAGAAGTGGATCCTCCTGATGTCACAAACCAGAGGATGACACCTCAGTTTACTTAGGTCTCTCTTTAGACCTCCCAATTAGGCCTCTTTATCATTTTAGATGGTATATTCTTTACTTTAAACCTGAAACCTAAAATATTATGGAATATTTGACACACAGCTTCACCATTTCTTCGGGGTTTTTTTTTTTTTTAACCATAACTACAAATTATTTAAATAAAAAACATATCCCATGAATAATGAGCGTCGGCTTAAGTAAACCTTGAGTCAACATTGAGTTACTATTTCACAACGATAAAATAGAATCATTGATACCATGTCATGTGGTCCTTTATTTCACAACTGTTAGTACCTTCAACTCTATATATAATACCACACACACATAAACACCTCAAAACACACACTACTAACACAACACATCCACAACATTTTTACGACCTCTATGGGAAACTGTCAAGCTATTGATAATGCAAGTTTAGTCATACAAAATCCAACCACAGGAAAATCTGAAAGGCTATATTCCAACATATCTGCTGCTGAGGTTATGAAACTCAACCCTGGCCACTATGTTGCTTTGCTTTTGACTACTACGTTGTACTCTTCACGACCACCTTCGGTTAGTGACGTCACTGGTAAGGAAAAGAAGGCTGAAGGTGACGTCATCAAGAAAGTGCAACAGCAGCCGTTGAGGATAACCAGGATTAAACTTCTTAGGCCTACTGAGAGTCTTACTGTTGGGCATATTTATAGACTTGTTACAACACAAGGTATGTTTGTTTTTTATGGATTTAAAAATCTTGAGTTTGAAATTTTTTTGTTAGTGTAACTTTTTTTTCTTCATTAAATGGTTAGAGTTTTTTTTGTTTTTGTTTTTTTGTTGTTGTGATTTTGGTGGTTAAAAGTATTGTTTTTAGGTTAATATGTTTAGTATTTGGTTTTCTTGGTAACAAGGAAAAACAGGATACTTTTAACACAACTTATTATGACCTAAATGTACTATAGATGATAAATAAGATAGAGCAAAATGAAGAAAAAAATGTAAGCACCTTGCAGTTTTGTTTTATGTATAGTAGTAGCCCTTAAGAAAAGGTGTTTGGTACAGCTTTTTAAATTGCTTATCTTTTAAGTTTTAAACAACTTAAGTTTTAACAGTACACAAGCTTTTAGGGTTGAAGCGTAGAGTCATTTAAGTGAAGAAATAATTGTGTTTAATTAGCTATGGTTAAAAATATTTATTGCAATTTATTGTTTTGCCTAAGCCACATGACGCTCCCTAGAACAATTTATATAAAACAAACATTTACAACTTGTTTTATGTACGGTATAATTTTTAAATGTAATATTAAATTGCAATAAGCAGATTTAATAATTATTTTTGTTCGTATATTTTACAGAGGTGATGAAAGGATTAATGGCTAAGAAGAACAGCAAAATTAGTAATAATATTACTAAACTCAAACCTTCAGAACAACCTACTGGAAAACATGACCTGGCAGCTGTAAGATCTAACCACCCAGAAAAAACCCATCAGCAGGTAAATATCTGAATATTTATTAAATATTTTTATATAGTTTTTTTAATTGTTTACTTAAAAACTTAAAAACATTTTTTTTTTTTCTATTTTTTTTTTTTTTTAATTATTTGTTAAATATTTTTTATCTGTGCAGATGAGTATACCGGAAAAAGATCGCCAGAGAACTGTTGCTCCAGCGAAAAAGCCGAAAGGATGGCATCCATCCTTAAACAGCATATCAGAGGCATCAAGCTAGCTATCTTAATGTTAACTATTATTAGCCTCATTTGTTTATAATAATATTAACCTTTTTTGATGATGTAACTTTTAGTTTTTGTTATGATGTTTTTAGGAGTTATCAGTATTAATGATAAAAAAATCTCTCATAAATGAGAAATTTATGGTTTGTTTGGTGCCTAAAATTACTAGAAACTATCTTGTACATGCTTTGTTTTTTGTTGTTGATTCAATTTTAAGTGGTATCATATGTTTAATGCCTGGATATGATATTAAAAAAAAGGTTAATATACAATTAGGAGTATTTGCATATCTATTTTTACAATAATGCAAAATTTAATAAATATCCAAACATACACAAAAATTCTATATATGTGCTAATATGTATTTATTTCACCTGATACATGAGGACCTAACACAAATTGTGTTGTAAATTATATAACAAATTAATAGTTTACTCTTTAAGGAAATATCTGATTAATTTAGGCCCAGATATTGCACAACCATAATATATAGTTTTTTATTGAGTTAAACAGAATAATACATGCAATAATTAGAAACATCCACATCTTAAGAAAAGCTGAAGAAGCCAAATGAATTGAAGTAGATGTATGAGAATTTTGTTTGTTATTTTTCTTTGACTTGGACTCATCGATAATAATAGAAGGCATGACATAAACGGTGATTGTACCCACAAGTCATGTAATCCATACCCCATCCTTTTGGTGTACAAGATATTGCTATTTTATTAGCGCAAGTGTAGTGAATGAATTTGTTAGAGCACTCCCATCCATAACATTATAACACCAATAACATCGTCCACATCAGCTTTAACATTTAACATTAACATCCTTAAAAAACACTCTCATCCATAACATCCCAATAACACCATAACACCACTAATATTTTATATTTTCAATTTCAACCCCTAAACTAAAACAAACATTTCATTTATTAAACTAAAACAAACATTTCATTAAAACTTAAACCATATTACAATACGAGATAATAATAAAAAAAAATACAACGAAATGAAAAAAAAAAACACCGCAATTAAAACGTTACAACAAATTAAAAGAAATACGATCTACCGACGAGGTTTGAGTTATATTTTGCGATGATTCGATCTTTTTTCGTCGTTGATCCATCTTGCGACCATTGGATCTTGCCCGTCGAAGGTCGTCATCAAAACTTGATCTCTTCCAACCGGGTTATTGTGAGCTCTTTTTCTGCGTGGTCCGTCACGCCTCGGAGACTTCCGTTCAAACGAAACTCATTTGCCATAGTTTCGTGAAATAAGTCGACGAGCTCGTTCCTCGATCTTGTTCCCCATTACTTGTTGTAGTCTCGGATCGTGCTTTCTTGGTAGCACGTTTCTTTCCCATAGGCGTGGTTGTTCATCATTACCAAACAAAGCCTCGTTTGTTTGGCTTGGGACTTCACGGTTAAATCAACCGGTTCCGGCGTCTCCCATTTCTTATAATGACGCAAAACATCCCAAGCGTCATCCGGACCAAACAAGGTCTCTGTTTTCCTCACGATA